>OY821757.1:18546197-18978201 GCA_963682095.1 Potentilla sterilis | reverse complement strand
GTTGTAATCCGAGGCTAGCAAGGAGTGTGCTATCCCGATTAACAGTTTGCAACGATTATGCAAGAATTGAAAAAGATTGCTGAAAGTAAAAACAACACAGAGATGTTTTTCTTTAACGCAGAAACCCTGAACTCAGGGAAGAAAACTGCGTGCCCTTATCCTAAGGACAAACCTTTCCACTGTGTGATTCGTAGACTTATACAAGAATAGAGCATGGGATACCAGACCTTGTTGTTATCCTGTTCTATGACTCTACCTAGTCTAACTAGAACGCTCTCTCATCTTGTCCCCTAAGTCCTCACACATGAAAGGAATACAAGAGCTTCACTCAGACCTTAACTACACCCTAGCTAACTCTGCTTGTGAACTCTTGGGGTCGTTGCACCTCCAATCACAACCTCACGTATTGGAATGCAAATGCTTTATGATTTTAGAAAAACGGTTTTTCATTTCTCAAGCTCTAAGATTTATAATCACTAGGAAGACTTAGAGCATTAGAGAGTAAGAACACAGCCAAGCCGATATTCTTTAATAATAACAAAAACACAAATAATTTTGACCACCAAGCAAAATCACTTTGCTTGGTATTTATAGGCAAGTGTAGGTTTGCTTAAAGAAAGCAATACGCATGCCAATGAACTAAGAAGGCTTGTCCTTATGTGCTTGGTATAGATACTGTTGAGATCCTTTGTAGAACAAAGCCAAGGACATGAGGACAAAACCAACTTTCCAAAAATAGCTAACTTTTCATAAGAAGGAAAAAGGTTTTGCAAAAAGCATTCCACAAGAATGTTAACAATAAGGAAAGGCAAAACAGCTTCCTTCTAGGATCATACAGCCTACTATCAGATGCATAGGTAAGTGTAACACAAACCATGCATAAACAAAGGGGACCTTGAAACACTCAAGGTCACGGGTTGAAGAGAACTTCACCCTTTGATAGTTTGAGCGCCAAGAGCATCACATGCTTGGCTGGCTGTTTGAATTTGAAAAGCAAATCGACTGGAAAACAGCTGTAAATGCATTGAGAGGATAAATCACAGTTTTCAAGACGATTTGAACAAGCTATATAAATTCCCAGAAAATCGGTATACATAGCAGTACTCCTATCCTTAGTGGCAACCTTAGGATACAAAGTGGTACTGCTATCCTCAGTGAAAACATGATATGAATATGCATGAATGTACCTAGGTTTACTGAGGTTATGTTGGGCCTTGTGTTTGGTTGGGCTTCATGGCTTCACTTGTACTTGTGCTGGGACTCATCTACTGCATCTTGGGCTGAGTTTTGGTCCATAGAGAGAACTGCCAACATCTTTCTACTTACAATCTCCCCCTTTGGCATTCCTGGACAAAAACACACCTAGCTATCCAAACATCTAATTCTAACCAACAGAATCAGCAGCACAGATTTCTCAAGATACAAACCTGTCCTTAAGAAAACTAAACAAGAACACAAGTGAAGGCATAGAGAATATTTAGGATAGCCAAGGCATTATAACTCAGATGCACATTCTCAGATAATTTAATAACTGAAAAAATAAGCATGCATGGAAAAGTTCAACACAACCAACATAATGCCCTAGGAACTAGTTCTCCCCCTTTTTGTCACAGAAGGACAAAGGGAAACAGAGAACAGCCATGTTCAACAAACAACCAAACAGAACCAGAGAAAAAAAAATGTCTTAACAGAACAACAGAACCACCGCAATAAGACAGAAAACAGAGAAAAAAAAACGAGAACTGAGGCTGGCAAGGGTATCAGATATCCGCATCCTCATCACTGATGTACTCCACATCGTCATCCCCTGAGATAGACCGATCCGAAGACTCCCCCTGAGTTTGATCGTCCCTGCCCGCCGGCTCCTGAGCACGAAGATGACCATCTAAGCTTGACGCAGAGTCAGAGGCTGATTGATTGCTGGGGTTGGCCGCTTGTGCAAGTTCCTCCATGTGAGTCTTTAATTCCTCAAACTTCTGAGAGAAAGAGACCTTGAGATCCTCAACGGCAGACTGGATGGCCTCCTTCAGCTCCTTTTTGAGACTCGTATGCTCAAGAGACTCAACATACATCCCAGCTTGGGACACAGATTTATGAACGGAGGTTAGATCAATCGGAGGAATGGGGGGAAGAATCGCATCACCATCTCGAGTGGTCACACCCGCATCATAGCAAAGAAGGCAAATAACCCCGGGAAAGACCAGCGAGCTTTTGGCAGAGTTGCGCTGGGCAACAGCAGCCTTGTGGATGGCTTGATAGATGAAGTACTCTGCTGGAAAGGAGGGGTTATTCTCCTGAAGTAAATAGGAGATGAAGGCTCCTTGGCGTTTGGTTATTTTGCTGGTTTGGGTGGAGGGAGTGAGAAGAGAACGAACAACAAAACCCAGCACCTTGATAAACTCAGGCATGTACTGACTGGCTAGACAGACAGTAGGAGTGGGAGCTTGGGAGGGAGTCGAGTACAGAGCCTCAGCAAGTTCAGTTAAGGAAACAGTAGTGAGGTGCGTGCGGATACGATCAAGGTCAACAGTCCTGGTGGTGGGGAGACTAAGAACCCTACGGATACTGGCAGGGGAAATGTTAATGACACGGTTTCGAACCCAGACCTGCAGATCCTTGGAGGGGGCCTTAAGCTTAACCTTCAATGCCATGTCCTCAGAGAAATTTGCATAGAATTCCTGGACAATGGTCAGATTGACAATAGGCAGGGAGGCTAAGGGTTCTACCCATCCTAATTGTTGGATTTTGTCTTTAACAAAACTAGGAAGGGTATCAAAGGCCAATTTCTTTTCATACACCACCGGACGGCCGATGGTACAGGTGGTAAACAAAGACCTAGCTTCCTCAGAAACGAAATGCTCGATAGGGGGAACAGGCAGTACCTCAATAACCTTGCGCTTGAGAGGGATAGCCTCGTTGGTATCCCTGGCCAGAGTGACGCGAGGTTTCTTCTGGGATTTTGGAGGTTTGGCTGTCTTGCTATCCTTGCGACCAAACAGTGAAGCACGCTTGCGAGGAGGCTTTTGTTTCTCAGACTGCGAGGGAGCAACAGCCTTCCCTTTTGCCTTGGATGGTCCAGCATCCTTAGATTTGGCAGCAGCCTTCTTGCTCGTCGTCGGAGGGCTCGGGGCAGCGGCTTTGACGGGTGAGACCCTGAATTCCTGATCAGAGCTGTTCGTGCCTTCCAGAGAGCTTGTTTCCACCATGATGGGGTCTGAGTCCTCAGTCCTTGCTGGGGAGACGACCGGGGCGACCGGGGCGACCGGGGCAGACCTCTTAGCAGGAGTGGTTGCTGGCAGAGTCCCCGGAGAAAGAGTGGCGGATCGACTACGAAGTCGAGAGGCGAGTGGAGCAGACGATACTTGGTGTGGCCGAGGCGCCTTTTGGGAACCGGAGCCACTCGCCGAAGCGTCCTTCTTACGCTTCTTTAAATCAGACCATTGCATAGCAATGGTGACACCGCCAGAGGCTCTAGTGCGAGCCTGGCTGCGAGGGGACCCAGCAGAGGTGGGTTCAAACAGATCCTCCATGTTTGTTGTTCCTGTGGAGGGAACGGAAGGGCCAGTGGCGGATGCTTGAGGGGACTTCTCATGTTCGAGAGGACCCAGTGGAGAGTGAGTTGGGGAGTGATCAGCCATTCGACCGGTTACAATGGAGGAAGAAGATGGAGAAACAGAGAAGAGAGAAAAGAACAAAGTGGAGGTGATGGAGTGAGACGAAGTGGGAAAATGGGAGCAATAAAGCAGGATGACGTGATTTGACGTTTGTCCTTGGTAATTGCAACTTAATCCATTACCACACACAAAGGGAGACGAAAGGGAACCGAACCAACAACAGTTTCTCGTCTCAAGGGGAGAGAACACGTGTTCATGCAGAAAGTGGGCTTAAGGAACCTTGGGCCAAGACAGGTCAAACAGCCTAAATAGATGGACTAGGGGCGACTGACATGTCCTCATAGAAAAAGCAATTTTCCTACCTTTTCCAAACAGTATAAAAGGCACAAAAGCACACTCAGCATTTAATGATGAACAGTGAACATTGTTAAGCACAATTTACAACCTTAAGAGAACAAAAGTGAAAGCAATTGGTGTAAGAACCCATGTGCATAAAGCTTCTCCCCCTTAGAATAGCCGTTCAACAAAAGAAAGAAAAAAGAATAAATTATAGACAAACATAGTTCACGGGATGAGATTTACCTTTGCAGATCCAAGGGTTTGCACAATGGTCAAAGCATAGACTCACAAAGTAAGACACCTTTTAACCACTCACAAATAACCAATTTTGAGCAAAGCATGTAAATGTGACTGTCTAGTTGAGTGAATATGGTCCAAAATGAACAGAACAGAATCCGTGAAGTGTGTGAGAATATTTCATAGACACAAGGCGGATTCATGAAGATGCATCAAGTGAGTTGGAAACAGAGTAGCAGGCTGAGGATAGTAACGGTTGTATCCAGCCTTATAGCACCAGCAAGGTTTCCTTCCTTATAGCTTCACAGTTCCAGTTTACTTAGGCAGTTCTTTTTGGCCATTTTGGAACAATCGTCCTCATAGGGTTATATGTATTTAAACTTTGATAGTCTTAGAAGACTTTATCAAAACCCCATCGAAGGATAGAAGACATTTCAGGCATCCCCACTGATCCATGTAGCAAACCTATTCACTAATGACTCCCAAGTCAGTTGACTTTAGGGCATTAAGCATAACAAGGATGCTCCTAAGAATGAAAGGCTCGGATTCTTTAGTGGAAGAAGCAGCTCATAAGTCATATATTTTTCTTTTTAAAGATCAAGCAAGTTCTTTCACCGGGGAGATCAAGCCATTCTCGTTTCTGCCTTTCAAAGAATCGTGGATGCGACCCAATGAAAAACTACTTTGAGAATAGCCTGACCTAGAGATTCAACCAAAAACCACCGTGGTGTCCAAGCCACTCTCGTTTCTGCCTTCTAACGAATCGCGGACACGACTCAAGAGATGACTACTTTGAGAGTAACTTGGCCATAAGCAATCCTCAAACCTCCATCTCACTTGATACAAGTTCATTGAGCACGGCACAATGTGGGAGAAATGTGTACAAGTAGTGTGAAACTTGTTCTGAGATGTAGACCACAATACAATCAAAAAGAGAGCAGATGTGCAAGCACATGAGCAACCGTAAAGTGATCATTCAGGTAGTAAAGGACGCAAAAATTAGGTCAAGTTCAATGACTACTGAGGATACCAACACATATTCCCATCCCAAGAAGCTGAGAGAAAAAAAAACTAAATTTTTTTTTTATTTTTCAAATAAAACTATGTACAAGGCATGTTCTCAGGGGAAGATTAGTGTGGGCCACAGATACCAATTGCCTTCCTTAGGCTAGTGAACCTAAGGTTGTCAAGTGGTTTTGTGAACAAATCGGCCAATTGCTTTTCAGTGGGAATAAAGGTCAACTCAAGCAAGTTATCTTCTACCAAGTTTCGGATGAAATGATATCTAATCTCTATATGCTTTGTCCTAGAATGCAGCACAGGATTCTTAGAGATATTGATAGCAGAAGTATTGTCACAGAATAGGGATAGAACCTCTTGTTGAAATCCGTAGTCGGCGAGCATATGTTTCATCCACAAGAGTTGTGTGCAGCAAGTTCCAGCAGCAATGTATTCTGCCTGAGCTGTGGACAGAGACACGCAGTTCTGCTTCTTGCTATGCCACGAAACAAGGTTGTTTCCCACAAAGAAAGCACCACCGGACGTGCTTTTCCGATCATTCGCATCTCCTGCCCAATCCGAGTCGGAATATCCTGCAACTTCACAGTTAGTGTCGAAAGTATAGCTAATCCCAAGGTCAGTTGTACCTGCAATGTACTTGATGATGCGCTTGACCACCTTTACATGTGATTCCTTTGGATTAGCTTGGTACCGAGCACAAACCCCTACACTATAGCATATGTCCGGTCTGCTTGCTGTTAAGTACAGCAGGCTACCAATCATGCTACGGTAGTTGGACTGATCAGCATCAGCTCCATCAAGATCGACTGTGATTTTGCAACTAGTTCCCATCGGATTTGTGACTGGAGAGGATGTTTGCATCCCAAACTTCTTCACGAGTTCCTTGGCATACTTGGATTGAGATATGAACAGCCCATCGATTTTTTGATCAACTTGCAGACCTAAGAAGTAAGTCAGTTTCCCATAGTGGCTCATCTCAAACTCCTTAGACATAAGATCTGAAAATTCTTTAACCAAGTTATCGGAAGTCGATCCAAAAACAATATCATCCACATAGATTCGAGCAATAAACATATCCTTAGAAGTGATTTTTACGAACATAGTCTTATCAACTGAACCTCTAACATAGCCATGCTCAAGAAGGTGAGTGGACAACCTCTCATACCAAGCTCTAGGTGCCTGTTTAAGGCCATAAAGGGCTTTATCTAATCTGTACACATGATCAGGATGGCTAGAGCTTTGGAAGCCTGGGGGTTGTGCAACATACACTTCCTCCTTAAGAATGCCATTCAAGAAAGCACTCTTCACATCCATTTGGTACAGGGTAAACCTCAAGTAACAAGCTATTGCCAAAAGCAACCTAACTGATTCCAACCTTGCAACCGGGGCAAAGGTTTCATCAAAATCAAGTCCCTCTATTTGTGAGTAACCTTGAACAACCAATCTGGCCTTGTTCCTGGTTATCACACCTTTCTCATCAGACTTGTTCTTGAACACCCATTTGGTGCCAATTACATTCTTGTTTTCGGGTCGTGGCACGAGGTGCCAAACCTTACTTCTCTCAAATTGATTCAATTCATCTTGCATGGCATTAATCCAATCAGTATCACACAAGGCTTCTTTCACGTTCTTAGGTTCTATGGTGGACACAAAACCAAAGTGCATGACTCTATCTATGGTATACTTATGCATTGCAAACAAACTTTTTAACACTGCATACCTGCTTACCGCACGTTTTACCTTGCTGCGTGTGACAGTAGATTGTGAATCATCTCCAATGATGTCAGAAGGAGAGTGATCTTTTTGCACTTGTCGCCTTCCAGTTCTGTGTGGGGGCTGGGTGGTTGTGGTTGCATCCCTACAGCCTTCCTCGGGATTGGTAACCTCACATCCATCCTCATGATCATTCTGATCCTCTCCATTTCTTGAGTCAGCTTCTTCAACTGAGGGGCTTTCCTTGCAAATTGTGACATCTGCATCTCGTTGTATGGGATCAGTAGGAATTGTTGGATCATCTTCAGATGTGCAACCAGCCCGGTGAGTACACCCGAGACCATCATCAATGGCAACGTTGATGGTTTCCATTAGCTTGCACGAGACTTTGTTGTAGACTCGATATGCCCTGCTTTTGAGAGAGTATCCAAGGAAAACACCCTTATCACAACGTGCATCAAGTTTGGTTAAGTATTCTCTGTCCTTGTAGATGAAACAAGGACTCCCAAACACTTTCAGATGGGCCAGATTAGGCTTCCTTCCTTTCCATATCTCGTAGGGAGTCTTATCAGTTTCTGGCCTAAAAATAGCACGGTTAAGAGTATAGCAAGCATTGCTCACAACCTCAGCCCAGAAGATGTGAGGGAGACCAGAAGCATTAAGCATTACCCTAGTCATTTCAACTAAGACTCGATTCTTCCTTTCAACAATCCCATTTTGTTGGGGAGTGATAGGAGAAGAGTATTCATGATGCACACCAAACATATCACAGTACTCATCGAATTTTGCATTATCAAATTCAGTGCCATGATCCGTCCTAACTCTAACAATGTGTTTACCCTCATGCAGTTTTTCATTTGAGACTCTTTTGGCAAATGTACCATATGTATCAAAAGTATCGGACTTCGATGCAAGAAACATAACCCAAGTAAAGCGAGAGAAATCATCGACAATGACAAGAGTATATATCGCACCGTTTAAGCTAGAAGTCTTAACTGGTCCTACCAAATCCATATGCAAGAGTTCTAACACATTAGAGGTGGGTTGAGCATTAAGAGCAGAGTGTGGAGAGCGTGTAAGCTTACCAATTTTACATTCTCCACACATACCTGAAGCTTTCCCGGAAAGCTTAGGGAGACCTCTAGCAACTTCCTTTGTTGATAGCTTCACGATGTCCTGATGGTTCAAATGACAGAGGCGTCTGTGCCAAAGATCAAGAGGCAGCTCACCAATTTGTGCGCGAAAACATAGTTGCGGCTTGAACTCCTTCTGAGCCATGATACAATAGCAATTGTCCTTGGTCCGATCTCCTTGCATGACGCTCATCCCCTTCCCATTTAGAACCAGACACTTGATCTTGTCAAAGATGACACAATCGTTCTCATCAACTACTTGACCACACTTAGCAAGCATACTTCCAAGCCTTTGACAAGAAGGACATTTTTTAGTTCAGGGAGACCTGGAGCCCTTACTGTCCCTTTACCAATGATATCCGAATTTGCTCCATCCCCGAATGTCACGCAACCGACTGGAAAGACATCATCCCTTGATGCGAACCACTTGGGATCGCCAGTCTTGTGAGCCGAGCATCCACTGTCAACGTACCAGGAGTCGGATTTCCTAGCTGACAAGGCAGTGAGTGCAACATTGCAATAAGCTCTTGTTCTTTGTGGAGCTTTCGGCTTCAGTATAATTCGGCTGAGAAAACAAACTCTCATAGTATTACTATCAGAGTCTGAATCATATTCCTCTTCATCATTGTGATCTTCTACTTGAGCAGGCTGCTCCTTAGACTTGGACTTGGTCTTTGGGGCCCAGATTTTCTTTCTGGACACATCCCTAGGGTTAGGGTTTGCAAGAGTTTGAACAATCTTCACAAGTTCCTTGAGAGAGTTCTCGATGGAATCTTTGAGAGATGTCAGAACTCCTTTCTCGGCATTCTGAGCAGGTCCTTCATTCTTCAGCTTGTAGCAATAGGGTCGAATATGACCCATGACACCACAATGATGGCATTTTGGAACAAACTTGGTCTTGGTCTCCTTGGACTTGGAGACATCCTCCTTGGGAGACTTCACCGTCTTCTTTGTATTCTTCTTGCTTGATTTTGAGTGATTGACAATCTCAAAACCAAGGCCGCTCTTGTCGTGACTAGGTTTTCCCATATTAACAATTTCCTTGAGCTTATCCGATCCAACGGAGAACTTCTTATACTCCTTCTTCCAATCTTCTAGCTGTAGCTTCAAGGTGGCCTTCTCAGAGGAGAGGTTGCTGGTCAAGGCATCCTTAAGTCTCAGACTATCTTCAAGAGACTCCTTCTCTTTTATCAAGGCCAACTTGTCGGCCTTCCACTTCTTCTTTTGGAGCTGCAGCTTGTCTTGTAATTCCTTGACTTGGTTCTCACTCTTGGTAAGCTCGTTTGACAAGCCCTCAATCTTGTCCAGCATGGACTTTGATGCAACATGCAAATCAGAATATGCATTATGAAGCTCTTCATCTTGTTGAGCTTCGTTATCATCATCAGAGTTCGACGTATGGGCAAGCTTAACCGATGCAATGAATGCAACGGTCTCCTTCTCTTCCTCATGGTCTGAGGAAGGTTCAGACTCACTGTCTGACCAGGTGGCCTTGAGAGCCTTTTGCTTCATCCTGTTTGCACATTCAGCTGCCTTATGGCCAACACCACCACACTCAAAACACTTATCATTCTGAGGAAAATTTCTGGGTTTGAAGGTAGATTTGGGATTTCTAGGGTTACTGGTTTCCCCTTGTCGAGGATATTTGATATTGGTTGTAGCCCCTTTTTGGTTAAACCTAGGATTAAACACAGGGTTCATTTTCTCCCTAAGAATCCTCTCCAATCTTTTGGTTAAGAGAGCAAATTCTTCCACCGAACCATCACCAGACACAGACTCTTCCTCTACTTCCTCTTTAACTACCGTGAAGGCTAAGGATCTATCTTTTTAGAGGATTTCCTCTTGGCTTCAAAGTTTTTGAGGTTCCCTACAAGCTCATCTAGGGTATAAGTGGTCAAGTCTCTAGCTTCTTCTATGGCAATCTGTTTTGACTCGAAACTAGGTGGTAATGCCCTTACAAATTTTTGAACCATACGTTGAGGGTCAATGGGATGATCTAAGCTATGGCAATGGTTTGTAATGGCAAGCATACGTCCAAGAAAGGTTTCTACAGTTTCATCCTCACTCATTTTTAACTCCTCAAACTCATGAAGTAAGGATCTGATACTTTGTTCCTTTACCTTGTTTGTGCCTTCATGAGCGGTGGCCAAGACTTGCCATGCATCTCTGGCAAAGGTGCAGTTGATGATCCTTCGACGAACGTCTTCGGATACTGCCATGAAAAGGTTGTTCAAAGCCCTCATGTTGGCTTTGGCTTCCAACCTTTCATCTAAAGTCCATTGGTCGCGAGGCTTTGGAATGGAAGGTGCAGTTTCTGTTTCCACCTTCATAGGGGCTGAATACCCAAACTCAACTGCCTCCCATTGTCTTCCATCGTCTTGGGACGAGAGGAAAGTAAACATCATAACTTTCCAATCTGAATATCCTTTCCCATTGAAAAAGGGAGGAGAATTCAGTGAGGAACCGAATCTGTGGTCCATATCCCTCTAAGAGGATCTCACGAGCAAGCTGGTGGCTGCTCTGATACCACTTGAAGGTCCTAGAGGGGGGTGAATAGGACACTTTGCAACTTTTTTGTTATGCGTTGTAATCCGAGGCTAGCAAGGAGTTGTGCTATCCCGATTAACAGTTTGCAACGATTATGCAAGAATTGAAAAAGATTACTGAAAGTAAAAACAACACAGAGATGTTTTTTCTTTAACGCAGAAACCCTGAACTCAGGGAAGAAAACTGCGTGCCCTTATCCTAAGGACAAACCTTTCCACTATGTGATTCGTAGACTTATACAAGAATAGAGCCTGGGATACCAGACCTTGTTGTTATCATGTTCTATGACTCTACCTAGTCTAACTAGAACGCTCTCTCATCTTGTCCCCTAAGTCCTCACACATGAAAGGAATACAAGAGCTTCACTCAGACCTTAACTACACCCTAGCTAACTCTGCTTGTGAACTCTTGGGGTCGTTGCACCTCCAATCACAACCTCAAGTATTGGAATGCAAATGCTTTATGATTTTAGAAAAACAGTTTTTGATTTCTCAAGCTCTAAGATTTATAATCACTACGAAGACTTAGAGCATTAGAGAGTAAGAACACAGCCAAGCCGATATTCTTTAATAATAACAAAAACACAAATAATTTTGACCACCAAGCAAAATCAATTTGCTTGGTATTTATAGGCAAGTGTAGGTTTGCTTAAAGAAAGCAATACGCATGCCAATGAACTAAGAAGGCTTGTCCTTATGTGCTTGGTATAGATACTGTTGAGATCCTTTGTAGAACAAAGCCAAGGACATGAGGACAAAACCAACTTTCCAAAAATAGCTAACTTTTCATAAGAAGGAAAAAGGTTTTGCAAAAAGCATTCCACAAGAATGTTAACAATAAAGAAAGGCAAAACAGCTTCCTTCTAGGATCATACAGCCTACTATCAGATGCATAGGTAAGTGTAACACAAACCATGCATAAACAAAGGGGACCTTGAAACACTCAAGGTCACGGGTTGAAGAGAACTTCACCCTTTGATAGTTTGAGCGCCAAGAGCATCACATGCTTGGCTGGCTGTTTGAATTTGAAAAGCAAATCGACTGGAAAACAGCTGTAAATGCATTGAGAGGATAAATCACAGTTTTCAAGACGATTTGAACAAGCTATATAAATTCCCAGAAAACCGGTATACATAGCAGTACTCCTATCCTTAGTGGCAACCTTAGGATACAAAGTGGTACTGCTATCCTCAGTGAAAACATGATATGAATATGCATGAATGTACCTAGGTTTACTGAGGTTATGTTGGGTCTTGTGTTTGGTTGGGCTTCATGGCTTCACTTGTACTTGTGCTGGGACTCATCTACTGCATCTTGGGCTGAGTTTTGGTCCATAGAGAGAACTGCCAACATCTTTCTACTTACAAAAGAGGTGCGAGGGAATTGCATCTATTTTGCAACAAGAGGAAAAGAGTATGGACCTATTCATACGTGAGATCGGCATTTTCTACTTAGATAGCGGAAGAATTGAGCGATCATTCCTAAGTTTTGAGATGACAGAAGGCTCTCGACTCAGTTGGTTCATGCCAAGTTTATAGCGTACCGATATAGATTTTAATTCTTTTGAAATTCTAACTAATTATTGATATTTTCCAAGTCAGACCAATATATAATAAGAAAGACTTTTCCTATGTACAGAGTTTGAAGAAGGGGAAGGGTTCCTACTTATCTCCTACAGATGCAACCACTTACGTCAATCAAATCTTTGTAACGAACCCCACATAAGCTCTTGGTACTTGATGAAGTGTGAAATTGTTGAATTAATGGTTCGGACAAGTGAAATCCATCCCGATCAGTTCATTCAATCGTGTTCTAGTCCGTGTTCCAATGTACTAGTTCTTGGAGAGTAACTTATTGAGATCACTTGAAACCTTTGTACATTTGATTTTATTTTATGCTGATACATTGTTGAATTATGATGCAAGTTAAAGCTTCTGCAGATTATCATAAAATTAGACATAAAGATGGTCCTATTCTGTATCTGTATTTTTCAACAGCTCGTGAAAAGACAACCCGGCATCAAATGAAGAGATAATCTAAACAACCATTTACCATGCAATGAAGTTTACAGACACCATTCTTGTACAATCTGCTTATTATTTCAGATAGTTAGTTTTCATGAAAAAGCCACACCTAAACACCAGGACCAAGGTATCTTCCAAAACAATACGTGGCAAATGATTCATAACAATGACTAGATCAGCGTCATATTCTCATGAAAAGATAGAGAGCTTGCAATAACTACTGACATTTGCTACGAAAACATGTTTGTTAGAGATTGTATTGTAACATATTTTCTATGTAAATGTATAAGATGGCAAATTGTTTGAGGCCATCAGAAGCAGGCCATCCGGTGAAGAATATGTAACAAACTGAAATAACACACTAAAGCATACAACTTTCTATATGAAGCTGTTGCTTGTTACACTGCCGTATATCATTCAAGGTGATACATCTTGAGAAGCTGATGCATACTCTGCCGGTTCTACATTCACAATGAAAGAACTTGAAAAGAAATGTACGTTGGAATCCTACAGCATCCATGATCTGCTGCAGTTCATATCCTGCAATTGGCAGCTGAACAAAAAAGGAATAAGCACACTGGATATATGACAATTAGTGATGAATAATACATCCAATAGCGATATTTTCCACAGTTGGTCATTTGTTTTCAGATAAATAGTCTTAAGACCTTCAAGGCCACCAGCCAAGAATTAAACTCTTCTAAATGCGACATTATTTGCTTCACTCGAATCAAATCGAGAAGAATTTGGGAAGCTACTTCTAACCAATTATGTTTGAACAATAAGTTTCCCAGCATAGATGTAGCTAGTCTGGGTGCTATAGAACTTTTCTAATCAAACAACAGAACACTAGTGGACCATACGAGACAACAGTAATGCACTAATTTCCTGTCAAATTGAAAAGGCACTCACTGCAATAGACGAATTGGTTGAGATCAAGAGTCACTCTCCCTTGCTTAGCTGTATCAAATGAATTGAACAGATTACTGCAGCAAACAAAGTTTCAAAACACTTATTCAGTCTTCCCAAAAAAAAACAAAATTCACATTCTCAAAGGTCCACTTTAAGTCAAGTATGTCAAAATGGAATTTCAGTACAGAACGTGCATATGTGTGTATTGAAAATTTGTTTGTTTAATACTCTGATTAAACCTAGGATATTTGGTGGTACTCATTAATTCTGAGTTCAACTTAAAAGAAGCGCAACCTACCGAGCAGACTGCACAAATATACAAAGAGATATGAAGTCAGCTAGTCGGAACATTCCATTCTTCTTTTGATCAAAGCTCTGCATGTTGTGAAGACAAGGAATCAGCAACATGCTCAAATCTCAAGCATCATGCAATATAGGGAGCCTTTCTATGATTTCCTTTTCAAGGGTTATAGTCTAGAATTGATGATTCATCGAGGCATACCAGGGAATAACCAAAAGTTCAGTGTTAGAGACATTAGGATATCTGCCCAAGGGACAGACTATAAGCATGCATACATGTGTAGAAAGAGAGTAGTGTCAATTAAGAAATACAATGTCTCCCCCATGTAGGCTAAATAAATCATGAAATCCATTCACACTTCAAATCTTATGTTTTAAAAATAGAAGTAGATGGTATACCTCACAAACTGTGTAGAAAGCAGGGGAGTCCAGCAAGAAACCAATTTTCCCCAATGCCTGTCACAGAGGTTCAGCAATTGAAAATTAAGAATTACAATAAATAAAGAAGGTAATAGTCAGAGGAAGGAAGAGGTAAGACTGTAAGACAGTCTTCCCATTGCAACACTGTTAAAACATATAAGATGTTTAAATTGCAAGACATAGTCACAGCTACTGATTCTGGATACGAGTTTCAAGTTTTCATTGGAGACGGAAAAATTAGAAATTACCTCATACACGTCATCAGGAACGAGATAGCCCCGACCCCTGAACAATAAGTTGACAAAATTCAACAGTTATTATATGCATCGACCTGTAGATAAAGTTACCTTGATCTAAAACATTCTGAACTGAAAGAAAACATAGCAACTCTGGATAATCAATAAATACAATTGTAGGCATGGTGACGTGTAATTTAACCATGACGGGCATGAAATGTCAAAGCATAAAAGTTCATAATGAAACATTGCACTGCTCAATCAAAAGCCTGAAACGTACTCTTTATGCATCGTAACATGCACAAATCATGTAAAAGATTATCAGCTCTTCAGTTTCTTTACATGGTGAAAAAGCAAACTACCTAATTATGTTTACCAATAAACGGTTAAAGCCATAAACCTTACAAGAATAAAAATAGATTACCAACCAAATCCGAGCTTAACTAATAATTACTAACAGTAAGATGAATCTTAAGGTACTCATTTCAGCTTAAATTAACTTGATATGAAGACACTACAACTCAGAAATCAGAAAATGTTCACTAGACTCAACAAGCAACTGCAATAAGTATTAAATCACCTCTCTCGTTCCAAGAAAGCTTGTTGAACCTGCAAAGAAGACAAAAAAGTAAACCCAAGATACATGTAAGTTGTAGGAATACAAGCATAAATTTGAGTGGTTAGTTTAACAAATTGAGACAATGCTTCTCAACATTACAAGCCACATCGTACGACCGAAAAATTTGAGTGATAAGAGTTCTCACCTTGAGTAGGAACTTGTTGAGCGCAACAAACTCTGAGAAATGACAATGGCTTAAAAATCAGTGAACCCATATATATGTGTATCAAGCAAAGCAATAACAAGTTGTATTACAGTGATATGAGCTTACCTTCAAAGCTCATAGTTCCATTTCTATCAAAATCATACATCCTACAAAAGAAAACAAAGGCTAAATCTTTATCAAGATGAGAAATTGAATATGAAATTGGGTAATGGAAATTGAGATGGATTAGTATGTGGGACCTGATCATTTGCTGAACAACTGAGAGAGGGAATTCGAGATTTCCAACTGCGAGAGCGCTCTGATCACCACCAAAGGCATTAAGTTAATTGTGAGGATTAGAGATTAGGGTTTAAGAGGGCAAAGAAGAAGAAAGAAGAAACCTTGAGCTGAGGGGCAGTTATGTTTCCGGTTTTCTCCGAGTCAACTCGGGCGAACCACTCTCTCAGAATAGTCGCGTTCTCCATTTGTTCTTATCTGAGCTTTGCTGGATGCTTCCTGTCTTGTTTTAAACCACCACCAGGACGCCGTCGTTTTGACTGTTTTCTTTTTTCTTTTTTCTTTTTTCCTTTTTCCTTTTTCCTTTTTTTAAAGGGCTTTTCGCATCCGGACTAAAACCATTTTAATCGTAGGTACTAATACTTGGGTCCAGTTTGGGATTGATTCCCAAGCTGCTTTTGGGGTCAAAAGTGATTCTGGGCATAATCTTAAGTGTTTGGTAACAACCATAAAACTGATTTTAGAAGAATTGATTATCTTAAAAGTGGATTTTGGAGAAACAGGGTAAGAGATGCTTTTGCAGGAATCAGTTATATTTGTAACAAATTGTAATATTTGTTTTTTCTTAGATTGTGATATATTAATTTAATTAAATCATAATCAATCATTTACTATGGTGTTAAGAAATCTTATGTAATATTGTGAATTAACTTTATAATTACATACAAAAGAAACAATTATTTATTTTAATATCAATTTATAAAATGCCTATTTTTGTCATTATACCATCCAAAATAATTTTTACTTATAACTCACCAAACACACGAAATTGCTTTTTGGTTCTCACAGCACTTTTAAAAACAGTTTACCAAACACCTCAGCTGATTCTACTCACAGCAGATTCAAAAGCAATTCTGCTCACTGCAAATTCAAAAGCAATTCTACTCACAGCACAGCAATCCCAAACTGGGCCTAAGCCTATGTTTGTGACAACATAGACTTATGATCCACAAACCATTGTAATTCATTCAGTTAGTGAAGTATTTTTTTGATCAGATAAAAAAAGTTTGAAGTATTCATGTCATACCCCCAAAATTTGGTTCTTAACACATCGTTGTCATTCTCCTTAACACAAAAAACGAATACAATAAATTATATATGTGTGTGTGTGTGTGAATATTGATATATTAACCTAGTGCCCACTCCACAAAGTAAAGTATATCTTTTACTTTGATTTTCATATACAAAAGAAAGAGAACGATACTAACTGCAATTTTACTTTGAAGATTAATTCAATTAATCAGAAGAAATAATACTTCTCACATAAGCCAACTCTGGCCTAATGCTAACTTTGGTATGGGTTGTGGACTTGTGGTGGCCCTTCAAGCTTTATGAAATCACCTTCCTAGAGGCTCTGATGTAACTCTGAAATTAATTATTCATTTGACCAATTTGAAAACAAATAAATGCAATCAGATAACGAAAAATCAATTGCACCTACCCATGTGGTCCAGCTCAGTTGGTAAGTTGGCCGAGTTACTTAAGCAAGTGAGGGACTTGAGGCAGAGGTCTCAAGTTCGAGCCTTGTGAATGTAAAAAAGCCATATGGGGAGGACAAGCCCACCTACAGGTGTACTCCAAGCCCCAAGGGGGGGTGTCACTGCGTCTCTGGCGCGGCACTGTGTTGGACTTCGGGTTAAACAGGCCATTGCGTGTCTCCTTGTGGTCCTTCCCAGTACCCTCCTTTTTTTTAAAAAAAAAAAAAAAAATCAATTGCACCGACTGAGCCTCAGACTCCCATTAGTGTGAGGGAAGAAACTTGATTTTTTTAGTATACTAAAAATGGTGTAACAAATTCCTTACTGTAAACATGTTGTGGGAGCATCACTTCCCAAGTAAGAAGCTTAAAATGGGGAGCACACACTGATTCATGGCCTGAGAATCCGTCATTATGTATGCACCCGTTGCCAGCTGCAATGTTTATGTTTTTGTTGGATGGAGGTTGCTGGTTGCATCTGCATTCATGAATACTGTTGTCCCCTTTGTTCTTATGTCATTCGAAAAAACGATCACTAGGAGAATGAGATTCGAACTTGGGGTTTCCGATGTTAACAAAGATGTTCTTACAATGCTACAAGTGCCTAAGCCTGTACATGAATGTCGTTATGATCATTGCGAAGTACAATGTTACTATTTTCGATCCTGAAAGGCTTGATGTCACTATCGAAGTTTTGTGATATTGATGATCTAGAACAGATTGTAGACAGCACTCCTTATCAAAATCCCATTGAGCATTACTTTTGGTACCAGTTGAAAAATACTGGTAGCATTCAATGAGAGTGATCGATAAGACCATTGGAAAAACTTATATATATATATAACTAAGCTAACTATGCAGAAGAAAGATGATACAGAAAATAAAAGAGTCTAAGAATCTGTCTGTAAAGATTGATTCTTTCTCTTGCTAGAATCAACAATTCTTATAGGTTATAACACAATACAGTATGGTTCTATACTAGCTACATATATAGAGACAAACTTTGAAGAAAAGATCGATTAAGAGTTCACTCAAGAATAAAGAATCAAAGTGAGATTTTGCTCAAAATGTTTAAGGAATGTGCTCACATTTACTCATATGCTGCAAAAGGGCGTTTGCTTTTCTTTGAGCTCTGTTGGTTCCACATCTAGCTACCTCCACCAGATGCTCATACACACCATACTGAAGTGCAGCCAAAGTGAATGACGAATTATTCAATCCGAGTGCTAGAAGAACTGATGTAGCACATTCCTTGTTCTTGGGGGTTCCACTTTTGATAATTCCAACCAGAGTTTCAATGAAAGATAACCTCCCAATCTCATTTCGGCCCTCAGGATGTGCTGCAAGGAGTAACAAAATTGAGAGGGCTTCATCAGTCATGCCTAGGCTCTTATCCTCAAGTAGATGAAGCAATGGCGGTATTAGACCTGCGTCAATGGCTCTTGACTTGTTGGCTTGGTTCAAAGACAAGTTAAATAATGCAGTGGCAGCATCCTTTCTACCTCTGGTTGTTCCATTTTGCAGAAGATTTACCAAAGGAGGAATCCCATTCAAAGTCCCAATAAGTGCTTTGTTCTCATTGAGCATGGATAAGCTCAACAATGCAGCAGCAGAATTCTCCCTAGCTTCATCTGTTCCATGCTGCACGATCTCAATTATAGCAGAAATAGATTCTTCTCCTGCAATTAGTCTTTTGTTGGCCTCATCGATCGATAAATTTAAAAGAGCTGTCACTGTGTGTTCTTGAATCTTGGAGTCTGGATATGACAAGAGCTTAATCAGTTGAGGGATTCCTCCACCCTTAGCTATCAGAACTCTATTCTCCGGATTCTCTTTAGAGAGCATTCGGATCTTAAAAATGGCATGTTTCAAAACATCCAGCTGACATGAAGATAGATCATAGACTAAAGAGGATATTTCCTCTAAAATTTCAGCAGTTGAGCCATCAAGAAGTGCATTAGAATCCTTCTTGGGCAGTTCAAAATGATTCTTCTCACACCATTGCTGGATTAGATTCTTGAGGGCAAAATTTGGTGCTAGTGATACGTGATCCAATGTTTGCCCCGTCTTTGGGCAGGTGTTGTGATTGGAACCCAGCCACTTTTGTATGCTTGCTCGTTCATAAGTCTTTAAAAGAAGCCAGTGAAAACTATTTTAGAAACCATATAAATATTGCAGTTCAGAAAAACAAAATTAGAGTTGATGTTGAAAAGCTTTCAGAGTTTCTTTTGACATGTGAGAAGATGCTAAAATCATAACTTCGAATATTGGACATGAAACAGCAGGTGGTCAATGAAATGAATTCATCCCCCAAAATATACAGTGTATTTTCAACAAAGTACATTATCTCAAACAACTAACAAAGATTTACCTGTCCAGTTGCAACAATAACAGGATCAGTCATGATCTCCAATGTAATTGGGCAGAGAAACTCATTAGGAATCAACAAAGACTGACGCCGCCTCAGACTTCTCGTGGAAACAGGACCATCAAGCAAGAAGTCCTCATAAATCCCTGCATTTTCTTTTAACCTTCCCAAAAGATCAGTGACCTGTTGAATGCTTTCAGCATTCTGCCTTTCTGATCTCCTTTTAGCTAGCTTTCTAACGACTATTGTTTCCTCTTTTAATTCTGCAATAGTGTGTAGTTCCAACTTGTTGGCTAGTCTTTCAAGTATTGCTTTATCTGCATTCCTGTCATCATTTTTCTTAGAGAACACAACCATCAGATCCATTGCTAGCTCTATGTCCTGCGTATCTGCCCTCTTCTTTGCTCGTTTAAGTTGCATTCGCATTAGTTGAACCTGAAGGTAGCAATCACATAAGCAAGCCAGCACCGCCAAATAAATACCATAAAACTAATTGAACAAGATATCTTCTCCAACTAAATAGCATGTTATGTTTTGTATCATCTCAACCTAATTAGATGAACTCTTATTCTCATATGAATCTGTGTATTAAACAACAGAAACATATATCTTGTGCAAATCATAAATTAGAGCAAAGCTGGTGTCTGGTGAATGGTGTCACTAATTATCCATTTCTATGAAGATTTACCCATATAAGAAAACTGAAAAATATAATCACAATTCTGAATATAGCCACAAGTTAAAAGGAGATGATGAAATTACTTGCTCTTTGACTTCAATTGAGATCCCAAGCTCACCATAAGGGAAATCTTCCAAAGCCTGGCTTAGTTTATCATACACAGCATGAAACCTTACCATCACTGCCTCACTTTCCAGAGTCTATTAATATCACACAAACAACCAAGAAATTTATAAAAGCATCAATACTTCATTATGATGATGAAAAACCCCATGTAAGCTAGTAATTCACTGTAGAAGAGAGAAGAACAGAGATTACACTGACCAAGTAAATCTTACTCCCACAGCTACAGTTCTTGAGCAACTTCTTGGCAGAAGCAAGTGCCCTCTTCAAACTAGCCAAAGAACTCGAAGCCTGATTGGAGTAGTACTCCAACTCCCCAATCTCCTCCAACAGAGGAAGCAGCAGCTTCAACCTCCTCACCAAGCTCAAGCACTCCTTCCTGTGAGCTCTTCTAAACCCCGAATACGATCCAACCGTCTCAATCATTCCTATCAATTCCTCAACACTCCCACCATCACTCTCATCTCCACCACCACCACCAACACTAACAACAACATTCTTCTTCTCATTATAACAACCCGCCATCACTATCTTCCTCTCTGCCATTTCCCACCAGCCTGACAAACAAAGTGACCACCTTAAAGGGTCTTCATAAACTTAAATATCCCCTTCAATTCTCCCCGGAAAAAACGCCGAGTTTTCCCAGAAAGTAATATAAACCAAACTCCCCCACTAAATGAGCTGGTTTGCTTTAGGTAGCGGGAAACAGTGAAGTGAGTTTCACTTTTACCATTGGATCCAATCATCAGCAAAACCAAAGATTCTCACCTTACCAAACTCGAATCCAAACAAAAACCGATCATCATCCTCAGCATCATTGTAAGTGAGGGTTGTTACGTTGGTTACGTGTTCGGCGGGTTTTAGGGTGTTTACTAAAAAAAGAAGGGGGGGGGGGGGGTGGAGCTTGGAGAAACAGTTGCCTATGGTTTTTACTAGGATGAATGATGATGATGAGTGATGACGATGCATATGTGCATGGGGGCCTGGGGAAGTTGACGCGGTTTTATTGACAAAAATGACGCGCATTCACGTGCAGGGTTTTGGATTGGTTCATTTCTCTCTATTCTTTGCTGTGCTGACGGGTCCCCGATCTGGCCTCTGCCTTTGTTTTCTGGGTGGCTGCTCTTGGACTTCTCCCTCTCTCTATATTCTGTACTGCCAACAAGATTTTCGGGATGGATCCCACTCAGCACTCTCTCTTGATTTTCTCTAAGCTTTTCTTTCAGAGTGATTTTAGGGAGAGAGAATTCAAAGCACTGGTCCCGTTGTTGCAAACACTCCATGTTTTCTGCCTTCTTTCCGTACTGTTTCACAGTTCATCGAACATCTTATCTTCGATTTATAGTGATTTATAACACTTTAATGTGTCGCAAAAGGAAAACACATTTCTGATAACTATAGTATCTCTAGTTCATCACATAACGTACAAAGGATAGATGATGTTACAATGTGGGAAATTATAGCAAGCAATCACAGTTGGGGTGTCTTCCCAATTGGGTTTCCGAACCAAACTCACCAAGTGAGTGCAGAGCCAAACATTAGTGAGCTCGAGGACAATGTACTAGAAGAAGACTATTAGATTCTCATGTCATGATGATTTTCTTTTCTTCAGTAAATAACTAAATATGGGAATGTAATTTCATCTTTGCTTTTCAAATTAGTGTGATCATGCATGTGTATGCACCTAATTATGAAGATTGTGTCCGGTTGTGAAAAATGCTAAAGTATGCGACTAGCTATATACAATCCATGGGTGAGTCACTCATGTGACTGACCATTCCATATGCTCTATCCAATTGTTATATATTTGATCAACAACGATGGACATATATCTTTCAAAGTTCGAGCAAGTATTTCTCTCTGATTTAAACTTTTTTAAGTGGACACTGATACTTTTTTTGTTTATTTTTCTCTGATTTCTTAATGTGATAATGGTTTTAGTCATAGAAAGAGTCAACTGAAACTGTTTGAGAAAATTTCACGAGGTGAAATCCTCTCAAGGCATACCTAAAAATAAGGTGTAATTTCCTCGAGAAAGATCCAGCAATATTTAACTGAGATAAAATTTCCTAAGAGATCTAGATGAAATCTTCACAAGACAAATTTAAGTGAATTCGAGACTTATCTAAGTAAACTGAAATATTGAAATTCCTTTGAGCCGGACTAAGTGAGGTGAAATCATGTTCTAATCAAAGAGTGACATAATGTGTCCACTAATGCATATTAGCATACCTAACACATCCCCACTAGTCTAAATATTTACCCGAACTCGCTTATAAATCCTTAGTGAAGAGAATATTTGAGGGAAATAATATATGTCGTCTACAGTTAAAATGAGAAATTCTTTTGCATGCCTCATTCGTCTTCTAACTTTGACTTGCTTACACCCACTGAAGGAAGACTTGAAGACATTGCCGAGAAGTTTTCACTCTTGCGCATGCACATAATCTCTCCCAGCTTAATTTTAGTACATAAACATAGGGGCCAAGTGACCAACAATTCCCCCAACACCGGCAATGATTGAAATTTCGATCATATCACCACCAGCAAGCTTGGAATGCTTCCACCCTATTTCCTCCTAACTCGGGCGGAAAATTCCTTCCCTTGGCTAGTTTATAGTTGTAGGTGACAAATTATACGGACAAAGTGTTCATTTTTGGAAAAAGAAAAAATTATATATCGCAGTCAAAATGTCTTTTCCAGTCCATCGTATTCAACTAATTCGATGATACATTGATATGCTACAAAACATTGATTTTTAAAATCTCACTATTACGATTCCCTATACTTTTGGGGGGTTCGTGGGACTCAACTCCAAGGAGGCAACGGACCTAAGGCAACGAGTTTAGAGTAACATCATCATATGATTAATAAAATCTAGCTAGATTAGTTGCTAATGTGACATATCGATTGTTGTTGCAAGAGAGTAAGTTCATTGGGTCAGAAGACCACATGAGCATCGGTCATTTGGGTGTACATAGCTTGCTGGCGTTGACCTTGACTCCATATTGTGGTCTTTTTGCAACACTATATCTTATTCTGGGGCCACAAAAATCGAATTATGGATGAAAGGAATGGTTTTACGAGTGGTTGCCAACCAGCAAAATTTTAGGTCTCAACTCAAGTCTGTCCAATTTTAAGATCTATTCCTTTCACATAGCACTATACGAGTATGAATAATTAGTTTCGGTGATGCATAACTCTTTGTCCAACCAAATTTAGAAACCTTAATTAATTTCCAACTGGATCCCAACTTTCTTTTATTTAGAAAATGTATCTAGCAAGAAAGTTATGTTGTAAAATTAATACAAAAAACATTTGTTGTATATACCGGACCGGAAATAATATTGGGTTGTGTTGATGTTATAAATTTGAGGATCATATCGAAACAATTATCTCATGACCGAATGTTCATTATATTTTCCTCAATATAAAGAAGAATAAATAATCTCTGTAATCAAAAATGAAATCTGCACTAATAAAAAAATCACAAGTTTTTTTTCTTCGTTTGCATCACCATAAAATAAAAATAAAAATAGAACAAAGGAGGAGGACATGAGACCAAAACGTCCAAAAAGAAAGAAACAAGCATAATAATGAAAACTGAGCTACTTACAAAAAGGAAAACGAGGAAGACTCAATTTATCATTCCTGTAATACGAAACAATAAAAGAAGGAGGCAAATCCCACCACACCATTCTTAAGGAAGATGAACCATAATTAGCTAATGCATCAGCAACACTATTCCTGTCATGAAAGATAGAATCCCACGAGTTCTATCTAGAACTGTTTTACAATATAGTTAACGAACGAAACATGTAATTCAAACAATGATTCGCTCCAAAACTATATTTTTCTCTCCATTTTTCATACAATAAACTTTGGTAGTAAAAAAATATTTATTTAGATATTCTTTCATGTAAGGATCCATTTATTTTGTTTTTGTCATTTCACAAACTTTTCGATCACACAATCACATCTTCACCATTCTGTTTGTAGGTTTATATGAGCAGATCATTTTTGTAAGTTTTTAAAAAAATTCGTGATCAATAAGGCGTTCAAAATTTTAATGATCTTTAATGGTTTAAGTTTGTCTGAAAATGTAAAACTTTCTGACTTAATTTGAGCTATTCAAGGTCTTAAAAAACAGATCTAATGGTAAATCTCTATACATTTTCAAGGAAAATAAAAAAATAAAAAAAAGGATTCCTTAGTAGAAGGACCCTGCCTGTTTTTTCATGTGCTTAAATGATAGTTATTGATCGTTGAGTTAACACATAACTAGATCTAATTATAAGATTGTTGATGTTTGACCCACACTAATAATGAAAAAAGAGAGTCAATCTCATCTATCACCAATTCACCATTAATATGGTTAGAAACACGATTTCTCCAATCGTGTGCATAATTCAAAGTTCATATACTAACTACGTAAAATATTTTAAATATTGGTATTTAACCGTTTCTTATATTAGTATCGAAACGCGGTTCCAATTTAAATTCAAAAGTGATTGACATTTCATTTTTTGGTAAATTAAAATTCAAATACCCATCAAATATGCAAAGCCTAGCCACAAAACATTGCACATATCATGGACTTTACCTCAAAAATTTTGAACCCAACAAATTATCAAGCTCTTTCGAGATCTTCTTTCCATATAAGAGAAAGAACAAAGAAAACGAGAATGTACATGAAATTGCTGTGAACCACGTGGCCGCAGGTCGCAGGAGCTTCTAGCAACACTTTCCATAGTGGTGTAGAGCGTTGTTCATCGGCTCCACAATACCACATTTTTCCCATTTTTGGAAAATTATGAGAGAAAAAAAAAATCATTACAGAAGAGCGTAGACATGGGCTTTTCCCCGGTCCGATCCGGCCCAAATCTGACCTACAGAAACATTTGAAAGGAAGCGAAGCACCGACGCAAGGTGGTGTGGACAAAGCGAGAGATAGCCGTTAGAGAGTGAAGGAGAGAGAGAAGCATCGCGACTTTTGGGAATGGTATTAAAATCGGACGGTTGAGATTAAGTAGCCGTTGCGTTCAAACCCGAGAACGAACACATGCCCGTTCTCTCCGTGCCGAATTTCGCTTTTTAATTTCTTTTCCTTTTTATTCTTGTTTTTGTTAATCTCTCTCTGCTCTTAAAACCCCAAGAACAAAACCAAAACTGAGAGAGAGAAAGATTAGAGAGAAGAGAGAGAGGCCTTACCCAACTCGGCCAAATTCCATAGCCTCTCTCGCTGCCCCATTCAATATTCAAAGCTCTGGTTTTTTTTTTTTTATCTGGGGGCTTAAAGATTCGAACTTTCGTCAAGGTTTGATCTGGGTTATGTGATTTTGGGATTCTGTTCTTGTTTTAGATCATGGGTTTTCTGGGTTTGACTAACTTTTGAATTTAGGGGTTTTGGGTTCTGATGTGTTGTGGTTGGTGTTAAAGGTGATCGAGATGGGTACCAAGGAGAACAATCAAGGGCTTGTTAGGAATGCGAATTTCCAAGGTAGAGACATTTCAGAATCTTTGAAGGGTTTAATTGTAGTTTTGAGTTTTAAATATGGTTGCTAATTTTGTGTTGTTGAAATTGTGAAGGTCCAAGATTGCTGGGCCCCAAGTTTGTGAAGGAGATTGGGCACAATCCTCGGGCGGCACTTAGCAACATTACCAATTTCAAAAGAGAGGCTTCTGGGTATGCGGCTTTTTGATTAATTAGAATCTGAATCTGTTTCTGAGTTTTTGTTGTGGCATTTGATATTTTTTGGGTTCTAAGTAATTAAAGCTGAGATTTTTGTTAATGGCTATTCAGGAATGGTGCGGTTGGTGATAAAAAATTGTCAAATCTGGGCCATAGACCCATTACAAGGTTGGAACTGAATCTTATTCGATATTCTTTTTTTGGTTAATTAATTCTTGTTTTTCCTCTCAAGATTTGAACTTTTTGTGCCATGATATTTTGTTCAGGAGGTTTGCTGCACAAATGGTCCAGCAAAACCCAATGGTATATATATTCTTTCGACCCAATTCTGTTGTTTCACATTGTTTTTCCTTATTAATACAACATAAAATTTAATGATTGTGATCATATGTTTTAGGAATCTGAAGATGTGACTGTGACTACATTGGTTCCAAATCATAGTGATGTTAGTGAGTGTGATCAGGGAACTAAGAAACTAAGCTCATCTACTGTCAATCCTAGTGGTCTTGTGGACTGGGAGATCATAGATGTGGAGGACAGTGGGGATGAAGATTCTGATGCTGTGCCGATGTATGTGAAGCACACAGAAGCTATGCTAGATGAGATTGATAGGATGGTATGTATGACTAGTCTGTATTTGATTGGCAATAAAGGTTTCCTTTTTAGTTCATTAGAAAATTAACAAGTCAGATGGTGATGAATTAATGCAGGAGGAGGATGAAGAATCGGAAGACCCCATTATGGACATCGACAGCAGCTGCGTGAAGGAACCACTCAGTGTTGTGGAGTACATAGATGACATCTATGCACACTATAGGAAAACTGAGGTACTGTAGTTATTGAGTGGTTAGCATTTAACAAGTACATGATAACTAAAATTACTTTTGAAAACACATCTGTTTAATTAGAAGAGCTTCAAATGTGTATAAAGTAGTTGTGGTCTAATTTGGTGTTGGGATAGAATTATGGAAAGGACTCCTGTAGCTGGGGTAAAATAGTTGAAGGAGGCTCTGTTGTATATGCAAATGTTGAATCACTTTAATGGGTATTTTTGTTGTGATGACATTATTTCTGTTTGTTTAGGGGTTCTCTTTCTTCTTAACATATTACTGTTTTGTTGTATGTAAATGCTGAAAATTAATGTTGATCAAAACAACACATATTACTGTTTTGTGTTGCATGCTGCTTATCACTTTTTATAATGGTTCGGACAACACCAATATTTAAAGTATTCAATGCACACTTTTCCATTGAGCCAATTGCAGTTAGTAGATAAATAGTTCTGTACAAACTGGTACAAACTGGTTTTGGACCATTGAGCGAGATAAAATTAAAATTAAACTTCTGTTTTCTGTATTGTGAATCCTGCAGTTATAATAGTTGTTTCTTTTTTGTCAAATAGTTGCAATTTTTACCGAACTAGATGATGAGTCGTGTATTCTGCCTGGCTCATTTGTAACTGTGTCTATCTTCTAGTTTTTCCTTTTTGCTTAGTTGTTCAGACATTCTGAAAATTTGTATCTTAATCATGCAGAGTCAAAGCTGTGTCTCTCCAAGTTACATGGCTCAGCAACCTGACATCAATGAGAAGATGAGGGCTATTCTTATTGACTGGCTCATTGAGGTACGGTTAATTCATTGGACCCAATTAGGTTGAAAAGTTGTAAGTATATGCATGGGTTTACTTAATTGAGTTGTATTTGTTACCAGGTCCACTACAAGTTTGAGCTTATGGATGAGACGCTATTCCTCACCATCAATCTTATAGACAGATTCTTAGAGCGCCAAGTGGTGGTCAGAAAGAAGCTTCAGCTGGTTGGAGTGACAGCCATGTTGCTAGCCTGCAAGTATGAGGAGGTTTCTGTCCCAATTGTGGAGGATTTTGTTCTGATATCAGATAAGGCATATACAAGAAAAGATGTCCTTGACATGGAGAAATCAATGGTGAACAAGTTACAATTCAACTTTTCTGCTCCTACCCCATATGTGTTCATGAGAAGATTCCTCAAGGCTGCTCAGTCTGACAGAAAGGTTAGTAATAGGAACCCATATTTGAAGATGCACTTAAACTTTTTCTGTCAAATCTTGTTTCTCATTGCTCATTTTGATAGTAGGATTGAAATATTTGGTATTCTCTTGTAACAGCTTGAGCTTCTGTCCTTCTTCCTCATTGAGTTATGCCTGGTGGAGTATGAAATGCTAAAGTTTCCACCATCTCTGCTAGCTGCTGCAGCAATATACACTGCTCAGTGTAGTCTATCAAGGTTCAAGCAGTGGAGCAAAACCAGTGAGTGGTATACCAATTACTCAGAAGATGAACTTCAGTGAGTGTTTCAGTTTCATATATAGCAACTTACCTTGCTTATTGCTGTATCACAGTATACAGTACTTATTGTGTGTTTCATTGTGTCTTTACCAACAGAGAATGCTCAAGGATGATGGTTACTTTCCATCAGAATGCGGAAACTGGTAGGCTAACAGGAGTGCATAGGAAATACAGTACTTGGAAGTTCGGCTATGCTGCTAAAGCTGAACCAGCTGAGTTCCTTTTGAATCCGTGACGCTTCTGCAGGTTGATGATCAAATTTATGGGGGCGAAAGCATTACTATTTTCAAGGTCTTTCTTAAGTTTTCACTGAGCAACAGAAGTTGCCCTGGGGGGTCTTAGTGAAACCAACATATGGGGATGATGGGTTTCTTCTTTTGTTGCCAACACAAACATCTACTTGAGTATCTGCATTCTGCAGATAATAATGTTCTTTTCCGTCTTCTTAGTAGCTTTCCATTGACAACTCAATGATTTCTAAGTTTCAAATGGTTACTTTTATGTGAATATCCAAATGGTTGCATTATGTGAATATAAATATGAGTAACTAGTATTGTTTGATTCTTTGTCAAATATGTAAATCCAGAATTGCAAGAGAGAGAGAGAGAGAGAGAGAGAGAGCCCAGATCTTGTATGAGCAAAAGTTTGGCTCGTAGCAGACACCACCTGAAAGATGTGAAAGAAATGATTCTCAAGACCATGACCATGACCGTTTGTGGTCTGAGCACCCTTTTGCAGATTCTGCAAGTAGGGCTTGGTTTAATACCAAAAACAAAAAAAAAACATAGGGCTTGTTAACTTAATTAACTTTGTCAAACTTGTACATTACACATCTACTTCGTCTCGGTACACCATCCTCAACGGTTTCACTGTCCTCAACACCTTCACTGTCAACCTTATTACCTTCCCAATCGACCCCAATGCCTGCCCAGTCATCAACCTCATTATCGTATCCAAAAATGTCACCATGATGCTCATCCCCAGTACAATCTCAAAATTTATATGGATCAACGTGAATTATTTCATAAGAGTTGAATATATATATAACAGAGGTAATAGTTAAAACAAGAGAGCTGCCCACATCTTCTCTTTTGTTATAGACCAACTTCAATTCCACAACATCATCTGTGAAGTTTAAAGTGCGAGCTGCAATGCTTTCATCGATCTTCAAAGTAACCCCAACTGAGACCAAGCAAGACGTACATGAAAACTTTAAAAGCTTGCCACATGACGAAACGTCAGAAACCAGTACGTACGTATATGCTCTGATGAAGTTTTCTTGAAAGAGAAACCTCTTCTTCTAGTTGGAGAAGGAATAACAGACAGATCGAACACCTCTGGTCTCTAAGAGTTTATGCATGATTAATATCTCCCTTGGATAACGGGTACAATAGGGGTTCCAACTTACACCAGAACAATATATGCAAGAATCCAATATAATATATACATGGTAGGCATATAATTAAATACGGTTGTACAGTTGACATATTAAACTCATGTCTTGCTAGTGAGGTGTGTGAAATGTATCCATTTCAATCCAAGTCTACCATAATTAAGCACGCTCATCTATGTATAGCGATAGAGTAGAAAATGTAGCTTTGAAAGTAATTGTGCAATAGTTTTGGCAATGTTAGTCTTATTACGAGCGTGATTTGTATGAAATGGTGGCGATAGATTTATTTAGAGCGTCCAAGTTCGACAAATTTGGATTGCCGTACTTTTGGACTAAAAACACTTCCAGTATTGCACTTTACTATATAAAGTTGTATAATGTTTAGATTATAGGAACGCATAACAAAGGTGTGAATATGCCAGGGAGGTTCTCAGATAAAATATTTATTGGCATGTTGGGGATGGTAAGCAAATATAAACTTTTGTGGATAATTGGATTCCAAGAGTAGCTTTGGGTCGCCCAGAGATGGTAATTCCTACTACTGAGTCAGTATCTAGAGTCGGTGATTTTTTATGTGGGTATGGCATATGGGATATTGCAAAAGTGAGAAAGTGTTTTTCAGAGTCTGATGTTGCCATGATTCTGAGCATTCCTTTTAGTACAAAATTTAGTCGGGATCGCCTATGATGGAAATTATAACAGGATGGCAAGTTCTCAGTAAAGACAGCATATCGGTATGTTTTCGTTAACTCCTCCAGTTATCACCCTATACTTCCAACCATTAGTCATACTTTTTGGAAAAAATTATGGAAATCTAATATTCCAAAAAAGGCAAAAGTTCATGGATGGAGAGTTTGCCTAGATATTCTTCCGTCTTTGGGGAGTTTGTTGACTAAGAGAGTGGTGGTGGAAGGTACTCATTGTGTGCTATGTGGTTTAGCTGGGGAATCGACTTTACATTTGAGTCGAGATTGTGCTTTTATTAAGGAAATTATTCAGTCTCATCCTGATCTCAGAACTTTTTGTTAACGATGGAGCAATCTGCAAGAGACTGCAGTAGACTGGCTGGTTTATTGTGCTAGTGAACTCAGTATGACACATTTTGGGGAACTTCTTTTTATACTCTGGTCAGTGTGGAAGGAGAGGAATGAGAGAGTATGGAACAATAAATCAATGGTGGCGATGTATGTATGTTCACAACTTGCTGCTCATCTCAAACAATTCAGAGCTCAAAACTTGGTAGTACCCAAGCAGGTAATGGGGAGAGGCTCTGTGAAATGGAAAGCCTCATCTTTGGGACTCTGTAAGATTAATGTTGATGGAGCCTATGATCCTCTCAACCGAAAAGGGGGATGAGGATTTATTATTCGAGATCATTTGGGTTGCATGTTGGCTGGAGGGGCTGGACCGTGACGCAGTAGAAGAATGGTAGGTTTACAAGCGATAAACCTAATTAGTAACAAGGGTTCTCAAGCGAAGAACCCTAAGGATAAATTTTGAAATCCACCAGAGCATAAGAGAAAACTCTTATTTGATTGAAAGATAATAAGATAATCCGTTCACACCCGTTTAAAGATATATAAATACTTCTAAACAAACCCTAGGCCAACTAACAACAAAACCTTAAAGCCCAAAAAATAAATAAAACAAATCCAAAACAAACTAGAAAATATAAATTCTGAAAACATATAAAACTGTTGTTTTGAGGAACGACTAAACGAACTCGAAAGCCCGAAAAAGCCCACACATCATGGCAAAGCGATGAGTTTGACTCCTGGCGTCGTTCCCTTTCCGGAAAGGTATCACAATCATCAATCGGACACCGAATATCAAATTTGTATCTTTCCAAACCGCAACTGTAATTACGGTTCTACCACTGATCGCCATATTTGCAACAAACTCGATTTCCTTTTGTTGTGATCAATCAACTCCTCAACCTCCTCCGCCATGCGCTCTACATCAGACCGGCAACGGTTTGGTATCGGCAAAACATGCTGAATTGTTGGCTTGTTGTAAGGCAGTAGCCTTTGTAGTGAACCAAGGTTTTGCTCCAACAATATTGGAAACTGATGCCTTAGAAGTGAAGCGCCAACTGGAGATGACGACAACTCCTAATACCTCGAGATTGGGTAGGATATATGATGATTTGAAAACACAGATTCAATATCAAGGTAACTGGATGGTATCCCATACTCGATGTCAGGGTAACAAGGCGGCACATTGTCTGGCAGCCTATGTATGTTCTTTGGACATGGATGAATTTTATTTTTCTATGTCTTCTTTTTTTGGCGCCGTTATTATAGCGGAATATTGTAATGTTTAAACTTTTTTTTTTTTTTTTCTAATAAATTCTTGACAACTGATTAAAAAAAAAAGGTGTGAATATTTTCATAAAAGAAAATAAAATCTCTGACAAATTTGTTAATGTTGAAAAAAGAAAAATACCGTAACACAATATACGTATCCCGAATTGGTGACAGAAATAAACAAAAAAAAAAAATTTCAGGTGGGGGCTGCATGCCACAAGCGCAGAACTTATAAAAACACAAGCAACCGTTAAAACTTCATTTCTCTCCCTCACAACTCTGATAGTTTTTCTCTCTGCAAATCAAAAGAAATGGGTTCTCAGGTTGTAGAGGAAATATATAGGTGTAAATGTTGAGAGCTTGATTCTCTCGCTTGCTGCCAAGGTTGGCTTTATCATCATTATTTTTAGAGCGATTACCATCAGAACAACTCTTAATCACGGAGTTCAAATTTTGTACGCCAAGGGGACCTCGAAGAAGGGTCCTCTGTTTCGCTATCTTTGCCGGTAAACTTCTCCCCCTTTCTTCTTTTCTTTCTTCCTAGAACTTGTTCGTGGCAGATTTAGTATCCGGCGAACGGTTAACACGTGAGGTGGCGGACGTCAATTTCAGTCCTGTTGTGATGTGTGAGAGCGTGCCAGTACATTTGAGTTAGGTACAATTTCGATGCGGACGACCTCTGGAGAGCGTACTTCTCTGGCTATCGTGTCTGTCTGCTCCCAATTCCTGACTTCCTGACCAAGCGACTGTTACGCGGGCGTTGACAAGGCCGGCGTAAGAGGCTCGAACAAGACCTAACAAAAGTATACTATGATTTTCTTTCAACCTACGGCAGGTTGAGTAATCTTACTTCGATCCTGTGATGCAAAGCAGAGCAATAATTCAAGATCGCGGGAAATAGTTCTCCTCCAACCTATAGCAGATTGGTTCACGTTTTGTTACCGGAGTAACGACTCGATTTGCTACTGGCGTAGCGACTGACATTGGGTGCTTCAGCGAACGCGGACACGAGGCGAGCGTGAGACTCTGTACGTATGGCGGCGAGGTGCGGCTCTGTACGTATGGCGGTAGGTTGCGGCTACGATGTACGGTATGTTGGAAGCGATAGGTCTCAGCGACTCTCGACACTAATGCAAGGCACACTTCGACAACCGTGCAAGGATACAGCGACCGGTGGCGGGCGTATGGTTGCAGCGAGGTTGGATGGTGGTTGTTTGCGGTTTGTGGAGGCAGTGCGCGTAAGATGCTCCGGGGAGACTTTGTAAGGATTGCGATGTGCAAAAGTAGGGGTGGATTCGGTTCCATTCGGTTCGGTTTTTGACTAAAACCGAGAACCAAACCGAACTAAAAATTCAGTTCGGTTCGGTTCGGTTTTTTATTTTTGGAGGGAGTGAACCGAAAACCGAACCAAACTGAACGGTTCGGTTCGGTTCGGTTTTTTTTCAGTTTTTTTTTTTTGCAAAAAATGTGATATTAAATATTTGTATTTAAAAAAAACTTTGTGAAAAATTCAAAATTCGCTAATTCGACAATTCAAGTAGTTGAGTTTTTTTTTGTTCCTGATAGTTCCTTATTTTTATAAGCATACGCATACAATCTATTAGTAATATTTATGATAACAAATCATCAATCTACAAAAATTGTAACCACCAAAGTCTTAACTCTTAAAAATTCAAACTATAACATCATAATTTAATATTTTTAAATTAAAAAAAATATGGCCTTGGATTTTTTAGGCAACACAACACTCTTAATATTTTACCTAGAGTCCTACACGGACATTTTGAATATTTTGACATGCACACAACCTCACACAAAAACAAAATAAAATATAAAATATTAATAAAAAAGTAAAATATATAATCATAAAACCTAAAATCACATTAATCGAATCAAATATTTAATAATAAAATACAAAACGACATCTTTTTAATGAGAATTCGGTTTTTGGTTCGGTTCGGTTTTTCACAAGGTAAAACAAAAAACCAAACCGAATTGATTCGGTTCGGTTCGGTTTTTTCCTTTCGGTTCGGTTTTTTTTTCGGTTCGGTTTTTTTCAGTTTCGGTTCGGATTTTGGCTCGGTTTTTTTCGGTTTTCGGTTTCGAATGTCCACCCCTATGCAAAAGCTTGTGTGTTTGTTTGATGGTTGGGAACCCTTTTTACATTGTACAAGAGCTCTTTATATAGAGGATGCCAAACTCTAAATACTTGCGTATCAAGTAGCATAATAGCTTTGGAAATCGATCAGGATTTAATTACCTTAAGCCAACTCCTTTTTGGATTCCCAAAGGAACCACAATTCCTTTCTAAGAAGAAAAAGATTAAATGTATATCAGATTGCTCTTTACTGAATAATCTCGTGGGCCTCGATCCACTATCTCGGATAAATGTTAGTTTAGGCCCAAACAGAACTCTTGAACCACCACTTCATCATCCTTTGTTTTTAGCTCACTCTAATACCATGGTTGATAGAAATAATCACGAAATCTAAAGAATTATATTATATATGTATATTGGCGCGCGCACACACATATATATTGCATAAGGAAGAGAATTAATTAAGAAGATCTATATATACAACGCTTTAATTTTAGAGTGTGGTGATATTAACACGCCCCAAATTTTTTTATTCAAACACCTCATGTATTTTTCTAATAAAATAATGTTATTAACACACTCTTTTTCTCTATTCATACACACAATTTAAAAAGTAGAAAATTTGATAGGATGTGTGAATAGAGAATTTTGGGTGTATTAATAACACCGCTTTAATTTTAGGGAAAATGCCCATTTAGTATAAAAAAGGCCCCCCCTCATTACCCATTTCAATGACAATCTTATTTTTCTCCCTTATTCAACATAAGGTAACAACTCTATTGTCCATTTGAACAAATCTTTTTCAATTCTAGTACAAATTTAATTTTTTTCTTCCTTTTTTGTCATTTTGTCTTATCTAACATATTTTTGAATTATAATGTGCTGAGAAAGTGGAAGATAAAAAAACGAACTTTGTCGAAATATCACTCAACTCCTCCTGCCTCCCATGGCCGGTTGCCGGAGTCACCGGATTCCGGTCACCAAATTTTTTTTCGCCAGATTTTTAATTTTTTTAATTTTTTTTATAATCAGGTTATTGGACGATGGTTACTGATCCTCAGTAAATAATTTACAGATTACAGATTTCCAGTAATCGATTACTGACCCTCAGTAATCGATTACTGACCCCCAGTAATTAGGTTACAGATTTCATATTTTCCAGTAATCATGTTACTGACCCCCAATAATCGATTATTGACCCGCAGTAATCAGGTTACTGACCCCCAGTAATCAGGTTACTGGAGTTACTGATCCATAGTAATCAAGTTACTTACCCCCAGTAATCAATTACTGACCCCTAGTAATCGATTACTGACCCCCAGTAATCAGGTTACAGATTCCATATTTTTCAGTAACCATGTTACTGACCCCGTTACTGACCCCCAGTAATCGATTACTGACCCCCAGTAATAGTATTCCCAATTCGATCAAAACCCTAATGTTGGAGGAGGAGGAGGACCCGCCGTCAATAGTATTACTGACCCCCAGTAATCGATTTCTTAGTGCTTCAACAGAGATCCAAGAGGAAGATTGCGGGTCAGGGACTCATATAGGATCTTGTGGATGGCGGACCACAAGGGGTCGGAGGAGGCGTGTGAGGGCTTAGAGGAGACGAGAGAGGTGATGCTGGCAGAGGAGGAGCAAGAGGCGGTGAGGGTGGTGGCTTCAGAGCTGGAGCTTGTGCTGCGTTTGGATTCGGTGGCAGCGGTTTGGTTGTGGAGCTTATGCTCTGGAGATCGTCGGCTAGAGAGAGAGAGAGAGAGAGAGAGAGAGAGAGAGAGAGAGAGAGAGCTCTGGAGATCGTCGGCTAGAGAGAGAGAGAGAGAGAGAGAGGAAAAGGAGAAAGAAGATATTAGGGTTTAGTATAGGATATTTAGGTATTTTTAACAAGATTCATTGGAGTGGGTAGGTAACATTGGAATGGTCAAGTTTTAACTCTTTTTTGTGCAAATAGTCTTTTCCCTTAATTTTATACAGTTTTTTATGTGATTATAACATTTCTAATATTGCATGACTTTTTACCATGCGAACTACATGATGTATGATAATCTATAATGTATGATCATCTATAATGTATGTCTTCACATACGGGGAGCATGAGATGCATACAATTTTCGTACAGTTGTAAACTGAGTTCTCTAAAGTAGTAATTTTAGTCTTTAAAATACCATCATGAGTCTTAAAAGAGTAAATTCTTTTAATTACTTTATGAGTCTCAAATGAGAAAATAAAACATAAAAAGTGATTAAATGAGTCCTCAAATGTGTAAAAGTAGTTTACATATGACATGCAACAAACACATCCTACCCTTAACCCGACTTATTATCTCATTGTTTAACAAAGGTATATCTGTCATAAGAATACGATAATATGACCGGGCCTTTATGTTCATTGTCTAATGACTTAATTACATTGAGCGTGTGGCTTCTGTGTCTGGTGACTCTGGAGTGTGGGCAAAATTCTAACTAATCGCTATCAAACTTTGGAAATGTTGATCAGAAGGCAGGATAACTTGTAAACTATTTAGAGAGTAAGTACCTTCATACATAACAAAGTTCATTTTCAAATATTATTTGATGTCACATTTTCCCCGTCAAATTTTATAATCCATACATCCATCTTCTAATTGAACAACCCTGCACTCCTTCAGATCCTGTTCGAAACTCAATATTGGCGCTTCCAAGTAATTTGAAAACAGACACTGTTGAGTTATTTGCAAAAAGTTAGTCCCACATAGTTTCAAACAAACAATAAAACCTTGAGAATGTTAAACGGTATAATTGGGTATTATCCACCCAACACGCGCCCCTCACGTGCAACCTACTTCTAGATAAGCACGTGGAATGAATTGACAATCAATCGGAGAATTTTCCGATGGCAAGATAACAAGTCCAAACATGTGAAATATTTGAAAGCCCACAACGGGAGAAATATGAAAGGCCCACAACGGGCGAAATATATAATGAACCTATACTCAGGCCCACGAAACATTAGAGACGCAACTGGAGAGAAACCCGCTCTGATACCATGTTAAACGGTGACAAGCGTGGCCCGTGGATCAACTGTACCGATATTGTCCCAACTTAGCCACCTTAAAGGTGTTGGGTTTTAATCACAAAAGGCGTCGGTATAATTAGGTATTATTCACCCACTTTTTAATTGTCATTTTTCTGATGTGAGATCGCTCCTTTCCAACAGAGAACATGTATTAGCTATGGTCATGATCATACGCCTCAAATAAAAAACTTTTGCTTTGTCGTAATAATTTAACTAACCTGCCGTGAACTTCAGCACAACTAGAGTCATGACAGCCCATATGGCATTACGTCCAATTAAGGGTCTGTTTTCTTCTTGGTTTGGATGGAAAGCTATGGCTGAAAGTTGCCCTTGGAGACCAAATGGGAAATGGGTCTTAAGAACAGTAGGAAACTATAGTCTGGAATGTCAGGGGATAAAGGTTGTAACAACTTAAACGTCCATGGTGGTGATTTGGGAATGGAAAGAGTGAGATAAGTAGTTTGGTATATATCATCATCTTCTAACCATCCTCCAACAAATGATGCTGTGAAGGGTGACTACTATAGCTACAACAGGGGTTCATCTTCTGTTTGGGCTGTCTAGCAAAAGAGAAACTGAAGCAACTGCAGCATCCCATCAATCAAGCAATAGAGAAACTCTTCTGAGAATTAGAAACCTGCAACAGATCATACTGATTATTTCAGACCAAAATTCATGACTGCAATGTCATGTTAACTGGCAAATATTCATATAACATAGAATAGAAATAAAACCTTTGAAAGAAAGTGTAGCATTTGAAATCCCTGAAATTGTATCATAAGTATTCCATAACCAATACATCAACCATAGCACAAATAGATATGATGGATGTTCCTTTCCAGCAGTACAGCCTTTTCCCTCAGACTGTCCACCTTACCCAAAACCTGTAATATCATATATACAGTCAACTAGGGACATTTGAAATGAAATACACATATCACTCAAGATGTAGAAACAATCGGAAAACTAATCTAAGAAACAAAAAACAAAACTTCACTCAAAAGTAAAAAGTTGTGTACAAATGTAGCATTTTGCACAAATTCAAGCATGAAAAAGATACAAGTCATATACCTTATATCTGTAATTATATATAGGATGTGAAGTCCTGTGATTGCCTCAACCTCAAGCAACAGCTTGGTCAAGATAGAAGGCAGAACCTATCCTATATAGGGTGCCTTCATGATGATCAATATGAAGAGATGAAGTCAATTCCTAATGATAGATTGGTTTATGCTCGAAGGGAAGCAAAGGAAGTTGCACATAAGGTGGCTGCTCATGCATCTAGTACTGATACTAGTTTCTTTAGGTCATCTGTTCCCCCTTTCTTACAAGATGTAATAGGTGTTGATCGCATTGTTACTTAATTTGCTTTGTTGATCAATAAAATTCTGACTTCTTTCAATTCAAGAAAATTTACAGGCTGTGATAATGTACGTAACTAGGGAGCCTGCTGGTTACCCTTGTAAGAATTCCCCTTCATCTATACAGTCTATACTAACAGAAATGTACTCACTCATCGGTCTAAGGTCTAAGCTCTCCAAGTTACCAAACTTGAATTTTTGATGAACTCTGTCTTATGTCTATCTTGTATATTAAGATGAATGGATGTAGAATACTGTACCAGACCGACTACCAGTTTTTGAAACATGCTCGCTCCACTCCACCTCAATGGTAACTTGGAAGTGGCTTGTTGAGTTGTTGATCAGAGATAACAGAATTAATGTTTCTTTTATTTAAAACCCTTTACTTGGAAAAATGGAAGTTGAAAACAAGAAATGGAGATACCATGCCATGACTACGTACTGGAGAAGTAAAATGGAGAACTTGATGATCCCGCATGATATCGTGGGTTATATATATTTGAAGAAAGAATGTCAAGACTCATTAAGAAATACAGCGCTTGTCAAAAATATAGTTATAAGTTTGGCAATCGAAGCAAGTGATAATAGTCATAATATATACTCATGGTTCATCTTCGAACTACTGTTAATTCTGTAAAATCATATCAAAGGTTATGGAGAATGATGATGCCATGTATTCCAGACAAGAATGGAAAGTGGAGAACTCAGTAGCTTAAACAAGTACTTGTTTTTCATAGGTACAATATGGTAATTATAAAACAAGTACACCATTTTCATTTACTTGGAGAATGGAGGACTTGTTTAATAAACTATCAACTTTTTGTATCACATTCATTATCATTTACTTCTGAAAACTTGTAGGACTCTACTAACAAATCAATCTGGTGTAAGAAAAAGCTTCTGCTTGTATGAGAAAGACACTCAAAAAAGGCTATTATGCATCGGAACTTCATAGTTCAGGAACATATATACATGAAATTTGTGCCTAGCTGTCTGAAACGTTCCAAAAATAACACCGCAGTCATAAATCATGAAGATATATATATAATATTGCAGAAAGAAAGAAGTTTGAAACATAACCAAGATTGGCTGAATCGCTTAATTACATGTAGTAATGTTTCTACTGATCATTTCCCATGGCGGAAAAACAGAATCTGAATCTAATTACAATATTCTTCACGTCTTGATCATACGTACAGGAGAAAAAAAAAGTAAAGAACAATTACTACTTCTTATCAATTCTTGATGATATCATGGAGTAATTGCTCAAAGGTCTGCGTAGAACATTCAAACACAATAGGCTCACCAGCTCTTGGATCGAACACAGGTCCTTGGTACTTCTTGAGGAGTTCTTGCAGCTTTGGGTGGAAGAAGTACTTGTGGGGAATGGAGTATTTCTTCATATCTTCACCCACAAACAAATCCATGCAACCTTTCGGAGTTGAACCCAGCTTCTTCAAGATCTTGGATCTCTCGACTTGGTCATCCTCATGTACCAACAACCTTTCGAATTCGTATGAATTCTTTGAGTGGCTTCTTCCTATCTTGTTGAGAAGAGATATGGGAGTCATGAACCTCATGGTCTCTGGCCGGTAGAGTGGTAATCGTAGGCTTCGAAAGATTAGAGATGGAAATTCTCTTACCTAGGGCGCGCGATCGAGCTAGCTAGGGCTTCTATAGATCGAATAATAAGATGGAATCCTGCAGTACGGGTGTGATCGGAGCTAGGGTTTCTATAGAATAATAAGATGGAAGCCTGCAGTACGGGTGTGATCGGAGATATGATCATGACACTGCTATGCCCTTTATATACAATAGCAGTCGGTTCCCAGTACAACATGGATTTGGGTTAGGGTGGTGTACGTGTTGGCCAAGTTTCTATTTTTCTCCTTATGTTAATTCTCTATTCTAATTTCCCTCATTGCCCTTCATTCTTGTTAGCTGGACCTCCTCTAAGCCAAACAACTTAATTGGAAGTTTAATACATGCAGTCACTTCCTCTCTTACGTACTTGGTATATTTACTGGACTTATATTATGCTATTAATTAGGGCAAATTAATTTGTTTGTCTTCTATGTATTTCTGGTTAGAAATTACTAGCCAGAAATTAACCAGTATTACCTGTCTTGTGTTTAAACCTTCTATAACAAGGACTTCTTGTATGAACAAGTGAACAACTATGGAAACATTCTTGGAGTTGGGCGAGGATCGGAACTGGGGATCAGCATTACAAGGCACTGCAAATCTGATCAGACTGTACGTACGTGATCTAGAAGCCTGAATTACAAGGCATTACAAGGCATTGCCAAAGTAAACCAACCCTGGTAATTCATAAATGAAGTGACTATCAATCATTAGTTGTAGTAACTCAAATTTAGTTTGATGAACCAACTGTGGGCAAATTAATGGTAACATCAAACCCCAATTAGACTAACCTTGGCATCCACCTAGCTAGGGCTTCAATTTGGCTAAGTGATACCACCATGGTAATCCATATTTAAATTGAAAAGCCGCCGGATTATATCAATCATCGGCTACAAATGAACTAACAGAATGAGCTGATAGGACAACGAATAGGGTTTACAAACTGGACCGTCTCCTTCGTGGCTTTGGTCCAGTGTGTTGCATGGTAGAGCATTGTTAAAAACTCAAAATCAAACCTTTTATGGAGAGTTCGAAACGGAGTGCAAATCCCTATTTGGTCTACAAACTGGATTCCAAATCTAGCTGCAGGGATCTCCTTTAAACTCAAATGATGCTTCTGATCTGACACTTCAAGTTTCTTCGTTAATCAATTGGTCCACTCATTCGTGGAATGTCTCTCCAATACAGAATCAAATCGCTCCAAATCAGGTTGAGGCTATTCATGAGACACCTCTGATAACCTCAAATGTTTCAGATAAATTGGTTTGGCCATTACAAAAATCTGGTATGTATATTTGGTCAAATCAGGTTATCAAATCGCTCCAAGTCAGGTCGAAGCATCGTTGTTATTGTGTGTTCAATTTCTGCAAACCTAATTCCAAGTTGGTCTGTTCCTTGGCTATTGCTGCTGCAAACCTAATTCCAAGTGCAGTTGCGGATAGTACTTCTGACATGATTGCTCCTGTGCGCGCCATCCTCCAAAACCAAAATGGCGTCATCTGATAGGAGCATAATATGCGACGTTCTTAAAGTGTTTTACCCCATTTATACAATTGTTTATCCCTTATTATTGTTTTATAGAGTCGTTTAATCGAGCCAGAGTCTTTGGTAGAGTCGGTTTGTCAAATGAGCTAAAACGTCTAAAAACGCTGAATTTGTGAAGAGTTTGATTTGAACTAGGATTCTTAAGTTAATAGTTTGATACAAAGTAGGACTCCTTATGCAAATAAGAGTCTTAATCGGTTTAGGAGTCTACAATGTCTCGACGTTTCTGAAAACGTCGAGGGTTTTAAGAGTTTCAAAGAAAGTAGGACTCCTTGTTGAACCAGGAAACTTAAATGGAAACAAACTCTTACTCTAATCAAATTCGGCATACATAATATTATTTCCCTAACATATCTTTATTTTCTTAATTATTTTCAGGGAATTAAAAGAAGAGAAATTGGATTTAATGAAAAGCATGCCGAGCACATGCCAATGAAGCTTGTCAATCAAGAAAGAAGGAATGCATGCCGTGCACATGCAATGCAAGAGAAGAATTCGGCAAGCATGAAAGAGAATTAATTCCGAATATTACAAAGAAGAGAAGAAGAATTTGGATCAAAGTAGGAGAGCTTGTTTCTGAAATTAAAAGAAGAAAACCTAAATGAATCTAGACTTGATTCCATACAAGTTCATTTAGGTTTTATGCCGAATTTCTCAAGAAGAAAAGGGGGAATTGTTCAGTAAATATCAAGGGAAATTCGGTGGGAATAGAAAACTTACCAAGCAAGAAAAGAAGAAGAAGAATTCGGCACAAACTTGTTGGTGCCGAACTCTAATGCAGCCCTTGCCGAAAGTTAAGAGACAAAACCCTAGCTCTTCCTCTCTCCTATATAAAGGGTACAGCTGCTCTAGAAAAAATATCTTTTTCTCTCACAAAATACTAGCCAAAACTCTACCAAAGTGCCTCCACAAATCTTATACAGAAACTATAGTTGCCTAACCATCACCACCTCTCCAATTCGCAAGTCCTTTCATCTTCGAATTCATCCTTAGCTGAAGCATCTTCAAGGTTCTTCTAAAGTGTGATTCGACTAAACTCTTGGCTCTTTAGTTTTCTGTATGAATTGTGATTTAATGATGTATAATTTGTTGGATTATAACTTTTGGTTTGTATACTTTATTAAGGATTTCCGAATTTTATTATGGATTCATATATTGATTGCGAATTTGATTCAATGTTTATATATGATTTACGAATTTGATTTAGAGTTCCTATGATCTATTGCATGTATTTATACATGTTATTTTCGTAAATAATTGGTTTAGGGCAGTAGGTTTTGCATGTTATTTTGATGTTGTTTGATTAATTTTCATGAGTTCGTGCATCACAAATTGTGTGCTTAAGGGCTGACTTTGTGGCTTCTCCTTAGGTGTCGATTTTATATACCAAAACAATTTGGATTGCTTCATACGCTGAGTTGCTGTGGTTTAGATTGTTTATTAGGGCGTTTATAACCATGAAAATTTACATGTTATAACAAGGTGAGGTGACGCCATACTTGTTGCATGTCTCTGATTCGACTTATTGTGCTTATGTGTTAATCGTGTTTAATTTCTACACTGAGTGTCTTTAAACTGATTAATACTACGTTTAGGGTTATACGCTGAGTTAACTCTAGATAATTAAGAAGTCTTAACGATTAGATGAACCACTGAGGGCTCTAATTAGAATTGGAATTAAATTTGTCTAAGTGCTATGTGAAATATTGGTGCCTTGAATCTTTTATTTCGATTAATGCATGTGTAAAGTGATTTTGTGTTATGTGTTCTTGTGGAGAAGATGATCATATGTAAATAATAGTTTTAGGTGTAGTTTCGTTACATTTAGTAGTTGATTAGATACAAATCTCAACCCCCCTATGATTATGTAATGCTTTGTGAGAATTAAATGCTCTTGATTTCCCCGGATAGAACAATCCCTACTTGTCAATACTACACTCGACACAAGAAGGGTAATATATGTATGAGATTATTTTGCAGGTACAAATTGTGCTTGTAATTTGGTCGCATCAATTTTTGGCGCCGTTGCCGGGGAAATTAAAATTGTTTAATATGAAGTATTACTTTGTACCAATTGTTTATATGTACATTTGTTTAAATTTCAGATTGCTTAAATTTTATAGTTTTTGGTTTTGTATAATAAGTTTTCGGAATTGTAATAATTTAAGTAGGTTTTCATTTTTGGTTTTTCATTATTGCCGAAATTTATATGATTATCATGTGATATATGTTTGTTACACTTAGTTAAATTGCTAGAAGTATAAAGGTTTATTTGTGTTTTATTTACTTTGGTTTTCGAGGGGAAGAAGGAATAGGTAAGGTCACTATTGTCAATTTATAGCCTTAACTCTTCATACGAATGATGCCTTAGCAAATCCGCTTTTATGAACAACCGGGAAACAGGGTAGTGCCCTTCCAACTCATACGAGCGATGCTTTGGCAAATCCATTTTTATGAGGTTGAGAGCGGCTTTTATTAGACAATAGTGCTACTGTCAACACAATATTCCAAACTGAGTAAAGGTTCGCCTATTAGTTCGTTTGTTTCTATTATGTTGTCAAGGTTTGTTTAACTAGATCTCAAGGCCCATAGACTGCTATCTCTTCTCTGTGAAGGGGGCGATAGGGAGTTCGCTCTCCGTGGTAACCAATAACGAGTCTTGCCTTGCTCCATAGTAGAACTTTTGTTCTAGCCTTCTGAAACCACTGAATGTTGTGTCTAGACGATAGCACCTAGGCCGCACGACCGCCGAGCTTCGAAACCTAAAGTAGATTGAACATGAGTATGTCTTAAAACTTGAATTAAAACGTTACCTTTAACTTTTGAGGTATATCGGATGAAAGCATGATACTACCTTGGACTGTTTTAGCCCATTGCACTGTTATCTCCTCTGCTCCACGTACCTCGAATTTTAAAGTTGTGAATAAAAGCAATTAGACATTAAGTGATTCGACATGTTTGTTATGCTTTGATATTTTCAGAATTAACTGAATGCTTGTTTGATACATGTGATACTTTGTTATCTATTTTTACACTTGTTCGAAATTTTTGTAATACTTACACTTTGTTATTCTTCAATAATTCGTTTCTTCATTCTTAAGCTTATACTTTGTAATTGTTAAAATTTCGTTACTTATATATTTCCATATCACTAACACATATTACTAACTCCTAATTCTAACTATATTTATACAAACTTTTACTTGCTTTTCGTTTTAGTTTTTAGTTATTAACAACTTGGTCTTCACAAATTCTCAGGTACATGAATGTCCATCATTCCAGGTTAGTCACAAGAAATTGAGGATCGTTTAAACAGAATTTGTGAAGATAGAATTGAGCAAGCATCACCGAGTACACCATTGTTTGAACACCAATTCGTCTCCCCCACATCATCACTTTTTGAACGTGACATAGCATCTCCATCATCACCATTTCCATCAAACGTCTCGTGTGAACTTAATCCTTTGTTCCACGAAGATCCGGAGTTTGAGCTACTTACAAGTCCATTCCCTACACATTTGAATTTTGACTTACCTGATCCACCACAACAAATGAGTTCGATCAGAGAGCAGAATGGACACGTCACGGATGAAGGCATGGCACCTTCCAACATCACCTATCCGACAGTTGCAACTGGCAAGTCGGATGATTTTGAGCTAAAGAGTGAATTTCGGCATCAATTGCCGAAATTCCATGGTCTTTCAGGAGAGGAGCCGAACTCACATCTACAACAATTTCAGTTTACTTGTGAAACCATGTGTCCTAGAGGAGCTGACATTCAACATGTGAAGATGAGAGCCTTTCCATTTTCACTGGAGGACAAAGCAAGGATATGGTTGTTCACTATACCATCTGGACGAATTGTTTCATGGAACACCATGGTTAATGAGTTCCTTCTCAAATATTTTCTAGCATCTAGAGTGACTCAGCCGAGGAGTCAGATAACTAGAATCAAGCAAGCACATGATGAGCCATTTTATGAGTACTCTGAGCATTTCAAAACATTGGTGTCATCTTGTCCAGCTCATGGCATTCGCCGAGGTCTCTTTTTGCAATACTTTTATGAGGGGATGCGTGATTTGGACAAAGAGTTTCTTGATTCAGCTGCTGGAGGATCGTTTTTGGAGAAGACAAACGAGGAGGCCACTACACTTTTGGAAACACGTGCCTTGAAGAATCAACAATTCGGGTCTCAAGTCCGAACCAAGCAAGTGCATGAGACAAGGGCCAATCCGGCTCTAGAAGAAAAGGTTGACAAGCTTGCCAACATGATGGCACAAATGATGAAGTCTCAACGTGGAAAAGTTGCTCAAGTATGTGGGGTGTGTGCTGAGGGACATCCGACAGATCAATGTCCTCAAATGGGAGGAGAAAACATAGAGGAGGTCAATGCTTTGGGATAACAAGGAGGAGGATTTCAGAATTTCAACCCAATGTATAGTGATCATCCTAACTTCAGATGGAGCAACAATGATAATGTGCTCAAGCCTAACGTACCACCAAATGTTCAACAAAGTGGCATGCCATTTCAACACAAGGCAGTCGCACCATACCAAAGGCCCCCATTCATTCCACACAATCAAGGTGTTCTTAATACACCTAACTTTGATGAGATAATGAAGTCTCTAGCAGTGGGGAAAGCCAGTTGAATGCTTCTACACAAGCTTTGTTGGTAGGACAACAAACCAATGCCAAAGACATAACTGAGTTAAAGAATTAGATGGGACAGGTTGTTGACTTTATGGGCCAATTCAATGAGCAAGGGAGGTTGCCTTCTAATGTTATAAAGAACCCCAAGAAGGAGCAAGCTCAAGCAATAACCACAAGAAGTGGTAGAGTGTTTGAGGGACCAATCCCTAAAACACAAAAGAAGAAGGGTGAGGCCGAAGTAAATGATGGTGGAGACGTGGACAACATAGATGCAAACGGCAAAGACAAGGCCGAATGTGATACGAGCAAGGCAGAGCTCGAAATAATGAGGAAAAGAGATCTAGAAAAAGATCCAGCAACTTCCAACAAGGAAGTACCAAAGGTAAACAATTCAAATCTAAGTGGTTTTGTTAAAACTAACCCATCTTCATTTTTACCTTTTCTCTCAAGGTTCAATAGGTCCAAAAAGGACAAATCGGATGAGGAAGTGTTTGACATCTTTCGCAAGGTGGAGGTGAACATACGCTTGCTAGAATGCATCAAGCAGATACCCAAGTATGCCAAGTTCTTAAAAGAACTATGTACAACAAGAAGGCATACGCGAGAGGAGAAAGTTGTTAAGATGAGCGAGACAGTTTCAGCTGTTATCCAACGCAAGCTCCCTCCAAATATGAAAGACCCAGGTAGTTTCACCGTTCCATGTATTATTGGGCAATCACACTTTTCAAATGTAATGTTAGATTTAGCGGCTTCAATTAATGTGATGCCCTATAATGTGTATGAGTCCCTAGGTCTAGGACATTTGAAAAAAGACAATGTGATTATCCAACTTGCGGATAGGTCTAACAAATATCCTGAGGGATATGTTGAGGATGTTCTTGTGTAGGTAAATAATCTGATATTTCCTGCAGATTTCTATGTGCTACGCATAGAGGAGTCGCCCCTTAATTCTACTCAACTTTTGTTAGGGCGACCATTTATGAGAACAGCAAGAACTAAGATAGATGCTGCTGAGGGAAATCTCACCATGGAATTTGATGGTGAAGTGATAAGCTTCAATGTATTTGAAGCAATGAGGTATCCAGTTTCTGATCTAAAACTGTGCTATGCTATTGATGTTATTGACTCTTGTGCACATGTTTTATCAGAAGCCTTGGATCAATAGCAACGAGCTATTGAGCAAGGGGCCGAAATTGACAAAAGAGGAGATCGGATTTCAGTAGAAGCATGGCTCGAACTTGAGCCGTGTATGGCACAAGTAGTTGCCGAAATGGAGGCAGTCCCTTATGTAGGTTCTAACAAACTCTTGTCAATTCCAATTTCCACTAATAAAATTCTACCATCTGTGGAACATGCCCCAACATTAGAGCTGAAGGCTCTACCAGATCACTTGAAGTACATATACTTGGGAAACGATGACACTCTACCAGTTATTGTGTCATCAAAGCTGAATGAGCAGCAAGAAACCCAATTGACTGATGTGCTTAAGAGGAATAAGACCGCCATTGGATGGACTTTGGCGGATATCAAGGGTATAACCCCTACTACATGCGTGCATAGGAACTTGCTCGAAGAAGGAGCCAACCCTACAAGGGAGGGGTAGAGACGATTGCATCTCCCAATGATGAAGATTGTGAAGGACGAGGTAATAAAATTACTTGATTGTGGCATGATTTATCCGATCTCGGATAGCCAATGGATCTCACCCGTCCAAGTTGTACCCAAGAAGAGTGGAGTTACAGTTGTGAAGAATGACAAGGATGAACTCGTGCCACAAAGATTGGTGACAGGTCATAGGATGTGCATCGATTACAGAAAGTTGAATGCTACTACACGCAAGGATTACATGCCTTTGCCCTTCATGGACCAGATGTTGGAACGATTAGCTGGACACGAGTTCTATTGCTTTTTAGATGGGTATAGCGAGTACAATCAGATTTGCATTCACTCGGATGACCAAGAGAAGACAACGTTTACGTACCCCTTTGGTACGTTTGCCTATCGACGCATGCCTTTTGGTTTATGCAACGCACCAGGTACATTTCAACGTTGTATGTATTCCATTTTCTCAGATTACATTGAAAATATCATTGAAGGCTTTATGGATGATTTTTCTGTTTATGGACAAGACTTTGATGTATGTTTAGAAAATTTGGAATTAATCTTGGAGAGATGTGTAGAAACTAACCTTGTTTTGAATTGGAAAAAATGCCATTTTATGGTTAATCAAGGGATAGTTTTGGGACACATAATATCATAGAGGTTGATAAGGCCAAGATTGATGTTATCCAACATTTACCCTCCCCCAAAACTGTGAGGGAGGTTCGTTCTTTTCTTGGCCATGCAAGTTTCTATAGAAGGTTCATCAAAGACTTTTCTTTGGTGGCAAAACTCTTGTGTTCTCTTTTGCAGAAAGACGTATGGAGCAAGGAATGCGAAGAAGCATTCGGCAAGCTTAAGGAACTATTGATTTCGGCACCTATCATGGCGCCACCTAATTGAGACTTGCCATTTGAGCTTATGTGCGACGCATCTGACTATGCTGTTGGAGCTGTGCTTGGACAAAGAAATGAGAAGAGGCCAAATGCAATATACTATGCCTCTAGAACTTTAAACGATGCTCAAATGAATTACTCCACCAAAGAAAAAGAGCTCTTGGCTGTTATATTTGCTTTAGAGAAATTTCGTTCTTATCTTTTGAATTCTAAAGTAACAGTTTATTCAGATCATGTAGCTCTTAGGTACTTAATCAAGAAGAAAGATGTCAAACCACGTTTGATTCAATGGATCCTCTTATTACAAGAGTTTGACATCGAAATCAAGGACAAAAAGGGAAGTGATAACGTTGTGGCGGATCACTTGAGCAGAATTGTGCAAGAGGAGGAAACGCTCCCATTGAGAGAGTCCTTTCCAGATGAGCAGCTCTTTCATATTGAGACACATGAACCTTGGTATGCTGATATTGTGAATTACTTAGTTACTAGGACTTTTCCTAGTACAGTTTCGAATGCAGCCAGGACAATGATAAAAAAGATAGCTCGACACTACATATGGGATGATCCATATCTATGGAAACATTGTAGTGATCATATCATTCGAAGATGTGTCCCACAAGAAGAGCTTAGGCAGATCCTAGCTTTTTGTCACAATGAGGCGTGTGGAAGTCATTTTGGACCTAAGAAGACAGCTCTTAAGGTATTGGATTGTGGATTCTTTTGGCCTACAATTTTTAAAGATGCGTACGTATACCATGTGTAAGACGTGTGACAGATGTCAAAGAACAGGTAACATTGGTCCAAAAGATCAAATGTCCCTTTCTCCTATTATAGAGGTTGAAATTTTTTATTTATGGGGTATAGATTTCATGAGACCTTTTCCCTCATTCAAAGGCTTTCTTTATATCTTATTGGCTGTTGATTATATTTCAAAGTGGGTGGAGGCGAAAGCCACAAGGACTAATGATTCTAAAGTTGTTGCAGAATTCTTGAGAACTAACATATTTTCCAGATTTGGAGTACCACGTGTTCTTATAAGCGATGGAGGTTCTCACTTTTACAACAGAACAATAGAGGCGTTACTCAAGACATATAGAGTAACTCATAAGGTTTCCACCCCATATCACCCTCAGACAAGTGGAATGGCAGAAGTTTCAAATAGGGAGATCAAGAAGATTTTAGAGAAAACTGTTGGCTCAACAAGGAAGGATTGGAGCGACAGACTTGATGATGCTTTGTGGACATATAGGAAAGCCTACAAGACGCCTATAGAGATGTCTCCCTTTAGGCTTACATACGGAAAGCATGCCATCTCCCAGTGGAACTAGAGCACAAGGCGTGGTGGGCAGTTAAAGAGTTCAACATGAACTTAGATTCGGCAGGATTGTACAGGAAATTGCAATTAAGCGAGCTTGAGGAAATAAGAAATGATGCATATGATGCCGCTTGGATTTACAAAGAGAAGACGAGAGTATATCATGACAAGCAATTGAGGAGAAAAACGTTTGAAATTGGTCAAAAAGTCTTGTTATTTCATTCTCGTCTTAGATTATTTCCTGGAAAATTACGATCACGTTGGGTTGGTCCTTATGTTGTGACTAATGTGTTTGTTCATGGTGCAATTGAAATAAAGAGTATTGAAACAGGTAAAGCGTTTAAAGTAAATGGGCATCGACTCAAACCTTAATTATTACGAGCCTTTTGAGGAGCACACCATTGAAGAAATTGATATGGAGGACGCACCAAGATCCTAGTATGCACGGAAATAGTCTAGGCTAAAGGACTATAAACAATTAAGCGCTGCATGGGAGGCAACCCATTTCAACCGAAATTGTGAATGAGCCGTCTACGAGAGTTTGCATTTTCTAATCCCTAAACTCTTTTTGGTTGAATTGTATAAATGGAGATATGTGATTTATCATGTGCTTAGAAATTACAACATTATTTGATCTACATTGAGGACAATGTAATTTCCTAAGTGTGGGGTAATGATACATGTTTCCATGTTTTCTTTTGTTTGTTTATTTAGTTGTATCGAGTCAAGAAAAAAAGAAGATCGGAAAAATTAATGATACATGTTTCCATGTTTTCTTTTGTTTGTTTATTTAGTTGTATCGAGTCAAGGAAAAAAGATCGGAAAAATTCAAAAAAAAAAAATTTAAAATTTTAAAATTCAAAAAAATCATCATACTCTGTTAGCTATCAAGATCAATTGCGATGCTTCTTGGTCTGCTAACATAGTAGGTATTACTTCTGTTGCTCGAAGTTCATTCGGTGAAGTAGTAGGAGGTTTACACCTGTCTACTTATGCACCAACAGTGTTATATGGGGAAGCATTGGTAGCAAGTCTTAGTCTCAGTCGATAGCAGCCATTGCCAGATTCACATTTATTTTTGAATCACTCTCTCTCTAAATTGTCCAACTATTATGTGATTCCACTCTTTCATCAGATTGGTCTATTATGCCACTGATTGATCTTCTCCGAGTTAGGACAGTTGCTATCCCCTCCTCAAGTTGGTCTTCGATTAGCCGTAATGCTAATTAGGTCTCTCATCTCTCATCACCTTGCCTGATTGGCTTTCAGAGAGATGTGTCCGGTTGATTGGACTACTCAACCACTTTCTTCCTTATCTTTACTACTGCTTGTACAAATTAGAGGTCCTTTTAAGTTTGTGTTGGTTTATAATTCTCCCTTGTATTTGGTTCTCGTTTAATGCAATGTCCTCTTGTTAAGAAACAACATCAGCAGAAGACATGCCTTTTGACCTAGCCGCCTCTGCTAGGGTTTTTCTCTCCAAGCCTTCTCTTGCGAGGAAACCTATCAAATCTCACTAAAATCTTCCTCCCTTCTCTACCATCGACATGTCTGCCCCTAACTCGATAGACACCTTGCGATCGGTTCTTTGCCAACCCTCCTTGTTTTTTGGTTACAGTCTCTTCCTTCTCGTGATAGTGGGGTTTTCTTCTGGTTGCCATGTGGTTTCTCCAATGATGCTTCACCATTCAATCGTTGTTGGTTTGGCATCCGTGTGCATTTTGACCGTGGTTGCTATGATGACAGTGACGGATCACGCTATGATGTAGACAACAATTGGTCAGATTTCGTTTTGGATGGTGATAGAGTTGTTTTTGATGACGACGATGGTGCCTCTCCTTTGGTGTGGATGGCGCATGAGTCTTGGTGGGAGGTCGTCGACTTTGGAGATGGTGTAGGTGTTAGCAGGGGTGACATCGACGTCGGCTAATCTTCGAGGCTCGTGAAAGAATATGGGGTTGGCAATGGTGGTGTGCTTACTCAAGTTATCAGGCTGGGAGATTTCATGGTGGGGTACAACGATGTTGTTGGTGGTGGCTCTTCTGAGCTGTGGACTGAGGGTACTACAGAAGATGACGATGGCAGCGCCGGCGGCTCAACTGTGGAGTCGGTGGTAGGGCTGGGCATGGGCCGGGACGGGCCGGGATTCGCCTGATCCTGGTCCCGTCCCATGAGAATTTAAACGGGACGGGACAAGATTAGGTTTTTTGAAAATTGATCCCGCAGGCCCGGGATCCCGTACGGGACCGGGATGGGACCGAGACTAAAACGGGATCTCTGTTCATCAATTTAAGCAATAAGTTCAATTGTTCATAAATAAAACTAAACTCTTGCAATTCAAAAGTAAATGTCCACAAGTCCACAACATAACAAGTTACATATTGAATTACATAGCAAATCTCATATTGAACAACATAGCAAAATTAATGTCCAAATAACATAACAATTAACAAGTTAATGTCCAGCTAACGTAATATAACAATTGCCTAGACAATAGACAAGGTTGCTTCAACATATCTGTTATGTTACAAGGTAAATGATAGAACATGTAATGTAAACTCCAGAGAAGAACTCAAGAAAGCATCCTGAAGACCTGGACAATCAGCAATTGTACCAGGCTACCAGCCAGAGCCCTGCTGCCCCTGCTGTCCCTGCTGATCTGCAAGCAACAAAGCACACCAAATAGGCATATCAACAGAGCACACCAAATAGGCATATCAACAAAAATACACCAAATTTGAAGGGGATCAGAGGGCGGAAACGGTGATGTTGCTGAGAAGGTGGTGTTGTTTGAATCTTCAAGGTCTGAAGCTTCTTGATTTCGCCGAGCAACAAGCTTCTTCCCTCTAGCCATCAATCGCCAAGCAACAAGCTTCTTCTCCAATTAACCTTCGTTTTCTGCAATTAGTATTGTAATTCAGTTAGTATAACTGATATAAAACTCAAAACGATATCACATGATGCAAACTCATTTAACAACATAGATCCAACAAGGATAGCAATCATAGCATACCAGCACAGGCGAACCATTCCTTGCAACAATCAGTCTAATCACTTAATCTGTGAACTCCGACCGATTTGGGGCTTCGGCCGATTTGGGGCTTCAGGCGAACGCCGAACGGGAGAGGAACAAGACTTGGGTCGGAGACGGGAGAGGAGACGTCGATGGCTCGAGGTGCGATTTGGGGCTTTGGGCGAGCACCGACCGGGAGAGGAACATGGATCGGAGATGGGAGATGAGACGATGATGGAGACGAGGTGATGGACTGCCGGACTGGTCGAGCCGTCGAGGAGAGTCAAGAGATGAAGTGTTCCCCGAGGGACGAGAGTGAGATACAGAGAGCAGAGAGTCAAGAGAAACAGAGAGTCAAGAGATACAGAGAGTGAGATACAGTGAGAATGTGAGATAGGGAATTAGAGATTAATCTAACGGTCCAATATTTTTTGGTTTTTTATTCAACGGTTGAGATTAAGTAAATATATATATATATATAATATAATTATTTTTTTATTTTTTTCTATGGGACGGGACGGGATTTATTTAGCTAATCCCGGTCTCGTCCGGTCGTTTTAGAACGGGATCGAGACGGGATGGGATTAGCATTTTTCAAACTTCAATCCCGTCCCATTTAGGAACGGGATCGGGACGGGATCGGGATTACGGGACCAAATGCCCAGCGCTAGTCGGTTGAGACAGCTAGGGTTTTCCTTGGTTGGGCATTGTGGGCTCTGAAGCTGTTTTGGGCTTTCTTTGGGTTCAAGAGTTTGGCTTATGTTTTATTTTTGAGCCTATCTTCTTTTTTCATAAAAGAGGATATGCATATTTCCTTTTTTTGAGAAGAAGGGATTGGCATGAAGACTGGGGCGTTGCGGTACAAGTTTATAAATTTTGTGGTATCTTATGTCTTTTTGTCTTGTTTTAATGTCTTAGAAGGTGGATGTACTCTGAGCTATTTCGATTTTGTTGGTATGTTAGTGTGAGGAATGTACTAGTTAGATTCTTCTAGCTCTAAGTGATGGCTTTTTCGGTCAGCCCCTCAGGCAAGTCGTTATTGTACTGTTCACTGAGTATCACTAATGGATGACCTCCCTTTTAAAAAAAAAGAAAAAAAATGTCCTCTTGTTCATCAAAAAAATAACACCAAGTTTTACTACTCCTATATAGGTTAGGAAGTACCAAAAGTTTTTGTTTCTACCCCTTCACCTCTTATGTAGTTCTGTCTTAATTGATGTGGCTTGGGCCCAAATAATCATTCAAAGACCATTATTTGATTTAAAAGAAAGAAGAAAAGGCCAATAATATCACTATATAAACCATTAAGAAGAAACAAATTACAGCATAAACTAATAACTCAAGCTGAAAAACTAACCTCAGAGTAAACCCAGGAGCCTATCTAATAACCGTACAAAATCTATCACCAAGACTATTGAATAACTATGACTTGAAAACTCCAGATTCAACTGAAAGAAAATCATTATTGATAACATAGCTAAAGGTAAACACCAGGGAGATTCAACTGAAAGAAAATCAGCATTGGTAATATAGCTAAGGGTAAACCCCTAACGAAAGTCTCCCTACCAACCTGTTCTGGACAACCATTGTGGAGACATTCCAACAGTATTTTCAACAGATGTTTGCTTCTCCTGGTTTACCTGAATTACAAGATATTTTATCGATTATAGATCCGATTGTTACCTTGTCAATGAACCGGTCTTTTTTTGCTCCAATTACCATGGATGAAGTCAAACAAGCAATTTTTGGTTTGGGATCATTGAAGGCACCTGATCCAGATGGTTTTTCAGGTATCTTCTATCAATCGTATTGGACTATTGTTAAAGATGTCATTCACCAAGCTAGCATGTCGTTTTTCTAATCTGGTCAACTTCTCTCTGATTTTAACAAAACACATCTAGTATTACTCCCAAAAGTATCTCATCCTGAACATGCCTTCCAATTCCGTCCAATAGGACTTTGTAATTTTTCTTACAAAATTCTATCCAAGCTTATAACTGTTGAGATGTGGCTCAAATTAATGTCATGCAGTATTGTTTGAATGGAAAGAAAATGGTTGCAGTATGCATAAGGTAAATGCATGTGAAATTATGGAGCTAGCTATAGCTAGAGTGATGCAGCCATATTTGAATTAAGAGAATAAGTCTACATTATGCATGTTATTGTATGTGGGAATGCATGGAGAATGAGAAGAGAGCATGCATGTATGAAACAATAGTTGAGAACTATTGGAAATAGTTTGATACTATTGGGTGTAGAACATTGAACGGGTAAGAAGGAAACGCAAGACTTTGCTTTTCTTCTGTATGTTGGCATGACAAGAGTTGGCTATAAATAGCCATTGAAGATTGGCATTGTGAAGGCAGTGAAGCATCTGAGTTTTGAGCACTCTCTTGTTTAGAGAGAATTTCATTCTCTGTCAAGTGTTGTGAATGAGAGAGAGTTATCTTTACTGGGTATTGAGAGTGTGAGTTGAGAGGGGTGTACAAGAGTTCAAGAGCTTGGGTTTTGGGTTATAAACTATGAGTGATACACCTTGTATTTTGTTCTCATTATTCTAATAGTAAAGAAAGATCGGATCACATCCCGTGGATATACCTCAAAGAGTGAGGGAACCACGTTAAATCTTGTGTTGTTGAGTATGTTTGTTTTTCTCTATTATAGATTCTCAATATCGTATTTTGTTGACCAATCCGCTGCGTGAAACCCAACAATAACCAACAGGCTACTTTTGTAATGGGAAGGCAAATCTAGGATAATGTGGTAGTGGCTCATGAACTTTTCCATCATCGATCTTAAACTACTTAAACAAGCTGGTATTGGAGGTTTTGGGTTGAAATTGGACATTTCCAAAGCTTATGACACAGTTGATTGTAATTTTCTTCAAGCCGTGCTTCTCAAGTTAGGGTTTCACCGACATTGGACAATGCTTATTATGAACTGTGTTCGTTCTGTTTCTCTATTTGTCATGGTTAATGGCAAACCATCAGCATTTTTCAAGCCTGCAAGGGGTCTGCGACAGGGGATCCCTTATCGCCCTATCTCTTTTTATTTGTTAGTGATGTGCTCTTTACCTTAGTTCGGGAAGCCTGTGAAACAAGATCGCTACTTCCTCTACAAATTACACCCTCAGCTCCAAAAATTAGTCACCTTCTTTTTGCAGATGATTCACTGTTCGTCTTGCAAGATTCTTCATCAAATGCTCATCAACTTCGGTCTCTGCTCAACTCTTATAGCTCTGCTTCTGGACAACAAATCAATTATACAAAATCTTCCTTCTTCTTTAGCCCTAACACTAATGCTCCTTTGGTCACTCAGATTGCAGCTCTATTTGGTAACTCTTCAGTTTCCAATACAGGCCGATATTTAAGAGTTCCAACTATTTGGGACAGGTCTAAAGTGTCAGCTCTATCTAATGTTAAGGAATCCATCAGTCGCAAAATTCATGGATGGAACAATGGATTCTTAACACAAGCAGGAAAAGAAGTGTTAATCAAGTCTATTGCTCTCGCAGTACCTACATATCCAATGATGTGCTTCAAGTTCCCCAAAACACTCTGCAATCAAATTAACTCTTTATTAGCTCGAGTCTGGTGGGGGTAATAAAGATACTTTAGGGATTCATTGGATGCGTTGGTCATCACTCGGTTTTCCTAAACTACAAGGAGGAATTGGATTTCGAGATCTCAATACATTTAATCAAGCTTTACTTGCCAAACAAGGTTGGTGGATACCTACTCATCCAAATGCTCTATGGGCACAACTACTCAAATTGAGATATTTTCCTCATGATGATTTTTTCAGTACCCGGAAAGGTTATTCCCCATCCTGGATATGGTCCAGTATTCTTTTTGGACGAGAACTTCTTTCGAATATGTGGCTTATCAGATTGGAAATGGAGAAAACATCCCAATTTGGAATACTAATTGGATTCCTCATCTGCCTGGCATGCACCTAGTTCCTCTCTCTCCAGTTGATACCTCGAAGACGGTGGACTCACTCATTAATCAGAATTCTATGACTTGGAATCTGAGCTCTATTGCTAGAGACATAACTACTTCTCAGTGGAGAGCTATCAACGTTATTCTTCTGATCTCTCTCGCAGACAAAACAAGTTGTTGTGGCCTCAACATAAATCTGGTTGTTATACTGTTAAAATTGGTTATCATGTAGCTCACTCTCACAATGCTTCTTGTTCTAGTTCTCACCTTAGTCGTCATATGCCCTCCACCTCTATCCTCTGAAAAAGATCATGGTCTCTTAAAACAATTTCAAAAGTCAAAACCTTTTTTTGCTCTTTGTGCAATCAAGCTCCTGAAACCATTGAACATGTTCTTTTCACATGTTCTTGGTCGCAACAAGCTTGGTCCTCCCCTCTCTTGGATAACCCCCCACCACACACACACACACACACACACAATCACATCCTTCAAGGGTAACTAGGCTCCCTAGTCCTGTGATTGCCTCAACCTCAAGCAACAGCTTGGTCAAGATAGAAGGCAGAACCTATCCTATATAGGGTGCCTTCATGATGATCAATATGAAGAGATGAAGTCAATTCCTAATGATAGATTGGTTTATGCTCGAAGGGAAGCAAAGGAAGTTGCACATAAGGTGGCTGCTCATGCATCTAGTACTGATACTAGTTTCTTTAGGTCATCTGTTCCCCCTTTCTTACAAGATGTAATATGTGTTGATCGCATTGTTACCTAATTTGCTTTGTTGATCAATAAAATTCTGACTTCTTTCAATTCAAGAAAATTTACAGGCTGTGATAATGTACGTAACTAGGGAGCCTGCTGGTTACCCTTGTAAGAATTCCCCTTCATCTATACAGTCTATACTAACAGAAATGTACTCACTCATTGGTCTAAGGTCTAAGCTCTCCAAGTTACCAAACTTGAATTTTTGATGAACTCTGTCTTATGTCTATCTTGTATATTAAGATGAATGGATGTAGAATACTTGAAAATATTAGATGGAACAATAATAAAGTACGCAGCGGAATAAATAGATAAATTTCGTAACTTTTATTAAATGTAAATCACAACCAATATTACAAATGATTATAATTTAATTCGATACAAAGTTACTCATAAACGGTCGCCACAAAGGTCGATGTCGCCACAAAGGTCGATCAATATTTCTTGAGAGATGCCACACAGGTCGTCTCCGAGATGCCACTAAGGTCGTCTCCTTCAAGCCACTAAGGTCTTGAATCTTGAAGCCACACATGTCTTCACACTAGGAGCCACTAAGATTTCCTTCTCTCACAAATATTTCTCTCTATTTCTTTTTCAATGTCGACAACAAACCCTTGCCGAATCTCCCTTTATAAATAGGGTTACAACCTTTGATTACACACTTAATCAAATAAGCCAACTACATTTTACATCACATGCATAAAAGGTATATTCCATATTTTAATTCAATTTGAATATAAAACATGTCATATGCCTTAACAATTTAAACCTAGCAACTAGGTTAAGAAATCACTTACACATCCGGCCGCACCAACCATGCATAAGGAATCCTTGCAATCAATACTTTCCTAGTTGCACTAGGAAAGTCCTTCATTTTGTCTTCAATGCAAACCAATACCAATTAGGTATTAAATCTTCTTGGCTTTTAACTTCTTCCTAGTCGGCAAGGAACAACTTCAAATCAACAAACCCTAGCAAGGGCTGCCGCACCAATATTAGCTCTAGGTTTTGCACAAGTCGCACTCATCCGTAGGGCTGGGCGTTTGGGCCCGAAGGACCGAAAGCCCGGCCCGGCTCGGCGAAAAAAGCTCGACACGGGCCGAGTTCTAAAATTTTAAAGACCGGCCCGATTAAGGACCGGCCCGACACTGTGAAAGTCGGTCCGAGCTCGGGCCTGATTTTTTTTGGGCCCGAAAGCCCGGCCCGGCCCGATATTTAAATATATATAAAAAAAAAAAAAAAAAAAAAAAACTGAAACCCAGTTCTTCTCTCCCCTTCTCTTCTCTTTTTTCCCCTTCTCTGTTCACCTTTTCCCATCCGCAAGCTGCTGAAGTCTGTTATGCTCGGCCTCGCCGTCTGCCTGGGCCTCCTCTACTTCTACTACGGCTGGTTCTTAGGCCCCGGCTCCCGCCTCTCCGACGACGTCGACGCTTCCGCCTTAGATCCGATCTCAGAGACTTGGCCGACTCCACATCGAGCTCGCTCGTTGCGGTTAGTATCAAAGGTGTGTTGAAAAACAATGACAATGAATTGAGTGATAGAGGAATTAAGTAATGATTAAAAGGTCCATCTCCAGATCTTGATCCGAAGATCAACCTTGCATTGGGAGTCAGCAACTGAAGCCACCGACGGTGACTTACCTTTCGGTGCTACCCCTTTGATTTGCTGACACGTAACCCTAATCCACATGTTCTTGCTCTTCAGCTTCCCTCCCACCGTCACCTTCACCTTGGTGTCCATCTGCAGCTTCATCGGAATCCCGCCCTTCCGCCTTAGATCCGATCTCGACTTGGCCGACTCCACATCGAGCTTGCTCGTCGCTGTTAGTATCGACCAGAACGACGTGAAGTTCTTGGTGTCGCTGAAGAAAGCCGGGATCTGCCGTTTCCGTTACGGCGTCGCCGTCTTCAGAGAAAATTTGGGCCCGAAAAAGCCCGAAAGCCCGGCTCGGCCCGATTTAGTCGGGCTCGGGCCGGTCCTCGTTTATGAAAAAGCTCGGCTCGGCTCGGACCGAAGGTGTCGGGCTTTGGGTCGGGCTTTGTAAATTTTGGGCTCGGCCCGGCCCGCGCCCAGCCCTACTCATCCGAACCGTCGGATTGATCAAGACACCATACAATAATTATGGTTAAATTTCTTCAAAACTTCCTTCCAAAACTCCATGCAAATTGCCATGCAATTAGCCTTTGATCTCCATCAACTCATGGAGGCCAATATACCTTCAATCTCCCCCTTTGGCCTTCCATGCAACTTTCCATTCATCAAGCACCTATATGAAAAAAATTAGTAGCATGGATAAACACATATAGCATATATAATCACATATAGCATGTAGCGTGTAGCATGAAAAATAAAACCATGCATCTTTAACTCCCCATTTGTCCATGGCTTGATGATTCTCCCCCTAAGTTGATGGAGGGCAAAGAAAGGAATTATACGTCACCGAGAATATCGTCTAGCCACTTTGGTTCTCACCATTACTACGATTGTCATGCATGGCAACAATTACCAAAAATTTATTGAGAGAAGTAAAGATTTACTTACCAAAAAGATTGCATGCATGATATGATGAGAAAGAGATATTGTCTTGCCAAATAAAAATTGCATGTTCAACCGATGCACACGAGACACACGGCAAGGGAAAGACATAGCACATCAAATACATAAAGGCATATATCTAGGAAACTGAAAAATGCAATCTATCAAAACATGTATGAGTAGGAATAATGCTCTTACCTAGAGAGATTTAGACAAGACAGATTAAGACTAGGGAATCTATAGAGAATCATGCAAGGAATAAGATCCTAATTAGCCAAAAGTGTAATAATACCAAATCGGATGAAATCAACTTCAACTTTTGCATGGTTGATATGTTACGTCCAAGAGTTTAATAACCATGTTATAATCAATACCGAGTTTACTAACGATGCATGCAAAAATTGTTCAAACTACCGAAGATAAATTAAGAGACCACACCACAAAATAAAGATAACATAGTTCAAGCAAAACATTTAGCCAAGAAAGTGTCATGTGTATGTCACATGAATCAAAATACGCGATGACATAGGTGGAACTTGAATCAATCCATTTTGACAAATAGAGCAATATGTAAAAATATTAGCCAAAGTGGTAACGTGAAGTGCAAAATTTATACTTCAATATGGGAAGAAATTTCGAGGAGTGATTAAATTCGCGGGCAATTATTTTTCGACTCTCCCCCTTATAACAACTTTTGATATGAGCATAAAGGCTTCTTTTTCATGGCTTACCATCGAGCCATCATTGATACGTGAACGATAAAGGGACAACAACTCCCAAGTCAGATGACTTTAGGGTGCTAGACATAACAAGGATGTTCCAATGTCCACTTTAACGGCACAAAATTTTATAGATTTTCACCGGGGTGACCAAACCAGTCCATTCCACCAGATATCGAGTAGTTAGTCAACATCTGGAGAGGAGAACTAGACTGGCCAAGGTCTGCATACAACGACAAGATTCTTTTTAAGGGGTATGCAGCCCACACATTTAAACACTTTATTCAACTACACCTGCTCCTGATTAGGTGACTCAACTCAAAAGATATTTCCCCACAAAGAAGTATGTGTAAAGTGTGATTTAGACACAAAGGCTAATATAAGTGAATTGCATCAAAGGGTCAAAAAGAATAAACCCAAGTGACACCAACATAACACACGACATATAGTGATTCAAGAAAAAGTATACACACACACACAAATCAAGGCAAATTTCGATCAAGAACTATGAAACCGTACCTTGTGTGAGTTCTCAAAAATCGCATCTTCAATATTGAGAACAAATGCCAATGGCATTTCGCAAGGTCAAGAGCGTTCCGTGTCCAACGGTTTAGTAAACAAGTCGGCCCATTGTAATTCAGTAGACACATATTCAAGTGCAAGAATATTTTTATCAACTAGCTCACGTATAAAATGATATCTTATGTCAATGTGTTTAGTTCTAGTATGTTGAACAGGATTTTTAGATATGTTTATTGCACTTGTATTATCACAAAATATGACAAGTTTTCCTTGTGGAATATCATAATCACTTAGCATGTTTTTCATCCAAAGCATTTGAGTACAACAACTACCTGCAGCCACATATTCAGCCTCTGCCGTAGACAAAGAAGTACAGTTTTGTTTCTTACTATGCCATGCAACTAAATTCTTACCAATAAAGAAACAACCACTACTAGTACTTTTTCGATCCTGTAAATTTCCACCCCAATCAGCATCTGAATATCCTGCAATTTCAGCATTAGTAGCATATGTATAATAAACTCCACAATTAATGCTTCCAGATATATAACGAAAAATTCTTTTAACAGCTTCTAAGTGTGACTCTTTCAGATTTGCTTGAAACCTAGCACACACACCAACACTGTAAGCGATATCTGGACGGCTAGCAGTTAAATAAAGTAGACTACCAATCATGCTACGATACATAGTCTGATCAACAGATTTACCAGTTAAATCATGACATAATTTAGTAGTAGTACTCATAGGAGTCTTGACAGATTTTAAGCTTGTCATATCAAATTTCTTAAGCATATTTTCAGCATATTTTGTTTGATAAAGAAATATACATTTTTCTTCCTGTTTTACCTGCAATCCTAGAAAATATGGCAATTCACCACACATGCTCATCTCAAATTTACTAGCCATGACCTTGGTAAATTCTTTAATTAGAAAATCAGATGTAGACCCAAAAATAATATCATCAACATAAACTTGGGCTACAATAAAGTGATTACCGGCATGCTTCACAAAAAGAGTTTTATCAACAATACCTTGTGTATATCCTTGAGAAATAAGATAAGTAGAGAGTTTTTCATACCAAGCACGTGGAGCTTGTTTAAGACCATAAACAGCTTTCTTTAGCTTCCATACATATTCTAGATGATGTATGTCTTTAAATCCAGGGGGTTGTTCAACATAAACCTCCTCATGCACATCACCATTTAGAAACGCTATCTTTACATCCATTTGATATAACTTGAAGCGAGGAAAACAAGCAATAGCAAGTAATATTCTGATAGACTCTAAACGTGCAACAGGAGCAAATGATTCCTCAAAATCAAGGCCTTGAATTTGTGAATAACCCTGAACCACTAACCTTGCTTTGTTTTTGGTAATCATACCGTGCTCATCAATCTTGTTACCAAAAATCCACCTAGTTCCAATGACATTTTTATTTTCTGGTCTAGGAACAAGTAACCATACGTCATTTTTCTCAAACTGATTTAGCTCTTCTTGCATGGCAATAATCCATTCGTTATCTGCAAGTGCCTCCTTGACATTTTTTTGGCTCTATTAAAGAAACAAATCCAAAACAAGTTAGTTCATTAGTTTCTTTAATTTTTGATTTAACAAAACAATGCAAAGCCTTATTTAATTCAATAAATTCAGAATCTAAATTTTCTTCTTCCTCAATGCCGTTTCTGCTGTTCTGATATTGAGCAATTCGACCTCTGGTCTTCATTCCTTCCCTAATATCACCGATTACATCATCAGCTGAATGATCTTTAAGCACCTGTTTAAAACCAGTTCTATGCTTTGGGACAGGTCGCAAATTATTGTCAAGTTCAATATTCTGATCTTTTTCACTATTTTCAATCTGCACAGAAATATCATTAATTTTGGATTTTGAAAAGTCAGAAGGAACAGAGATAGAAGCATCATAATTATCATCGACTGAAACATTTATAGATTCCATAACAGATCTAGTCTCTTTATTATATATCCTATATGCTCTACTATCCAGAGAGTAACCAATAAAAATTCCCTCATCAGCTCTAGCCTCAAACTTTGCAAGTCTTTCACGATCTTTTAAAACATAACAAGGATTACCAAAGACATGGAAATAACTAACATTGGGCTTCTTACCTTTCCATAGCTCATATGGGGTAATTTTTGTACCTGAACGAAGAAGAGTACGATTTCCAACATAACAAGCAGTGTTAACAGCTTCAGCCCAGAAGTTTTCGCTGAGGCCAGAAGAATGAATCATGGCTCTAGCCATATCAAGAAGAGACCTGTTCTTACGTTCAGCAATTCCATTCTGTTGTGGAGTAATAGGAGCTGAAAACTCATGAAGAATACCATGATCTTGACAATAATTATCAAATTTTGAATTTTTAAATTCAGTTCCATTGTCAGATCTAATCTTAGTAATTTTTAATTTTTCACTATATTTTTCATTTAAAAGATGTTTACTTAATATATAAAATGAATTAAAAGTTTCACCTTTGTCAGCCAAAAAGTCAACCCAAGTAAAACGAGAGTAATCATCAACCACAACAAAAATATACTTCTTACCAGCCAGACTAGTTGTGGCAGATGGTCCCATCAAATCCATATGCAGAAGCTCAAGAGGTTTATTTGAAGGAGATGAGTTTACCACTTTGTGACTTGTTTTAGTTAGTTTACCTGTCTTACATCCTCCACAAATGATATCAGTACGTCCGTTTACAGCAGGTAAACCTCTTACCAATTTTTGTGTAGATAACTTTAACAAATCCTGAAAGTTCATGTGACCAAGTCTCTTATGCCATAGTTCCATAGTTTCTTCTGCAGAACTCATTCTCAAACATGGAACCGATCCATTAGTAGAAACGTCAACAGAAATATGATAACAATTATCATCAGATCTAAATCCACTCAAGATTAAATCACCATTTGAATCATAAACTACACATTTTTGTTTATTAAACCAGATATCTTCAAACTCATCAGCTAATTGACTTACACTAATAAGATTAGTAGAAAGTCCCTCAACATAAAGAACATTGTTTAAACATGTGACATTTTGACAATTAATAGTTCTTTTTCCTCTAATTTTAGCTTTACGTCCATCACCAAAAGTGACTGAACCGGAAGTACCTGTTTCATGGAAATTAGAAAAGAATGATTTATTTCCACACATGTGTCGTGAACAACCACTGTCAATATACCAAATATCTTTTTTCTTAGCAGATAGAGCAGTAAGAGCAACATTACAAGTAGTTTTAATATATTCAGTCTCATAATCAATATCCACAGTAGACAAGTTACAATAGATGTTGGAGGATCTAGAATCGTCCTTTCTTTTCCACACCATCTTACATTTTCCAAGTTTCTTTGTTTCTGAAAGAGATTTGGTTAGACCAACAAAACGAGATATATCATGCAATAAAGAGTTATGTTGATCAAGTTTGGAGTTAATATCATTAAAATATTTTTCAACATTTGGACTAAGAGTATCGATTCTAGAATGTGAAGAAGATACAAAACCGGACACTTTTCCTTCATTCATTTTTGTAACTTTCGTCAACTCACAATTACCACCAAGATTATGAATTGATAATTTATCATAGCCAAGACCAGATTTGTCATTATAAGATCTACTTGAATTTATTATTTCAGATAAAGCATTAGAACTCATTTTAAATTGACCAAATTTATCTTCTGTTTTCTCCAAGGTATCCTGTAACGTATCAATTTTGGTGTTTAAAGTGCTAATATGATCATCTTTTTCGGTCAATTCATTTTTAAGAAAATTGATTTTTATAAGCAGACGTCTCTTTTCTGAATTAAACTCATCTTCGCTAGTAGACTAAGTACCTTCCCTATTTAACCAACTTTGTTTTTCATTTAGTAGTTGACATACCTGTGATTGCAGAGCTTTATTTTTCTCAGACAAAGATTCGGCAACTTTAAAAAGTTTCTTCTGAAAAGCCAAGATTTCGTCATCTTCTTCATCCAGTTCTTCTTCAGCATCTGAAACAGATAAAGAAGAAGACGAAACAAGTGCAAAGCCTTTGTTTTTTCTTACCTCGTTTTCATTATCTTCATCACTCCAAGAGGATCTCACTACCAGAAAAGGCGTCATAGCCGACGACGCCATCTCGTCGGCCGTTTCCATTAATTCGTCGGCTATAGTCATAGCCGACGAAGTATCGTCGGCTATTATCTCGTCGGGATTGCTCCGTCGGCTATAGTATAGCCGACGACACACGGGGTAAGTCGTCGGCTTATGAAACACCAGGTATAGCCGACGAAAAAAGCGTCGTCGGCTATACTTCGAACATTGCCGACGAGAAGATCGTCGGCTTTAAAAATTACGTAACTGCCCCTAACCCGAAGTATAGCCGACGACACTATCGTCGGCTATACGTCCGTTTTAGCCGACGACACTATCGTCGGCCATAACAATCGCCGGTACCAGGAACGGCTTTTTTTTGCCTGAAGCCGGGAGGGTATAGTCGACGACATATGGTAAACATCGTCGGCTATAGCCCTTATAGCCGACGAAATTTGGTAAAAATCGTCGGCTATAACTGTTATAGCCGACGAAATAATGCCAATATCGTCGGCTATAACCCCTAAATATTTAAAAAAATTAAAAAAATTTACTCGGGCCCAATTTCTCTTCGTCTTCGGGGGCTGCAGAAAATGCACAAACAAACATCCAAATATCCAACAAATATCCACATCAATCCATCCCTAATATCCTACATACTGTACAAATTAACCCACTATATCTACTCATCATCACCCCCTAAACGCGTAGCGTCGTCGACCGGATCGTTCGAGTTCCGGTGGCTATGGCTGTCCTGATCGGCTGGCGTACTCCGATGCGGGGGGGGAGTGGAGACGACGAACTGGGGCATCTGTGGCGGAGGCGGGGGCTGGAGTCCAGCCTGCTGGGCCTCCCAAGACTGCTGCATCCATCGGTACATCTCCGCCACAGATGCGTCTCTGGCCTGCTGCGCCGAAGCCTCCGCAGCCCTCGCCAACTCCGCCTGCTGGAGCGCCTCCACCGCCCTCGCCAACTCCGCCTGACTCCTCTGCAGCTGCGTCTGCAAGTCTCCTCTCGTCGAAGCCGCACGCTGCGTGCTGGGATTGGCCGGCGTGAACTTGAGAACCCCATCTCCCGCCGCGCCTAGGCCTCTCTGGTAGAAGTAGTTGTTCCCCGTCCCTACCGCCGCGTGCATGATCTGAGAGGCCAAGCGCGGCTCAAGGGTGTCGATCGTGGAGGCAAACTCCGCGATCGCCTCGTCGGACGCCCCGTCTCCCAGAGTGTCTCGCGCGATCCCGAAGGTGATCGCGTCGGTCTCCGCATCTATTTCCGCCTAATTGACAAGAAAATATAATAAACGAATTAAAAAATATATATATAAATTAATTTCATGAAACACTTTTATTGAAGATGGACGAATACTTACCACTTGGTCGGGACGCCCCGGATACATCTGCGCATGAATCCACGACAACGGCCTCAGCGGTCGGTCCCTCCTCGCCATCTCTGCCCACTGCCTCCAGGAGCGGGCGCCGCCGTGGTGGGGGTGCTCGTTCCTCCTGCGGTTGTCGCTGTTCGTCCGCGAGATTTTCTGTATTATAACAACAAACATATAAACGCAAATATAAATTAGTAACTAAATTAAAATATTAGGAACTAACCAAAATAAAATTAATAACTAATTTAGTTACTAACTAATTTAATTTAATTAGTAACTACTTAACTAACTAATTTAATTAGTAACTACTTAACTAACTAATTTAATTTAGTAACTACTTAACTAACTAATTTAATTTAGTAACGAACTAACTAACTATGTAACTAACCAACTGACTTAATTTAATAACTAACTAACTAACTAATTAATTGAATTAAGTAACTACATAATTTAATTATTAAATAACATTATAAAGTTATATACTACCAGGCTAAATTTTCTTACCGAGACCCTGTCGCTCCCGAAGTAGGCTACCAGCCATAGCCACTCGTACTCCCTGTACCGGAACTCGTGGGGGGTTGCAGCTCGCCCCAAGCGCTGCTCCACATGGTACGTCCTGTAGTGCGTGGACAGCTCGTTCTTCCACTCGGAGTACCTATATTAACAGAACACAACTGTTAGATATATTCGTACACTGCCAATAAATATATTTATACAAAAAAAAGCAAAACACATAACCTGTTCTTCAGCTGCTCGTCTCTCCACCAGTCCAAGGTAGGATGGACTCTAAACCATTGCTGCAACATTATAAATTAATTAGAAAATATTTTTATATAGTTATAAGGACTGAATTCATAATTGTTTATTTTCTATAATAAAAATCATATTTAACTCACCGACAGTGCATTGTACACTCGCGCCTTGATCTCATCGGGCACAGAGCCCCAGTCGGGCCACAACAGTGGGACCCTGTCCCGCACGAGCATGCCCGTCGCGTTGATGTACTTCGTGGTGGTGTCTCTCCGCTCAATCGGGCGTCCATCCTCACCGGGACCGGGCAGGATCTCTCTGATCCCACCGGCCAGCTCCCTCTCCAAGGTCGACATGTTCGCTGGCCCTCTGGTCCGTCTCGTCCCCGCGGGTTTATTGACGAGGACGCCTGTTAAAATGAACACATAGTTAAATAATTATTTAAACTAACTAATTAAATAATTAATTAAACAATCTAAATAATTAATTAAACTAACCAATTACCTGCGTCGTTGTACTGCTTGTCCTTCTCACGAACGGCCCACAGGCCGCGGCAGTCCTCTGAGTCGAAAGGACTGTAGAAGTAGGCCTCCTCCCAGGGAATCTCGTGGGGCCGGTCGTGCCTCCAAATCTGCCTCCCCTGGCGTCGTACTCAGGGATGGCAGGGAGGAACTGGACCATGTACATCCCCGATGGCGGAGACATACGGGGCGTGGACCCTGAGGGGCCTGCTCCCCCTGACGGTGGGCCCCGTAGCTGTGGACGCTGTCGCTGTGGGGGGACAGGGAGCATCTCTGGAGGGTCCAGATCGGCGCGCGGTGGGGTCGGCTGCCGATCCTGGAACAGTGCTGAAGTGCACTAGGGTCTGGTGGCTCTGCGTCCTCCTCCGACACTCGAGTCAGGGCCCGCTCCCGTCGACTCATACGAGGAGCCCCCACGTGGATCGCTCGGCGTCAATCCCATCAACGTCTCCTCTCGTCGACTCAAAGGCCGGCCTAGGCCCCGACGACCGCTGGATCCGCTCCCCCCACGGCTGGATCCTGCCTGAGCGTCGGGGTCGCTCTCGGTCCGTCTGCCAAGCCATCGGTCTACAAAGCGCCGGTTTCCTGCACAATTAGTATATAAATTCCATAAATTGCACAAAAATTCCACAAAACAAAATTAAAAACATCATTCAATGTATATATACCTAATTATATATATACGTACCTAAATATATTTATACCTAATTATATATATATATTCCGAAATATAACACAAAATTCCTTAAATTTCACAAAAAAATAAAAAACTTTTTTAAATATATATACACCTAATTATATATATACATAACTATATTTATACCTAATTATATATATATATATATTCCGAAAAATATATATATATATATCGTCATAAAAATGAAAAAAAATATTTATACCTAATTATATATAAATTAGTATATAAATTAGTATACTAGTATATAAATTCAACAAAATTCCACAATTAGTATATAAAAACCGTAAATTTAACAAAAAATCCACAAAATTAGTATATAAATTCCACAAAATTAACAAATTTAACAAAAAATCCACACAATTCCATAAATTTCACAAAAACCCTAAATTCCACAAAAAATTCACAAAAACCCTAAAATTCACAAAATTCGACAAAATTAATAAAAACCGTAAATGAGGCTCGATCGGGACTACCTGACATGGTGGTGCAGTCTGGACGAGGACCGGTGGTGCGGTGCGGCGGCGGCGGCGGCAGGGGCGGCGGCGGCAGGGGGTTTCGGGTCGGCTAGGGGCGGCTGCGGCTGGGCGGCTGCAGCAGGGGCGGCAGAGGCGACGCAAGGCAGGGGCGGCTACGGCGGCTCGGGACGGCGGCGGCAGGGGGTTTCGGGTCGGGGAGGGGTCGGGCACGACGGGGAGGGGGCGGGGAGGGGGAGGGTAGGGAGGGGGAGGCTCGGTCGGCGTCGGTGGTGGTCGGTCGGCGTCGGGGAGGGACGGGCGGCTGCGGCAGTGGGGATTTAGGGATTTAGGGTTTCTGGAAAATGAGGGAGGCGCCCTCTGTTTCGGTTTAAATCGAAGGACTATAGCCGACGATGTTATTTTAATTCGTCGGCTATAGTTATAGCCGACGAATTTCGTCGGCTATACTCTGACGGGCCGGGCCGAAATCCGGGCCGGGCCGAAGTTGGGCTTTGCGGGCCGGTTATAGCCGACGAAGTTAAGTATATCGTCGGCTATAATATGCATATCGTCGGCTATAATATGAATCTCGTCGGCTATACTTTACGCTCTCAGCAGCCGTCAGATCTCGCCCATCCAACGGCGGACAATGAAACGGCGCGGATCGCAAGAGTTTAGCCGACGAAGTTAAGGATTTCGTCGGCTATTTCCTGGTCAACTGCTTGGTCAAACCTCTAAACGCTTTAAAACGGCAATTGGCCCGTCTAGATGACGTTTTTTGGCCTGACCTTTAACAGAGAATAGTTTCAAATCGATGCGACGCAACTAACCGTATAAAAATTTTCCTCCAAATATTTACCGACCGTCAGGCTACCCATAGGAAAACGGAAGTAAAAAACACCTAACCGCAACATTCGGCACACAGATTTTGTCGGAATCTTCCCATTTTTCAACCGTAGTCGTATTTCAATATTTCGGTCGTATCTTATTTCACGACACTTTTGCATTTGAACGGTCTACGTATGGTAACTATTTGAAACTATACATTCACTTAAACACTTAGTAAATAAGTTAAGGAACATTAGTGCATATGTTCCGATTTCGAATCTAAAAGTTTGGAAAATCTATTCCAACCGTCAAATATCACCGTTAAGATTAAATACATGTATGAAAAAAAATACAACTACATCTGACAACGTTAAAGGCTCGATCGGGACGGTCAAACTGCTTGGTCAAACCTCTAAACGCTTTAAAACGGCAATTGGCCCGTCTAGATGACGTTTTTTGGCCTGACCTTCAACAGAGAATAGTTTCAAATCGATGCGACGCAACTAACCGTATAAAAATTTTCCTCCAAATATTTACCGACCGTCAGGCTACCCATAGGAAAACGGAAGTAAAAAACACCTAACCGCAACATTCGGCACACAGATTTTGTCGGAATCTTCCCATTTTTCAACCGTAGTCGTATTTCAATATTTCGGTCGTATCTTATTTCACGACACTTTTGCATTTGAACGGTCTACGTATGGTTTCGGTCAATATACTTTAGCCGTCGACTTGCAAGTCGTCGGCTACAGTATGGGCATTATAGCCGACGAATTATGGTCCATTTCGTCGGCTATAACGCTGATCTTTCTGAAAATTTGCCATTTAGGGCCTGAAAATTGCCTATTTCACCTGATAAATTCCTGAATATCGCACAAACAAATCAATACAATTTCCCATAAATTCGAAAAACGGTAATTAAGGACAAAAAATATTTTCATACATGCATGCACCATCGTACACAAATACATACATAAATAGTATACTAACACTACAAAAACAAAGGGATTTACCGACGAAAAAAAAAAAAACGGCCGACGAAACTGTTTTTTCGTCGGCTATATCGAAGAAAAGCCGACGACAATTTTTTTCGTCGGGCAAAAAAAAATTTCGTCGGCTATTCCAATAGAATGGCCGACGAATTTTTTTTCCGTCGGTAAAAATTAAAAATCGTCGGCTATTCTTCGAGAATGGCCGACGATTTAAAGTTGTCGTCGGCTATACTCTGAATAGAATAGCCGACGAAAAATTTTGTGGCAAATCGTCGGCTATTCTACAAGAATGGCCGACGATTTAAAGTTTTCGTCGGCTATACTCTGAAAATGAGTATGGCCGACGAAGTTGGTAATTTCGTCGGCTATAAGTCTTTATATTTTCAGATCTGGGCAGAAGCTGCTCATTTAAAAAAAAACGGGAAAAAGAGTGAGAAATCTGTGGGTATTGTTGAAATCCGTCCTCTCTTACATTGTGGAGCTATATATAGGTACGTATATGTGTATATATGTTGATTTTGAGTTTTAGTTGAGTTGATTTTGAGTTTTAGTGATTTTGATATAGTAAGTGATTTTTTGTTTTGTTGTTGTTTTAGTGTTAGAATGTATGTATATATGTTGATTTTGAGTTGTAGTTGAGTTAATTTTCAGTTAGAGTTTAATTATGTGTTTTAATTTGATGTTATTTTAATTAGTGTTAAAATATATATAAATATGTTAATTAATGGTTGTTGATAGTGTAATGAACTTAAATAATGGTTGTTAATTAATGGTATATATATATATGAGTTGATGTTGATAATAATATATATTGTAATATATATGTGTTAATTAATTTATTATTAATTAAAGTTATACATATATATTATTATCAGGCTATATATGGATCGAGATAAGAGTTGGATTTCGCTTCCAAGGCATGACCGACGATACACTACAGGAGTTGTGGATTTTATGCAGTTCGTCGAGGAAAATGCAAAGGGGAATTACCATTATTGCCCGTGCAAGAAATGTAAGTGTCGCAGTGATATGTGTCGATTTCCGATTAGGACAGTATGGGAGCACCTAAAGAGTAATGGGTTTTGGCCGAAGTACACACGTTGGATATATCACGGTGAGCCATCATTAGATGGATCGCATGATCATGGGCAGTATTTTGAGGCGGGCAGTAGTAGTACATCCAACGATCCAACAATGGCATTCGTCAACGACGTGTTTCCTTTTGAAAGCGGTGTACGTGGGGAACAATATATGCAGGACCCGGTGCAGCCGTTCCCACAAGTTGTCAACACTGCTGCCTTTGACAAGTACAACAAACTGATTGCATTGCAACAGACCCCTGTGTCTTCAAGTTCTGAGAAGACAGTTCTTCAAAGTGTGATGGAGGTAATGAGGATTAAAGTCGAGACAAAAGGGAGCATCAGGCAAGTGGATGAATATCTACAGTACACTTCTTCGTTGTTGGAGGAGGGTCATCGTAATCCTACCAATCACCGTCAGGTCCGAAGTATCCTCAAAGATCTAGGGCTTTCCTACATTAAGATCCATGCATGCGCATTTGACTGCGTTCTCTTCTGGGGTGAAGATGCAGAAGGGAATGACCTTGCTAGCCTTGACGCATGTCCGATATGTCAGTCTGACCGATATAAGTTGACGGGAGCAGGCAATAGGAAACCTGTGAAAGTACTTCGGTATTTTCCGTTGAGAGATAGGCTTGAGCGGTTGTACATGTCAGAAACCACCGCAAAAGCTATGAGGTGGCACGGTGAGCGGGACGCGGGAGACGCAGATATCATGACACACATCTCTGACGGAGCGGCTTGGAAGCATATAAACAATGAGTTTCCTCATTTTGCGTCAGATGTCAGAAACGTCAGGCTCGGGCTCTCAACCGACGGGTTCAACCCTTTCGGCACCATGAGTCTTTCATACAGTATATGGCCGGTGGTTTTGGTACCTTACAACCTTCCTCCGTGGATGTGCATGAAGAAGGAATATAATATGTTGACGTTGTTGATTCCGGGGCCTGGTTACCCAGGGAAATGTCTCGATGTGTATATGAGACCATTGATTGAAGAGCTTAAGGTATTGTGGGACGTTGGTCATCCCACTTTTGACAAGTACAAGCAGGAGACGTTCCAGATGCATGCCATGGTTATTGGTACCATCAGTGATTTTCCTGCTTATGGGATGTTGTCGGGCAGCGTTGTTAGGGGATACAAGGCTTGTCCAGAGTGCCTCAGCGATTATGGGAGCACCCCTCATTGCAACAAGATATGCCGAATGGGTCATCGTGTGTTCCTTCCGGCGGATCACCACTGGCGTTACGAGTCCGCCGCATTTGATGGAACCGAAGAACACGGCCGTGCTCCCAGAAGATGGACAGGAAGAGAAATTTTAGCAAGACTTAATCAGTACGATTTTGGGCCCCTCAGCAATCATCCCGATATTGTAGCGGAAATACCTGAAAGGCCTGAGGAGTACAAATTCTGGACACATAGGAGCATATTGTGGGAACTCCCGTACTGGTGTGAGTTGCTGATCCGTCACTTCCTAGACGTTATGCACATAGAAAAAAATGTTTCTGAAAGTGTGGTGGGCACAACGCTGAACTTGGAGGGGAAGACGAAAGACGGTCCTAAGGCTCGCACTGATCTGCAAAACATGAATATCAGAAAACCACTATGGTTGAAACAAGGGAAGAGAAAAATGCCTCAAGCTCCTTACACCGTCAAGCCTGAGCATAAATCAGAAATTTTGCATTGGATAAGTGAGGCCAAGTATCCTTCAGGCTTTGCTGGAAATATAGCCAAGTGTGTCAACAGACAATGCAACAATCTGTACGGGTTGAAAAGTCATGACAATCATATCCTGCTACAACGTCTCTTCCCTGTTTTCATTCGACCGTTCCTTCCCCGTCACGTTGTGCAGCCGTTAGTAGCGTTGGCAAGATTTTTCCAGAAGGTATGCACACGGGAAGTGAGAAAATCTGACCTCCGGGAAATGCAACAAGACATCGTTCATATCATGTGTAAATTTGAGATGATATTTCCTCCAAATTTTTTCGACATCATGCCTCACCTCATGATCCATCTTCCTCGGTAGTTGTTGCTTACCGGTCCTGTGCACTTCACTTGGATGTATCCGATGGAAAGGTACGTATTTTACACCTTATGTTAATTTCCTCATCAATATATGTGATATAGTGTTAATGTATTATCATAACACTTTAAAAACTTGATTTATAGGCAACTTGGACAATACGGTGGTTTTGTCCAAAACAGATCCGCACCTGAAGGATGTATAGCTGAAGCATATATTGCGCACGAGTGCGTTACCTACATGAAGCTGTATTTCGGAGCGTTACAGGAAAGCATACCGGAAGATGTACCTTCACAGTTCAATCTTTCCATACTCTCTGACGATGTTGTACTCGGTGGAAACATGCCAGTTTCCTATAAGTTGAAAGATTATGAGGTAGCCATTGCACATTGGTGGGTACTAATCAACTGTCCAGAAGTTCAGTTTTGGAAGGACAAACATCTACGCTGTGAAGGAGTAGCAAGTGATCGCGATTACCACAACCAGACATTCGCAGAGTATTTCGGCCGCTGGGTACGTACCTTTAACACTATTTTATACGTGTTCATATATTATTGTGTATATTTATTCATATTTATAGTTGATTCTGATGGTTGCAGATGGACCTTATTGCAAATGATAATCACCCAAATTGGTCGCACGAACTCAGACTTTTAGCGAGGAGGCCGGTCTATTCAAAAGTTTATGCGACGTGCAAGGTGAATGGTGTGTTATTTCGATGTGAAGACAGAGACCTCAGACTGAAAACACAAAATTCAGGGGTTATGGCACATGGTGGGGATGGTGGAGTTGACTATTACGGTGTTCTCCATTCGGTTGTGGAACTGCATTACGGGGAAGGCATGAAAGTGCACCTTTTCAAGTGTAGATGGTTTGACACACGGCCGCAGAGCATGAAAACCGATCAATACGGCGTAAGTTCTGTGAACACTAGTACATCATGGTATGAGGACGACCCGTTCGTTTTAGCCACATGGGTGAAACAAGTGTTTTATCTTGATGATCTCGCCAAGGGTGAACCGTGGAAAGTAGTCAACACTATCCACCATCGCAACATTTACCGGGCGTCTACACTTGGAGTGGCCGAAGAGAACGAGGAAGGGGGCACCGCGTATCAAGAGCCCAACTCAAACGGTATTCCTGACTCCTCTTTTATTCGTCTAGACACGCCGGTGCGAATTCGACGTGAAGAGCCACTGCTTGTTGATGTTGATCCAATTGAAGAAACTAACGAGGACTCTAGTGGTGAGGAAAGACATAGATTACCCCTATCGAGCAATTCAGAAACCGAAGAAGACTCATCCGATGATTCCGATTACAATCCGACGGATTAAGTAATTTAAATGATGTAATCCTTTCATTTGTAATCAACTCATTTCTAATGACCAGGCGTGGGGATGAGCCTCCCAGCTAGGCTGGGTTCCAAACCCCTTAAACAAAAATTTGAAATATGTTGACTGTTGGGTTTCTGATTTTTTATGTTCAATTTTGGTTATATGTGAACAGGACATCGGAATAGGAGAGGTGTAAAACCACTGATTTTTTTGGTTTTTTTTTTAGAGAATGGCCGACGAAAAATGCATTATTTCGTCGGCTAAACAGAGAATGGCCGACGAAAAATGCATTATTTCGTCGGCCATAATTTATTAAAAAAAAAATATTTTACGAACAATGGCCGACGAAAACTAACTATTTCGTCGGCCATAAGTTATATAAAAATAATTATTTACGAATAATGGCCGACGAAAAATGCATTATTTCGTCGGCCATAAGTTATTTAAAATAATTATTTACGACCAATGGCCGACGAAAACTAACTATTTCGTCGGCCATAAGTTATTTAAAAATAATTATTTACGAACAATGCCCGACGAAAACTAACTATTTCGTCGGCCATAAGTTATATAAAAATAATTATTTACGAACAATGCCCGACGAAAACTAACTATTTCGTCGGCCATAAGTTATTTAAAAATAATTATTTACGAACAATGGCCGACGAAAAATAACTATTTCGTCGGCCATAAGTTTTTAACAGAAAACGACAAAACAATAGCCGACGAATACTAGGTTTGATTTCGTCGGCTATGATTAAAAAAAAAACAAAAAAAGAGCTGTTTCCATTTTCTATCACTATCGACAAACCATTGCTTCATCGTTCAAATGCAAATGTGTCGTGAAATAAGACATGACCAAAATATTGAAATACGGCTACGGTTGAAAAATGGGAAGATTCCGACAAAATCTGTGTGCCGAATGTTGCGGTTAGCTGTTTTTTACTTCCGTTTTCCTATGGGTAGCCTGACGGTCGGTAAATATTTTGGGGGAAATTTTTATATGATTAGATGCGTCGCATCGATCTGAAACTATTCTCTGTTGAAGGTCAGGCCAAAAAACGTCATTTAGACGGCCCAATTTCCGTTTTAAAGCGTTTAGAGGTTTGACTTTGCGGTTTGACCGTCCCGATCGAGCCTTCAACTTTGTCAGATGTAGTTGGATTTTTTTTCATACATGTATTTAACCTTAACGGTGATATCTGACGGTTGGAATAGATTTTCCAAACTTTTAGATTCAAAATCGGAACATATGCACTAATGTTCCTTAACTTGTTTACTAAGTGTTTAATTGAATGTATAGTTTCAAATACCTACTATACGTAGACCCTTCAAATGCAAATGTGTCGTGAAATAAGACATGACCGAAATATTGAAATACGGCTACGGTTGAAAAATGGGAAGATTCCGACAAAATCTGTGTGCCGAATGTTGCGGTTTGCTGTTTTTTACTCCCGTTTTCCTATGGGTAGCCTGACGGGCGGTAAATATTTTGGGGGAAATTTTTATATGATTAGATGCGTCGCATCGATCTGAAACTATTCTCTGTTGAAGGTCAGGCCAAAAAACGTCATTTAGACGGCCCAATTTCCGTTTTAAAGCGTTTAGAGGTTTGACTTTGCGGTTTGACCGTCCCGATCGAGCCTTCAACTTTGTCAGATGTAGTTGGATTTTTTTTCATACATGTATTTAACCTTAACGGTGATATCTGACGGTTGGAATAGATTTTCCAAACTTTGAGATTCAAAATCGGAATATATGCACTAATGTTCCTTAACTTGTTTACTAAGTGTTTAATTGAATGTACAGTTTCAAATACCTACTATACGTAGACCCTTCAAATGCAAATGTGTCGTGAAATAAGACATGACCGAAATATTGAAATACGGCTACGGTTGAAAAATGGGAAGATTCCGACAAAATCTGTGTCCCGAATGTTGCGGTTTGCTGTTTTTCACTCCCGTTTTCCTATGGGTAGCCTGACGGTCGGTAAATATTTTGGGGGAAATTTTTATACGATTAGATGCGTCGCATCGATCTGAAACTATTCTCTGTTGAAGGTCAGGCCAAAAAACGTCATTTAGACGGCCCAATTTCCGTTTTACAGCGTTTAGAGGTTTGACTTTGTAGTTTGACCAAAAGTATAGCCGACGAAGTTATATTTCGTCGGCTAAAGTCTGGTGATCCGCGCCTTCCCATTATCCACCGTTGGATGGGGGAGATCGGACGGATTCTGAGGGACGAAGACTATAGCCGACGAATTATGGAATTTCGTCGGCTATGCCATACCATGGCCGACGAAAATAATTTCGTCGGCTATGACATAGTATGCCCGACGAAATCACTGTATTCGTCGGCTATACTATATCATGGCCGACGAAATTGCTTTATTTCGTCGGCTATACTATATCATGGCCGACGAAATAAAGCGATTTCGTCGGCTATACTATCGGGTATAAGTAAAATGCAGCCGAACCCTAGCCTCCATTTGCCCGATTTTCCCTATCCTCCTCGAATCCGGCCCTCCTTCATCCGTCGATCCTCCTCCCTATTCCGGCAGCCCGGCGCCTCCTCCTCCTCCTCCTTGGTTCGGCAGCCCGGCGACTCCTCCTCCTCCTCCTTGGTTCGATCCGCCGCCCCTCCTCCTCCTCCTCCTCCCTGTTCCGCCAGCCCCGGCCGACCCTCCTCCTCCTCCTCTCTGTTCCGGCCGCCTCCCCCTCCTCCTCCTCCCCGATTCGGTACCGGCCGGCCCCTTTTTTTTTTTTTTTTTTGTTATTTAATTATTAATAAATTAAATTATGGTTAATAAATTATATATAATTGTTAATTTAGATATAATTGTTAATTTAGGTATAATTTATGTATTTATATGTTAATTTGTATATAATTTATGTATTTATGTTAATTTATGTATTTATGTTAATTTAGGTATAATTTATGTATTTATATGTTAATTTGTGTATAATTTATGTATTTATGTTAATTTATGTATTTATGTTAATTTAGGTATAATTTATGTTTTTATATTAATTTAGATATAATTTATGTATTTATGTTAATTTAGTTATAATTTATGTATTTATGTTAATTTAGGTAGAATTTATGTATTTATGTTAATTTAGGTATAATTTATGTATTTATGTTAATTTAGTTATAATTTAGGTTTTTATGTTAATGTATGTAGTTTTTAGGTTTTTATGTTAATTTAGGTAATTTTTGTAAAATTTATTTTAATTGTATATAATTTAGGTGTAATTGTATAATTTATATGTATAAATTGGTTATTATATAAATCGGTAAATATTAAAATATGTTAGTATTATTGGGTATTATATTAATTAGAATTTGTTATTTAATATAATATAATTTAATATTAATTAATGTATTAATGCGTCTGGCTTTAGATGGCCGATGCATTTAGGCAGTTGTTCGGAGGTCGTCGTTCTAGATCTAGAGGTTCTGGAAATGCCGCCCGTTCTGGAAATGCCGCGGGTTCCCCAGACTCCGAGAGGACGGCTAGCCAGCCTGAGAGGACCACCAGCCAGCCGCGGAGGAGTGTGGATGCAGCCCAGCCGCGGCGGAGTGTGAGTGCTCGGCACCAGACCCTTCTCCAGGCGGGGCGGCCGTCGAGCACTTCACTTCCGAATGTCGGTCCCTCTGTGGCGCCGAGGTTTAGTCGGCAGCTGTTTCACGAGGAGATAGCTGCCGACGTTCCTCAGGTTCGTATGCCTGAGGTTCATCGGGAGCCGATGCCGATGCCGAGTCCGACTCAGTCTGCTGGTGACTCGACTGAGGGGCCTACTCTCCCAAACCAGCTCTTCCTCCCATACAACATTCCTGCGATACCCGAGGTCGACTATCAGGGTCGGCCCCAGTGGCCTGATATGCCTCAGTTCGTGAGTGCTGCGGAGGCATACCAGCAGCAGCCATGGGAGAGCCCTGACCTCCTGATTTCGGCGAGGAGAAAAGGAAAGTCGACGGCAACCGAATCATCGGGTTCAGGTAACATTCGATTTTATTAATTAAATATTTTATTAAAATTAACGCACTAATATTTAATTTTATTAACCAATCGTCGTTTATGTGATATGGACAGGCGCTAGCAGTTCAACCCAGAGGAATACCAGAGGTGTCATCAGTTTTGAGACGCTCAGGAGAACGGTTGAACGGAGCGGGAGGATCCAGATTGACGAAGCTCCTGATCAGGAGGTTGGGGCGAAAAAGAAACGCGACTACTCGGGTTGCGTGGGTGCACTCATTAGGGACAGAGTCCCTATGTTGTGGGCTCGGTGGGCTGATGTGCCCGAAGAAATCAAGATGGAGTTGAACAACGCCGCGTCGGTGAGTAAATAAAAAAATTTAATTTAGTTATCGTAATATTTAAAAATTTTCGGTATTTTTATAATTATAAAACTAATAAAATATTATCTTTCAGACATACTTTGTGGTTGCGGAACACAAGCGGGGTTGGGCGGACTCCCAACAGAGCTCGAGGTACGTTGGGAATGTCTTATTTGATAATTAGAAATATTTTATGATATTAATAATATTTCTAATGCACTTTTGTTTTCTTCGTAGGTTCAAAGAGTGGAAGAACGAGCTCCGTTCCCACTATAATGAGTACGGCAACCGTGGTCGTATGGGTACTCCCAGAGAGTTCATGTTCAGGGAGTACGAGTGGCGTTGGTTGAGGACCGTAGTCTTCGACAACCCGGCTATGATGGTAAATATTAAACTTCATTATAAATGTTTATTTTATTAAAATTTTAATTATTAGTTTAAATATTTTATAATTATTTCAGTTATATTTTTTGATGAATTTTTCTAATATTTTATTATTTGTTTGAAGGAACGGTCTCGGATAAACTCGGAGAACCGCCGCCGTAACACAATCCTCCATCACGGCGGTTCAAGGCCGTTTGCACAATATCAGGAGGAGGCGCTAAGAGATCATCCTGATTGCAACCCCTACGTGGAGACGTTCAAGATCGCTTATCCACAAGCGACAGACGATCTCGTAAGTCGTTCATTATGATTTTAAAATTTAAATTATTAATTTTACTTAACTATCCATTTGTTAGAATATTAATTTTTTTTCCCCGTCCAATTAGGAGCGGGTGACCCAGGCCGAACAAGAGGTGCTCCAGCAAATAGTTCGGGAGACACAACCGGACATCTCAGAGGCAGATTTGGAGGAAGCCGTGCGCCAGGTCGACCGCACCAATATCCAAACGGCGGCGAGGATGTTCAACGCAGCCTTCCCACACCAGTCCAACGAGTACTACTGCCGGGGTTTAGGAGGTTCTGGACAAGGGCTCCTGAAGACCACTAAGGGAGGTCAGAAGAAGGGAGGCGGCCAGACCCAACATATGAGGGGGGAAGTGCAGCGATTGGCCGCAGAATTGGCGACCTCGTCCCAGACAGTAGAGGAGCTGCGCCGCAGACAATATCAGTCCCAGCAGTATCAGTTGGATATGGTCCGTTGGAATGCTGAGTGCGCCAGAATTCGGCAATACAACAACCACGGCCAGCAACAGTGGATTTATGAGATGTTCGCGGCACAACAAGAAGGCCGTCCACCCCCGCTCCCGTTTCAGCAGTTAGTGGAGCCTCCAATGCCTCAACCTCCCGAGTTCGGTCAGCAGGATGATGCGCCTGATGCTGTAGATGATATCCTAGACTTTAGTAGTTTAGGAGATAATTAGGATTATATTTTATGTATATTGGAACGAATTTAATAAAAATGGTGTTTAGACGTGTTTCTTGTTGGTGCAAATGCATGAATTGTTTTTGTGATTTGCAGCTTGCTTGGAATGGTAATTTAGAAAATAATTTAATTTTTTTTTTCCAAATGCAAGAATAGCCGACGATTTTTGCATTATTTCGTCGGCTATAACAAGTATAGCCGACGAATTTTACCAATTTTCGTCGGCTATAACTTGTATAGCCGACGAAAAGTGCCTTATTTCGTCGGCTATAACTAATTTATACCTATAAAATAGTAATATATTTCGAGGAAATAGCCGACGAAATTTTATTAAATCGTCGGCTATAGTAAAAATACCATAGCCGACGAACTTTTATTAAATCGTCGGCTATAGTTAAAACACCATAGCCGACGAAATTTTATTAAATCGTCGGCTATAGTTCAACCAGCATAGCCGACGAAATTTTATTAAATCGTCGGCTATAGTTAAAACATCATAGCCGACGAAATTTTGGTAAATCGTCGGCTATAGTTAAAACACCATAGCCGACGAAATTTTAGTAAATCGTCGGCCATACTTAATGGATTTCGTCGGCCATACTCAAAAATACCCGACGAAAGTCGTCGGCTATTTTACCGACCTTTGCCCGACGAATTTTTTGACTCGTCGGCCATACTTAACTATAGCCGACGAAATTTTTTTTTTCGTCGGCCATTGGTATTACCGACGGCGTATTACCGACGACTTATGGCCGACGAAATTTTCGTTGGCAGAGGGTATAGCCGACGAAAAAAAAAAAAGGCCGACGAAAATTTTTTCGTCGGCTATTCGTCCGTATCTGGTAGTGTAAGGATGATAATCAGAATCATCCTCATCACTTGAGTCAGACGTAGTATAGTAGTTAATATCTGGCAACCGGTGCTCGTACTCGTCGTCTGAGTCATCGTCGGGCTGATATAGACGATTCGGATTAACATCATACATGGGCACCTGACCCCTAGGAAGTCGGACCACTCTGCCCGGCGTCACATTATTATCGCGGATGGTGGAGGATTCCGGAATGTCGCCGGCGTCCGGCTCTTGGTATGCGGTCGCTTCTTGACACTCTGTGCTCACACCAAGTGTGGTAGCACTGTATATGTCTCGCTGAGACACATGGTTAACTACCTTCCACGTGCCTTTGTTCAAAGGATCGTCAAGATAAAAGACCTTTTTGGCCGCTGTGGCGAAAACAAAGGGGTCGTCTTCATACACACTAGTGGCGGTATTCACCGAAAGTATGCCGTACTGATCGATCCGTATGCGGTGCGGCCTAGTATCAAACCATCGACACTTGAACAAGTGGACTTTCATGCGGTTCCCATAAATGAGTTCAACAACTGACTGTAGGACACCGTAAAAATCCACGCCCCCCTCTGCACCATCGACCATCACCCCACAATTCTGTGTTTTGCGTTCCCCGTCTCTAGCTTCACATATATACTTAACGCCGTTGACATCACACATTGGGCGGACTGTGGAAGATATCGGCTTCATCGACAACAGCCTCAATTCCTCTGAGTAATTTGTATGACCACCCCTCGCAGCCACTTGCATCAGCTGAAAAATATAACTCAAATCACTCGGTGTGTTTATGATTAAAGAATAGGGAACTGTAAAAGAAAGCCATCTAATATATATATTTATACACTTACCCATTGTGGAAAATAGTCTGCAAACGTCGTGTTGTGGTACTCGACATCACCGCGAACTTCCTTGCTGTGAAGATGGTGACGTTTCCAATATTGTACCTCCGGACAGTTTATTAGAACCCACCAGTGGGCAATCCCTACCTCATGGTCAGGCAACTTGTCCACACCCTTTTTCTTGAAGCTTCCGTATGGTACAACAGAGTTGGCGACGATAGATAGGTTGAACTCGGGGTCATCTCGACTTGGATGTTGTGGGGGGTCCTCCATCGCTCCCAAGTACAACTTGGCGTACGTTACACACTCATGCGCAATGTAAGCTTCAGCAATACACCCCTCAGGCGCAGATTTATTGTGCACATATTTCTTGTAGTCTCCAAGTTGTCTGCAAGGTTAACAAGTGCGTGTTAAGAGCATGCAACTTTTATTTAAAAACATGTATAAATCAAATTTATGAATAACATGTACCTTTCGATGGGATACATCCAAGTGTAGTGTACGGGACCGGTAAGCAACAATTGTTGGGGAAGATGGATCATCAGGTGAGGCATGATGTCAAAGAAGTTTGGGGGAAATATCCTCTCGAACTTGCACAAGATAAAAACGATTTCCTCATGCATTCTCATGAGGTCTGATTTTCTAACTTCTCTAGCGCATAACTTCTGGAAGAATCTTGACAACGCCACCAACGGCTCAACCACTTCATCCTCCAAGTACGCTCGAATGAAAATAGGGAAGAGGCGTTGAAGCAGTACATGGCAGTCGTGACTCTTCAATCCGTACATCTTGTTGTCTCGGTAGTTAACACACTTGCTTATGTTACCCGCATAGCCATAAGGATACCTGCATAGCCATTAACAACAATTAGATTTCATGCATATATAGTCGTCCAACAACAGATGGATTCTTTAGGGAATACATGCCTAATTAATAAAAAGTTACCTGACATTACTCAGCCATCCAAAGATTTCATGTTTCTGGTCCCTGGTGACGGTGTAAGGAGCTTGGGGCATTTTGCTCCTGCCCTCTCTCAACCACAAATGGTCCCGCAGTCCCATATTTCTCAGATCAACGCGTGCCTTGGGGGTGTCTTTTGTTTTCTTCTCCCAATTCAAAACTGTGCCAACCACGGCTTCACCCACGTTCTTCTCTATATGCATGACATCCAGGTAGTATCTGGTAGCCAACCTGGCCCAATAAGGAAGTTCCCATAAGATGCTCTTGTGTGACCAGAACCTATACCGATCCGGCCTCTCTGGAATCGTGCGCAACACATCGGGATGATTGCTAAGCGGACCAAAGTCATACTCATTCAACACTGCCAATATTTCCTCCCCTGTCCATTGCTCCGGTGCCCAGCCCCTTTCTTCAGTCCCATCAAAAGCCTGTGCATCGTCCCTAAATGGATGGTCATGCGGAAGCCAACGACGGTGACGCATCTGGACAATCTTGCTGCAATGGGGACTGGAGCAATCAACAGTCATGCACTCTGAACAAGCCCTGTAACCCCTGGTGACGCTGCCCGACAACATACCCCTCCCAGGAAAGTCACTGATCGTGCCAACAAGCATGGCATGCATCCGGAACATCTCATTTTTGAACCGGTCGTAGACCAGGTGGCCGTTCAGACTCAAGTACCGAAGCTCCTCAATTACGGGTCTCAAATACACATCGAGACACTTTCCCGGATAACCTGGGCCTGGAATCAACAATGTGAGCATGTTATATTCCTTCTTCATGCACATCCACGGTGGAAAGTTGTACGGAATCAAAATAACTGGCCACACACTGTACTGGAGCTCTTTCTTGCCAAAAGGGTTGAAACCGTCGGATGATAGCCCTAGCCAAACATTTCGAACCTCTGATGCAAATTCGGGAAACTCCAACACGTTCTTCTTCCAAGCCTCTCCGTCGGCGGGATGTCTAAGGGTGTCATCGTCAGGCACATTCCTCTCAGCCCACCATCTCATAGCTTCGGCCGTGAAAGCACACATGAACAACCGCTCAAGCCTATCAATCAGCGGGAAGTACCGAAGTATCTTCACAGCTTTCTTGTTCCCTTTAGGAGTGAACTTATACCGCTCTGTATTGCATAATGGGCAGTATTCAAGATCTGCAAGTCCTTCCCCGTAAAACAGAACGCAATCGTATCTGCATGCATGAATCTTGATGTAGGAAAGGCCGAGATCTTTAAGGATATGTCGCACCTTATGATGACTGGTAGGAAGCCGATGTCCGGGGGGCATCGCCCCACCCCATAGCCGAAGCCAATCATCAACCGATTTGACAGTGCCTTTGTTCTCCGTTTTGATCTTCATCACTCCCATGACAGATTCAAGGACAGTCTTACTGCATCCGGGGTACAACGGAGTCTGTTGCAATGCGATCAGGTTGTTGTACTTTTCCATACCACTTGTGTTGACCGGAGATCGGGGTAATGGCTCGAGTGGCTCAATATCAGGGAAACACTCCATCTCCAGAGGTGGGAGTTGCACATCTGGTGCTTCCTCAAAGACACCGCTCTCACGAGGAAACATATCGTTGATCCAGTTCGTTGTCGGATCATTGGAGGAACTCCCTCTCTCGGCAAATTGTCCATGATCATGACGACCCGCAAACTCTGGTTCACCGTGATAAATCCAATTAGTGTATAGGACCCAAAATCCATATCTAGCCAGGTGTTGCTCCACTGTCTCTATGGAAAACCGGTGTCGTGGGGTGGCACACTTGCACTTTTTACACGGACAATAATGAAGTGTAGTGTCTCCACAGTTAGCCATCACAAAATCCAGGAAACTCCTAACTCCATCATGATACGCCTGATCCCATCTTCCAAGGGTAATCCAACTCTTGTCCATCCTGTAAATTCAAGAAATAAATATAGCTATATATAGATATGTATATATGCACGTACTACGTACGTACTAATTAATTAAAAAATTCATCATTACACACACACATATATATATATATATATATACACATGCATCCCTAAATTAATTAAAACATCGTCAATCTCCCTAATTAATTAAACACAATGTATTTTTTATATATACCAACAATATATTTTTAATTACAATTAAATTAATTAATATATATACATTTTTTCATCAAATTCATCTAAAATCACCTATAAATCAACAATCAATCACTAATCTTCAACAAAACTTCAATTCTATCTAACCAATACAACATATATATCAACCCATTAATAATCTCATCTCAACACATATATATATATATATATATATATATATCAAATTAATCACACATTTATTCTAATTAAACTCTAAATTAATACACCTCTGCATATAACCAACTAAATCAACACACACAGCAATATACGTACCTTTCAAGCTTATGGCCGAGGTTTTGGACGATTTCAGAGCGTTTTGGACGATTTCATCGACGAATGAGCTCCCTGATGCAGAAGGTCGATCTGATATAAGAGTTATAGCCGACGAATACCCCCCTCGTCGGCTATAACAAAAACTTTTCGTCGGCTATAACTCTTATAGCCGACGAATACCATCCTCGTCGGCTATAACTAAAAACGTTTCGTCGGCTATAGTTATAGCCGACGAGTTGTCGGCAGTCGTCGGCTATAATATTATAGCCGACGATGTGGCCAACGAAATAGTAGTTCGTCGGCTATAAGGGGTTATAGCCGACGAGGTACTATTTCGTCGGCCGTTTTTTCCCATATCGTCGGCTATAACCCCTTTTCTGGTAGTGTCTATAAGCTTTCTTCTCAGTATTAGGAGATTTATTAGTGCAGTTAGTAGATATATGACCATATTCATCACAGTTGTAACAACGAGGTTTATTAATAATTATTTTGAGAACCAAATCTTTTTTGAGAAGAAAAACCATTTTGATTTTGAAAACTCTTATTATTCTGACTTCGTTTTGTATTCTGAGAATTTTGAAAATTATTTGAATTTCTTTGATTAAAAATACGTTTAAACTGTTTTGCTAATAACAACATCTCATCATCATCTTTATTTCTATCAGAACTACTACCATAATTATCTGAGGTATTTAAAGCAAGATTTTTAGATCCCATACCTTTTGGTTTATTATTACCTTTAACTTCATTTTCCCAAGCTTTGATATTTCCAATGAGTAGATCCACGGGGTAGTCATCCAAATTGTGATTTTCTTGAATTGTGGTCTTCTTCACCAAGTATCTTTCCGAAAGAGATCTCAGGATTTTTCTAACAATATCATATTCGGACATAGGTCTACCAAGACTTTCAACCAAACTTGTTAGATCAGTAAAACGAATATAAAATTCATCAATAGTTTCTTCATCATGTTGTATTAACGTATCAATTTCAGCATAAGCTTGTTGAATTCGTTGTTGTTTTACTAAATCATTACCCTCATGCAACACACAAAGTTTATCCCATACATGTTTAGCAGTCGTACAGTTCTGTACCTTTTTCTTCTCATCTCTGGTAAGGGCGGAATAAAGTGTCGTTAGAGCTTTATGATTTGCCTCACTGAATTTGATATCATTTGCATCCCACTCCTCTATGGGTTTCAAAACTGAAGAACATTCTGGAGCATTTGGATCTTTTAATTTTTCGTCTTTAGTCGGATGAAACCATCCACGTTCAACGCTCATCCATGCATGAAAATCTATTCCATAGAGAAAAGATTTCATTTGAATCTTCCATTGTGCAAAATCCATTCCTACAAGCTGTGGAGGTTGATTCATTGCATTTCGTTCCATCTTTCGTATGATCTACCGGATAAATCCAATACCTGCTCTGATGCCAATTGAAAATATTAGATGGAACAATAATAAAGTACGCAGCGGAATAAATAGATAAATTTCGTAACTTTTATTGAATGTAAATCACAACCAATATTACAAATGATTATAATTTAATTCGATACAAAGTTACTCATAAACGGTCGCCACAAAGGTCGATGTCGCCACAAAGGTAGATCAATATTTCTTGAGAGATGCCACACAGGTCGTCTCCGAGATGCCACTAAGGTCGTCTCCTTCAAGCCACTAAGGTCTTGAATCTTGAAGCCACACAGGTCTTCACACTAGGAGCCACTAAGGTCTCCTTCTCTCACAAATATTTCTCTCTATTTCTTTTTCAATGTCGACAACAAACCCTTGCCGAATCTCCCTTTATAAATAGGGTTACAACCTTTGATTACACACTTAATCAAATAAGCCAACTACCTTTTACATCACATGCATAAAAGGTATATTCCATAGTTTAATTCAATTTGAATATAAAACATGTCATATGCCTTAACAATTTAAACCTAGCAACTAGGTTAAGAAATCACTTACACATCCGGCCGCACCAACCATGCATAAGGAATCCTTGCAATCAATACTTTCCTAGTTGCACTAGGAAAGTCCTTCATTTTGTCTTCAATGCAAACCAATACCAATTAGGTATTAAATCTTCTTGGCTTTTAACTTCTTCCTAGTTGGCAAGGAACAACTTCAAATCAACAAACCCTAGCAAGGACTGCCGCACCAATATTAGCTCTAGGTTTTGCACAAGTCGCACTCATCCGAACTGTCGGATTGATCAAGACACCATACAATAATTATGGTTAAATTTCTTCAAAACTTCATTCCAAAACTCCATGCAAATTGCCATGCAATTAGCCTTTGATCTCCATCAACTCATGGAGGCCAATATACCTTCAATACTGTACCAGACCGACTACTAGTTTTTGAAACATGCTCGCTCCACTCCACCTCAATGGTAACTTGGAAGTGGCTTGTTGAGTTGTTGATCAGAGATAACAGAATTAATGTTTCTTTTATTTAAAACCCTTTACTTGGAAAAATGGAAGTTGAAAACAAGAAATGGAGATACCATGCCATGACTACGTACTGGAGAAGTAAAATGGAGAACTTAATGATCCCGCATGATATCGTGGGTTATATATATTTGAAGAAAGAATGTCAAGACTCATTAAGAAATACAGCGCTTGTCAAAAATATAGTTATAAGTTTGGCAATTGAAGCAAGTGATAATAGTCATAATATATACTCATGGTTCATCTTCGAACTACTGTTAATTCTGTAAAATCATATCAAAGGTTATGGAGAATGATGATGCCATGTATTCCAGACAAGAATGGAAAGTGGAGAACTCAGTAGCTTAAACAAGTACTTGTTTTTCATAGGTACAATATGGTAATTATAAAACAAGTACACCATTTTCATTTACTTGGAGAATGGAGGACTTGTTTAATAAACTATCAACTTTTTGTATCACATTCATTATCATTTACTTCTGAAAACTTGTAGGACTCTACTAACAAATCAATCTGGTGTAAGAAAAAGCTTCTGCTTGTATGAGAAAGACACTCAAAAAAGGCTATTATGCATCGGAACTTCATAGTTCAGGAACATATATACATGAAATTTGTGCCTAGCTGTCTGAAACGTTCCAAAAATAACACCGCAGTCATAAATCATGAAGATATATATATAATATTGCAGAAAGAAAGAAGTTTGAAACATAACCAAGATTGGCTGAATCGCTTAATTACATGTAGTAATGTTTCTACTGATCATTTCCCATGGCGGAAAAACAGAATCTGAATCTAATTACAATATTCTTCACGTCTTGATCATACGTACAGGAGAAAAAAAAAGTAAAGAACAATTACTACTTCTTATCAATTCTTGATGATATCATGGAGTAATTGCTCAAAGGTCTGCGTAGAACATTCAAACACAATAGGCTCACCAGCTCTTGGATCGAACACAGGTCCTTGGTACTTCTTGAGGAGTTCTTGCAGCTTTGGGTGGAAGAAGTACTTGTGGGGAATGGAGTATTTCTTCATATCTTCACCCACAAACAAATCCATGCAACCTTTCGGAGTTGAACCCAGCTTCTTCAAGATCTTGGATCTCTCGACTTGGTCATCCTCATGTACCAACAACCTTTCGAATTCGTATGAATTCTTTGAGTGGCTTCTTCCTATCTTGTTGAGAAGAGATATGGGAGTCATGAACCTCATGGTCTCTGGCCGGTAGAGTGGTAATCGTAGGCTTCGAAAGATTAGAGATGGAAATTCTCTTACCTAGGGCGCGCGATCGAGCTAGCTAGGGCTTCTATAGATCGAATAATAAGATGGAATCCTGCAGTACGGGTGTGATCGGAGCTAGGGTTTCTATAGAATAATAAGATGGAAGCCTGCAGTACGGGTGTGATCGGAGATATGATCATGACACTGCTATGCCCTTTATATACAATAGCAGTCGGTTCCCAGTACAACATGGATTTGGGTTAGGGTGGTGTACGTGTTGGCCAAGTTTCTATTTTTCTCCTTATGTTAATTCTCTATTCTAATTTCCCTCATTGCCCTTCATTCTTGTTAGCTGGACCTCCTCTAAGCCAAACAACTTAATTGGAAGTTTAATACATGCAGTCACTTCCTCTCTTACGTACTTGGTATATTTACTGGACTTATATTATGCTATTAATTAGGGCAAATTAATTTGTTTGTCTTCTATGTATTTCTGGTTAGAAATTACTAGCCAGAAATTAACCAGTATTACCTGTCTTGTGTTTAAACCTTCTATAACAAGGACTTCTTGTATGAACAAGTGAACAACTATGGAAACATTCTTGGAGTTGGGCGAGGATCGGAACTGGGGATCAGCATTACAAGGCACTGCAAATCTGATCAGACTGTACGTACGTGATCTAGAAGCCTGAATTACAAATTTACAAGGCATTACAAGGCATTGCCAAAGTAAACCAACCCTGGTAATTCATAAATGAAGTGACTATCAATCATTAATTGTAGTAACTCAAATTTAGTTTGATGAACCAACTGTGGGCAAATTAATGGTAACATCAAACCCCAATTAGACTAACCTTGGCATCCACCTAGCTGCAGTGGCGGACGCAGGATTATTTGTGAGAGGGGGCTAAAAAATTTTCCAAAACACAATGAATCTTCAATAAATGTTAGTATATTAATAAGCATATCTCAATACCATGTTTTATAAAATTTCTTATCAAAAACTAGCATTTTAACATACTCATTTAACAAATTAATAAAATTATCAGGAAAAATAAAAAATAAGTACTCTAGAAATAACAGTTAATCAATTAACCTACATATTCTGATAAATAATATAACAAATACTTGGAAAAACATTGTATTTCAACATCTATAATTGTCCTCTACGGGGTGCCATCTTTTGAAAGCGTTGAATAATATACTCATTGTCAATAGAACTAAATATATCTTTCTCAAGATATACAACTAAGCTATCATTCATCCATTGGTCTCCCATTCGATTGCGAACTCGATTCTTTATAATATTCATGGCGGAAAAAGCTCTTTCAACAGATGCCGTTGCAACAGGAAGTGTAAGGGCCAAAGTAATCAGCAAATAAACATAAGAATATGTCTTATGCTTTCTTGTCTCAACTAGTTTCTTTCCAAGATCTGCAATCCCATGCAATTCCTGAAACTTGTCATTAGATCGCATATCCTCAATATAAGTTTCCAACTGACTCTCTAGCATTAACAACTCTGAGGTAGAAAAATCTTGAGGATAAAGCTCAGCAAGACGCATCAAACTTTGCTTATCATAGGCTGCAAATAAATAATTAGGACTTAGACATGCCAAACAAAGAAGAAGCTCAGTACTAGTCTCATTGAAACGATTGTCTAACTCTTGAAGTTGGAAATCAATCACTGCACAAAAGAAGTCAAAGCGGTAGTAATGCAAATTTGTCATTTCTGGAGCTTTACGTCTTGATTTTCCGGGACATACATATTGTTCATCCATGTCTGGAATACTGATATTGACTTTTCCACAAAAGAGAATAACTTCCTCTAATAAAGAAGACCATCCACTCTCCCTCATAGTCTGCAATTTGCTCTTGCAAACTCTTACTAAATCCATAGCATTCACTATGTCCTGATCATCTTTTTGTAAAGCTTGAGACAACTCATGAGTGATCCCAAGTATAATTCTCATCAAATGCAAACTGAATGCAAAATCAAATGATTGGAGCAACTTTAAAGAAATATATGCATCATGCTTCTGATCAGAACTGACTTTATCATATGCTATTTCATCCAACACATCAATTATGGAAGAGAACATGACAGTAAAGTTTATAAGAGTACCATAATGTGAGCTCCAACGCGTATCACTTGAACGCTTAATTTCAGTTTCTTGATTAAGTCCTTGTCCACTTGTAAGTTCTCCACTTTTAAGTGCCTCAACGACTTTCAGAGATTGCTTTTCTCGAAGAATATCCCTGCGTTTAGAAGACGCTCCAATAATGTTTACAACACTAGCCACTAGTGTAAAAAATGAGCCAACAATATCATGTTTTTTTGCTACACCGACAAGAGCCAATTGAAGTTGATGCGCAAAACAATGAACATAATAGGCACTAGAGTTCTCCTTCAAAATAAGTGTTTTCAATCCATTAAATTCTCCACACATATTACTCGCGCCATCGTAACCTTGACCACGTAGCCTAAATATGCTTAATCCAAGTTTAGAAAGTAATGCATCTATAGCTTTCTTAAGTGACATAGCAGTGGTACTCTCTACATGTTCAATCCCTATGAAAGACTCAATCACACAACCATTTTTATCCACATAACGAAAAATAACAGCCATTTGCTCCTTTACAGATACATCCCTGGATTCATCAACTAGGATAGAGAAGAAAGCATCACCCATATCTCTAATAATAGCTCTTGTAGTTTCAACAGCTGCAGCGTTCACTATGTCCTTTTGAATCTTAGGTGATGTCAATTTAAGATTTTCAGGAGCATTTTTCAAAACAACTGCTCTGACTTCATCATTATGATCAGCAATAAATTGTAAAAGCTCAAGAAAGTTACCTTGATTGTTTGAGTTCTCTGATTCGTCATGACCACGAAAAGCAAGGCCTTGTTTTAGGAGAAAGCGAATGCAATCAACTGATGCTTCTAGTCGAATTCGATAATCTACTCGAGATTGATGTACATTCTGATTAACAATGTTCCGAATATGTTGGTTTTCATTCATCAAATCTTCACATTGTCGCACTGCTTGATTGTGGACACTATTATGCGTCTTCCCTACATGATCATACAATCTGTCCTTTTTCTTAAAGTTTCGGAAGCCAATACCAGTAAAACAATCACCTCCTCCTTGCTCACCAACATTTGGTTTGAACAAATAACAACATAAGCAAAATGCAGCATCTTTGGTTATGCTATATTCTAACTAATTTGAAAAATCATCATACCAGTTTTCGCAAAACCTTCGCTTCCGCGTTCCACGTTGTGTTTGAACAAATTGGTGTCTAGGCTGACAAGGACCTCTTAACAAGTACTCTCTTCGAATTTTATCCCTAAGATCAGGATGATAATCCGAAATTTTGGTCCTTAATCCAGGATCAGAAGGAAGTTCACTTAAATTAATCTCTACACAGCTCTGTTTTGATCTTTTATTCTGTATAACAGAAGATGCCTCCCCCGATGTTCTTTTAAAATATCTCTCCATGTTTCACAGACTCACAACTGCGATTTTAAATAAAATAGTAAATTTATCTAATCAACAAGTCATAAATCTACAAAAGTACAAAATTAAATTGAGAAGAAGAATCATGACAAACCTGTAATATGCATATAACAAAGGTTTAATTGTAAAAGAATGGAGGTTGAAAGCTGAAGAATCGGAGAGACTCCAAGACCATCAAAGAAAGAAAAAAAGTGAAAGACCATAAGATTAAGAATTTAGGGTAACAGAGTAATATATATGCTGGGAGTTGGGAATTGCGAATTCAGATCGGCGAACTTACAGAGAAATAGGTAAGGGTTATATAATATAATATGTTAGGGTTATATATATAATACTTATATATATATATTGACTGTCTTAATAGATTATACAATATATTAATACTAATATATATATGTATATGTTGGTATATGGGCCGCAGATTCAATTGGTCTTAGGAAAGAAGAAAAAAATAAAATTCAGCTGTCAACTCAGTGGGGGCACTGGCCCCCGCTGGTCCCCACGTCAGTCCGCCATTGCCTAGCTGGGGCTTCAATTTGGCTAAGTGATACCACCATGGTAATCCATATTTAAATTGAAAAGCCGCCGGATTATATCAATCATCGGCTACAAATGAACTAACAGAATGAGCTGATAGGACAACGAATAGGGTTTACAAACTGGACCGTCTCCTTCGTGGCTTTGGTCCAGTGTGTTGCATGGTAGAGCATTGTTAAAAACTCAAAATCAAACTTTTTATGGAGAGTTGGAAACGGAGTGCAAATCCCTATTTGGTCTACAAACTGGATTCCAAATCTAGCTGCAGGGATCTCCTTTAAACTCAAATGATGCTTCTGATCTGACACTTCAAGTTTCTTCGTTAATCAATTGGTCCACTCATTCGTGGAATGTCTCTCCAATACAGAATCAAATCGCTCCAAATCAGGTTGAGGCTATTCATGAGACACCTCTGATAACCTCAAATGTTTCAGATAAATTGGTTTGGCCATTACAAAAATCTGGTATGTATTTGGTCAAATCAGGTTATCAAATCGCTCCAAGTCAGGTCGAAGCATCGTTGTTATTGTGTGTTCAATTTCTGCAAACCTAATTCCAAGTTGGTCTGTTCCTTGGCTATTGCTGCTGCAAACCTAATTCCAAGTGCAGTTGCGGATAGTACTTCTGACATGATTGCTCCTGTGCGCGCCATCCTCCAAAACCAAAATGGCGTCATCTGATAGGAGCATAATATGCGACGTTCTTAAAGTGTTTTACCCCATTTATACAATTGTTTATCCCTTATTATTGTTTTATAGAGTCGTTTAATCGAGCCAGAGTCTTTGGTAGAGTCGGTTTGTCAAATGAGCTAAAACGTCTAAAAACGCTGAATTTGTGAAGAGTTTGATTTGAACTAGGATTCTTAAGTTAATAGTTTGATGCAAAGTACTCTTGTCCAGCAGGATAAAAACTCTGCATCACACTGAACTGTGATACATTTGGGGATACATGGCGAGACTCGTTATCTCAACGCCACTCCACTGGGCAGATTGTTTCTCTAACACAGAACAAGTCTCCCCGCAGGCTAACAAACCTGCACATTACCTCAACGCTTAACCAACAAAAGCTGAGAAGAACTAGCAAGTGTTAACCGATGCCTCGGTACGGCCGTAACACTCTCCGGGATACCTGTTGGCTTAGTCCACGCACCAACAGGCCCTCCCGCAGGCTAGCGTCTCCGGGACTCGTCTCGATATGGCAGGACGCCCGGTCGAGCTCCCGTGAACTCCGCCTCGCACCGATATGGCAGAACGCCCGGGCGAGGTCCAGTCTGCAAGTTCATCCGGGACTTGTCTCGATATGGCAGGACGCCCGGTCGAGCTCCCGTGAACGCCTCGCACCGATATGGCAGAGCGCCCGGGCGAGGTCCAGTCTGCAAGTTCATCCGGGACTCGTCTCGATATGGCAGGACGCCCGGTCGAGCTCCCGTGAACTCCGCCTCGCACCGATATGGCAGAACGCCCGGGCGAGGTCCAGTCTGCAAGTTCATCCGGGACTCGTCTCGATATGGCAGGACGCCCGGTCGAGCTCCCGTGAACTCCGCCTCGCACCGATATGGCAGAACGCCCGGGCGAGGTCCAGTCTGCAAGTTCATCCGGGACTCCTCTCGATATGGCAGGACGCTCGGTCGAGCTCCCGTGAACTCCGCCTCGCACCGATATGGCAGAACGCCCGGGCGAGGTCCAGTCTGCAAGTTCATCCGGGACTCGTCTCGATATGGCAGGACGCCCGGTTGAGCTCCCGTGAACTCCGCCTCGCACCGATATGGCAGAACGCCCGGGCGAGGTCCAGTCTGCAAGTTCATCCGGGACACGTCTCGATATGGCAGGACACCCGGTCGAGCTCCCGTGAACCCCACTCCATGCTCATAATACCACAAAACTTAAGCACAGTACTACTTATATTACAAACGTGCTTTTCAATTATTGCTTCCCATCGGTAACATGTACTCACCTCGGTCACGCCCAATCTTTAACGCGGACTTGGGGGACTGGGCACCAGTAGGTTGGTAACCCTGCGGGCCTGCGGGACAAGAGCAAGACAGATTTAAGTCCCCATTCAAGATTGCAATTGACCGGGAACTTGGGGGACTTGTTGACAGTAGCCGCAGAGAGGCTACAGCAGACCCACAGACCCTCAGCAAGTGCACCAGGGCCCGGCCCAAGGCTCGAGACCGGATCACCAGCACCCGGCCTCGGGGCCCAGCACTCTATCCTGCCTCCAGGGACCCTGGGGCCGGGGGCGCCAGCCTGCCAAAGAGGGCACCAGAAGGTACAAACAGAAGGGAACCAGTCCCAGATCGAAGGGTGAGGCCAGCCCTCACCCCCAACCACCTATATAAGGGCCCCAACTACCCTCTTTATTAGGTAACTTATCTCTCTCCCTGCTTACATACGTGTCTTGGTTATATATATTCCAACTATACTAACTTAGGCATCGGAGAGGAGAAGACCGGCCCGCCCGGTATTCCCCTTAGTGAGCAGGATTGCAGGAGATCAAGTGGAATTCACCGTGTATCTACCAGGCCCCCGGGTTTAGGCAGAAACAGTTAGAAATTTCAATATTCTAAATTAACATAAGAATCTCTCTCTCACATTAGCTTGAATTAATCATATATATGCTACATTGATACAAACTAAAACAACAAGATATGTGGTATTAGCCAAGCTCGTTTTATCGGAAATGTAAATGTAATCAATTTCATCCTAAGGTTGCTGAGGGCCTGAGGTTGGATCTTCTACACAAAGCTAAAAGATATATTGTAGGAATTGGAAGATGGGGTGGGACTTGCAACTCATTGCATGATACTATTGGTGAACAGCTTACAAGTGGTCGTATTGTGTTCCCAAGTACCCCATATATGTAAGTGTTCACAATCGAGGTAAATCCTCAGGGAATACGGAACATAACTGTCAAGATTGTACGTTGTTTATACTAGCTAGTCGCACTTGGAATAATGAAACAGATCGGTCTTTTGTCACTCTACCCATCTGAGCCTCAGGCTTCACTCCAATCTTTCAAGGCTTAGTGCATATATGATAAGGCGAAACCAAGTCATATAGCTTGTGTTTAGTGGTACGTCCTACTAAATATATACGTACTCGACCGAGAAGAACTAGCTGCATTTTTCTGAAATTGAGTTTTGTTAATGTGATCACGTACACATGGCACTAGTATAACAGATTGGAACTGATAACAGATGTTGATATATAATTAACTCTATATATCTTTTCACAATCAAGTTACGGAGTAAACCAACTCGGTCCACAGCCTCTTGATATGATCATACTTGGAAAAGGTCGCTCAACTCTTTCACTATCTAGGTAGAAGATGCCAATCTCACGAGTACGTAGAATGCTCTGAAAATGAATCAGAGCCTCCTATTGTTGCAAAATATATGCAATTCCCCTGCGACTCTTTGAAATCAGAAGCCGGAAGGGGAAACGAAGAACCATACTTTGCAACAAATAATATTTGGTCCCCCAATGTTTGTAACTTAAGAAAGTTTCCCTTGTCAGTATTGATCTTATATACTCTGAAACATTTTGTCCTACCATATTCAAATTTAGCTGGTTCATCCTCCTCGATGAGAACCTCATCTGCTTGTTCCTGGTTGTTGTTATTGTTCGCAGTCACAATTTCCTTACCAACCACATCATAAATATGATGGACCAGCAAAACTTCGTTGCTGGTTGATTCCAACAAATATGTGTCGTATACGTATGCCGCTCCGGGAAAGAAATCAAGACCATTATCGATCCACCATGCACTCTGAATCGTAATAGAACAACTGCAATTTCACTTCAACATCTCCAAGTTTCAAAGTCTGAACTGCACCAATACCATTGTTGACACCTCTACACTGACCAACCAAGGCATATAACGTACCTGAAGACGAAAACATCAAGAACGTTGGTTATTTCACCCACATAGTTGGTCTCATCTAAAACTCGGAATACACCCCAGCTTTTGTCTCCAGGTCTACACAAATCCAATTCCTTATCATCAGTAAGACCTATTGCTACTATACATTCTGAGATATCGGCGCTGGATAGCGCAAGTACCTCAACATCGTACCAATTCACTAAGTATGGCAGATGGTGTCTTGCTCCTGAAATTGGATTCAGTAAAAGATATTTTGTAGAATGCAGCCAACTACGCTTCTTAGACATAAACAACCAACCTTTGGAAGAGCCACAAAACAACGTGCTATAATTTGTCCTGGGTAACCTTACCTTGAAAACTTTTCCCTGAGAAAGGCTTGGAAGTTTAAGTAGCTAGGGAAGCCTGGGACTTGAGGGTGAACTAACCATGGAAGTTGTGGTGGAGCATGAGCGTCTCTTCGCATCGAAACTGACCTCCAAAACTTGCACAGACTGCTGAAGCGTGCTCGACCACTAAGGGTGGTCATGTGCTTAAGAATCATCTCTATGACATCTTCAGGTGCTTCCTGCCAGAAGCTGCTGTACTTTTGCTCCTTGTATTGATGAAGCTTCTTGAAGAAAGCACACCTGATGAACGACACGTAGTCCACAAGGTTGTAGACGTAGTCATCCAGTATATCGAAAACTGAGAATAGAGTCTGATCTATTCTGTTTGAGAACATGTTCGAATTTGACATCGATCTGATGTGCAAGGCTAATGCAAGCATGTGTGCGTGTGGATATATATATTTATACATCTATTATGTAGTAAAATAGTTGGAAGTAGTATTCATTATTCAAATAGAACTAGGAAACGCATTCGCGCGAAGTGTATATGCATGAAAGTAAACCTAATAAACTAGGGCTTAGTTTGGGACAGTTGTGCTGTGAGTAAAATGGCTTTTGAATCAGCTGTGAGTAAAATGACTTTTGAATCAGCTGTGAGTAAAATGACTTTTGAACTTGCTGTGAGAAGAAGCAATTTAGGTGTTTGGTAAACTGTTTTCAAAAGTGTTGTGAGAACGAAAAGTAATTTTTTGTGTTTGGTAAGTTCTAAGTAAAAAGTACTTTGAATGGGTATAAATTATCAAAATAATCTTAAATATTTAAAGTTTTATTAAAATGGATATAACTTCTCTAAATTATAGATTATGGTTTTGTGCAATTATTTTGATATAATTTTTTGCAGTATGACCAGTTGTTTGGACCAAATAAAAGATTTACGAAGAATTCTTAAATATTAAACAAAATTCATCTAAAATATTAGACAAAGTATTTTCCACCATAATCAAATGGAACCATTACACAAAATATATTAGAGTCTATTAATATTGCAACTACATTGCATTCATTAGATTTTGTGCAATCATATTTCTTAGCACCACCATTTCTTCAAAAGCTGCTTTCCAAAGCTCTATTTCCTAGCTTTTTAATTTCAGCTTTTGGGGAAATCTATTTTGGCCAAAAGCAGCTTTTAGGGACTTTACCAAACACCATACATTAATCCCAAAAGCTAAAGCAGTCTCAAAAGCAGCCTCAAAAGCTGTCCCAAACTAAGCCTAAAACAGCTTATTGGCCCTCTATATTTACTTGTAAATGTAAAGTGGGAAAACTATTTGACCGACCCTTGAATGTTATAAATTAACCAAAAACATTCATTGTTCTTTTCCCAGAATACAAACATTTATTGTAAACTTTAAATATTTACCGTAATTTAAGATTCCAAGTATTTATAAGTATGTCAGTATGGATTTCTATCATAAAATCTAGTTAGTTACTAGTCGGTTATTAGTCACTATGGCTTAATTTAGTATTAAGGTAAAAAAACTTAAATATGGAAAACTGTGTTTTAAATAAGCAACATATCACCTGCTTTTTAAAATCGTGATTTTTTCAACTAAATTTTATAAATAAGCATCTTATAAAAAACTTATCAAACACATAATCAACTCATAATGATAATTATAAGTGATTATTTACTCCAAAACTCAATACCAAACTAAATCTTGTGATGATCGAGTAATAAATTTGTCATAAATTTAATATCGTTTTCTCCCTTGCTCTCTCTACTAGGGTTGGAAACAACCAAACTTCGACGGCGGCGGCGACCTTCGAACATGACCTTCGACCTTCCTCGATTAGGAGGGAAGGGTTTTTTTTTTTTTTTTTCTCTTTGGCGGGTCGGCGAGGGAAGGGGGGACTTCTCTCCGGCCACCCTCCCTTTCTTTTCTTTTCTTTATCCTTGGACTGGTGACTGTGGGTGATGTAGGAGGTTTGAGATCGGGTTTATCTCGGTTAGCTCTAGGTGATGTTGTATGGGAAGATAATGGAGGCTGCAAGATCTGGTTCAATTGGTCGAAGGCGAGTTGGCAGTTTAGGCCGGGTGCTAGCAGCGGCGGGTTTGGGCCTCCTCTTTGGAACCGACATGCTTTCGGCGGCTGCGGTAGTGTCGAGGGCGAGATGAAGGTCGGGGTACCACAAATTTGTCTGTGGGATTTCCTAAATCGCTCGTACCCATCCCTCGTGGTTGTTGTTAATGATGGGAGTGTTGGAACCATTTTGGCTAATCGGACCTTGGGTCGGATTGGACGGAAAACAATGGCAGAGATTCAGCCTTCGTCAAGAGGTGACTCTGCTATTGGCCGGTGGCGATTTGTGGCAGATTGGAGGGATGACGTCGTAGTCATCAATGACGGAGGCTTCATGATCTACTCTGTGCCGGTGGCAGCGCTGGGGTTGCAGGAAAAACTGTTGTAGGGCTTTTTGACCCCTGACGACGGAGAAGGCAGCCTGAAGATGACGACGGCGCTGCAGGTCCTAGATCTGGTCCTAGGGTTTACCCTTGTGGGCTTCATTGTGCTTGGGCATACTTGGGCCCTCCCTAAGCTCAAACCAAATACCCTCATATCGGTTTGGGCTTGGCTCGATTGGGTCTTTATGACCTAACATATGGATTAGTTTCAATCTGGTTGCAATTCAAAATTGGTGTTGGTGGTACACTTTATTATAGGTTCTACATCAATATTTGAATCAATGTTTTAAAAGGTGTTAGGCGCTAGGCAGGCGGTGACCCATAGCCTAGTGCCTGGACGGACTAGGCGGAGACTAAGGCTGGGCGCGGTCCAAGACCGACCTATTTTTTACCGGCCTGGGACCGGGACCGGACACAGAAATTCGGGCCGGTTTTTTTCTTAAAAATTCAAGGACCGGTTAGAGCCGGGTCTTTGTCGGTCCGGGCCGGTCCTTCGGGCCTTTCGGTCCCAAAATCAAAAAATCGTTAAATCCCTGAAATTGCTGTAAACATGCAGTATAAATGTATAATGATGTATTCACTTTTCAATTTTCATCACATGTAATTATGTAAACATATAATATGAGATTCCTGGAATGAAATTATTAATTATGTAAAGACTCGATCAAAATGGATGAAGTGAACGTCTAACCAAGCTCAAGTAGTCAAGTTTATGCTCAGCAGTTCAAGTGTTCAACATAAAGTAAAACTTAAAAGTTTAAATCTCACCAAATACTACCAAGTACCAACAGTTCAACAGAAACTAGAAAATAAACCTTAAAAAAAAAAAAAAAAAACAATGTTGTTGGCCTGGTGCTCCACAACCTCCAGCCCTCCAGCCTTCCACTGCTCCAATGCTCTAATCCTTCTCTGCTCTAAAATACCAAAACTAGAAGACTAGAACTTCAATGCAGAATTGCAGATTACTCAACACACAATCCTCATTCCTTTTCATCTTCTCCCTAATTAAAAAAAAAAAAGTGAGTAACACAGTTAACACATTTACACAGTAGAACACTAGAACACAATTGCTGAATTGCATATCAGTAGCAGCAGGACAGATTATATCTAACTGGTAAATTATAATATTTTTCAAGTCTCAGACCATATCTAACTATATCTAACTATATCAGACTATATCTAACTATATCTGCAACAAAGAAGAGGGTAAACAGTTCAGAGATCTCATGAGTAAGGCTTTCTCGTATGGAAGTGCAACAAACCCCTAAGACTTTGTGACTATATTCAAATAATCACACTGTTTACTATTTATCAAACTCAATTATTAATCTGATATATTCAGAACAATAATTGGATCAAATTGCATGTGATATTGGCATACATAAATGTGACACAGACATCTTGATGCATCTTATTGTTTTTGGAGTCTTTTTTGAATATTCTGTTCATTTTTGGAGCCATATAGATATAGGTGCAGTAATCCAATTTATCAACCAATGTCACAGACTCACATACCAATTTATCAAACTTACAGTCTATGAAGAACTCAAGTCCCAAACAAACGTGTGCAGTCTGTGCAGTACAAGTCCCAAACAGCAAAACACATAAACCCAAACAACAAAACAGTAAATACAGACATACAGACATACCAATTTATCAACCAATGTCACAGACTCACATACCAATTTATCAAACTTACAGTAAATTTAATTACGAACTGAAGAAGTGAAGAACTCAAGAACTATCAGAGTCTCTCAGAGATTGCTGAACTTACGAAGGTGAGACTGTGACTCTACTGAAACGGCGAAACGGGGGAAGAGACAATCAGACTGAAACGGCGACTCGGCTTAGCAAATTTGATGAACTCAGCAACCGCCGAACACGATTTAGGATTTTAGGGATTGGAAGTTTGGAACGCGACTGCCTGGACTGGAGAGTGGAGATTGGAACGCGATTTTGGAATCCGAATTAGGGATTGGAACTTTGGAAGTTTGGATTTGGAACACCAGTATGGCAGTACGGGCCGTACCCGACTTCCTGGAGACGAGCGGAGGCTGTATGCGACTTCCTGGAGACGAGCAGATGCTTCGGAGCATTAGAAATCCCCAGCCTTTGTTTTTAATTACTATTTCTGTAACATATGTTCGGGCCTTCGGGCTTTTTGAACTTAAATTTTGATGGACCGAGCCCGGCCCGACAAAAAGAAGGACCGGCCCGGCCCGAGAAAGCTATGTAATTTTCATTCCAAAAACCGGCCCGAACCGGCCGGCTCGGCTCGGTTTTTCCGGTCCAACCGGTTTCCACCGGGTTTAGTGCCCAGCCTTAGCGGAGACTAGGTAATTTATATTCTTCACATTTAATTAATAAATATAATATTTAAAAATAGTTTAATATGAGTAACTTAGAGAAATTTAGCATGAATGTTTTCTAAAAATTAGCAAGTCGACCTGTAAATTTACAAACAAATATGATTTGCAAATCAAAGCACTATTAACTCTTGGAGGATCATTATAATCACCACATCACAGCTTCAAAATATTTAAATGATCAAATGTAAACCGGTAAACGTCGCAAGCCGGGAAGTTTACAACTTCCATTAGACTGCATAGTGCATACTGCATAGGTTTTTTTTATGCTTTTTGTTCCAGTTCGTGCTATTTAAAGTCGCCTGGACCCGCCTAGTCCCGCTTGCACCCACCTAGGCGGTCACTGGGCGGCTCTTCGCCAAATGGAAACGCCTGGGTGGAAATCGGGGCGGCTTGGCTCCGCCTATAGCCTAGGCAGCGCCTGGGCGGGGCTAGGCGGCGCCTTTTAGAATAGTGATTTGAATTGATTTATAGCGCTATAAACTGTACTGAAAAGGTGGGTGAATTTTGACTTTTTTGGCTGGTGTTCCTAGTGATAGCTAGTTGTTTGAGTCATAAGAGATAACTCTTATTGTCGGCCGTCGGATATGTTATCTTGATTCTGTCTGTTGAAATACAATTTAGTTGAATCTTTGATTCAAAAAAAAAAAAAATCCTGTGATCGAGTTATATTTTCACCATTGAAGTAAATGAAATTCCCATGCTTATTCAAAATTGTAAGTAGAAATGTCGGTAAGCTCTTTGCACTTTAAAGATCACACATTCTCTCTTTGGCTTGGAAATAATGCGACAAATTTCTCTCCAAAATTACTTAATCCACTAGTATACGTTACCTTCGACACTAAACTGTAGACATCTCTTTTACATGATTCATAACAGAAAACACATCTACAAAATGTCATATAACCGTAACTACTAAAAAGCTATTAAACAACACTATTTTCACAAAATTCAACTATCTTGTAATATGCATGTTGTAATAATGTTGTCGAACCATATATTTTTTATTTTAATAAACTTAATTATTGTTGAAGGAAAAGCACATTGTATGCCTTCGTCAATGTAACTAACGAGAGAGAATTGTGTAGTTAGCATTCAATACTTATTACTGAAACGATCAGTCATTATTGTCATAAATGTACTTACTATTTCCGTTGTAATACTCATCCTATATAAAGGGGATTATCAATGAAATGAGTAGATCAATTCCCATTTTACTTTTACACGTTATCAACACGATGCCTAACCTAGAGTTGATAGCCAAAGAAAAAAAAAACCACCCTAGATTTTTTTCTTTCTTTCTTTCTCCTCCCGCCACCGCTAGCCTCGCTAGCATCAGCCCTGCAACCGCCCTACACCAGCAACCTCCAGCATCACCGTCGTTCAATCCGGTGCCAGTCCTTTTCGAATCCATCGATGCCAGAGCTTTCCATCGACACCCCAACGCCCGATCGGCCTGATTTGCTACTCGACCCTACTCCCAGAAATTGATCTGGGCACCCATCAACGTTTCTCTCTTCCTCGCCGGCGTCCTTCCTCGACGCGAAGCAGTCCAAGCCCAGCCTAGTCGACGCAGCCCTCGACGACGACCTTTTCTCTATACGCCACCGCCTGCCTAGCCGAGCAACACCCAGCCTTGAGAGTTACTGATCGGCCGCTACCACACCTCGCAGCATCGTCGACGATCCGACCACTATAGCCCAGCGCTGACGACGAAGAAGCCCAGCCGCGGCCCAGCAGCCCCGTGCTCTCCTCCGAAGTCAGCCTCGCCGCCATCCAGCAGCCCAGCCCTGGCTTTGCGCCTGCAACCCGAAGACGCCGCCAATCCGGACCCTCCATTCCGACCCGACCCGTCTGCAAGATGCAGACCCTGCTCCTTGGGCCTGACCCGACCCACGAAATTTTATTGGTAAAATTTAAAGGTAATATTTGAAATTACCGCATAGTGATTCTTATTTACTGTGTGACTATTTACTGTTTTACGAATTTAATTGTAAATATGAAATTGTTTAATTTATATGGTAAATATGAAAAAATATATATGATTAAAGTGATTAATCATGTGAATATTGTTGTTTTTACATGTGACGTATCTACCATGATGCGGTGAATAATATGCGACAAAAATATGGAATCAGAGATCAAACAATCGCTTCATATGCAGTTTATTTGACAAACTTATAAGTAATATTTAAATTGAAGTTATGCTTTTGTTATATTTTGTTTCAGTTATTATATGATATAATGCTCTATTCAATTTAATCGCATTAGTATTTTATATAAATGTGAAATTTAGAACATAATATATTCATTTTATTAATGTTAAATAATTATTTATTTAACATGTTATTTAGTTTGAGCATTGCCATGATAATGCAATTTCATGAGCATTGTAATATAAAGAAAAATGGACAAACCTACTATTGTGATAAAACATTTTCACAAAGCATGAAAAATATGAACATTACAAATCTTGGTCTTGAAAATCCAATTTATTTTATTTTGTGAAAAGTTTTCAACATGGATATCTTCTTGATTGTGTAAAAAACAATGATTATGAAATTTTCTTAGCTTCACATGCAATAAAAATGGAGAAACCAAAATTTTATTGTGATAACGTAATTTCACAAAGCATCGGATTGACCACAATGTATCTTGCTTTATTTTAGTTGTCGTGAATGTCATTTAGACCGCAAAACTTATACATTTTCTTCTTCTCTATCTTACAGCTGGTTGAACCATCACAGTCTGATTTTGAAATATTGGACTCTAAAGAACTTGAGTACCCAATTCCCCTACTGAGCCAACTAAGGCTTAAGCATAGTATATTTATGTGAACTGCTTTATGTAAATAGCGGAGAAATAATTAAAATACCTTGAATGACGATGTAAGTTCTGAGACAAAGAAATTTTCTAAAAATAAATTATGCAAAGTAATGCAACATCTCTAATATAAAGGGCAATTACCATGAACGTAAAGATTTCTATAATCATCCAAAAGCAATTGGAAACAATTAATACACCATTTGAAAGATGACCTAGGGGACATGTCATGAGAAGTGAAGCACTCTGTCATTGTTGTAGATCAACGAACTATTAATACGCACATTGCAATTTGCAAATTAGCAAAGAACTAACTACGATTTACAGGAAGTATAAAGAATCATACAAATACGAGGATTTGGAAAAGTATCTTCAATATCCAACAATAACTTTGCAAATGAATTTACAACTAAAAACTTACTATATGAGAGAATATGACAATGACACATCTCATCATTGCAGCTATTAAAAGAGAAAAAAGGATTTAGCTCAATCCAAGATAGACTTTGATTAAGACTACTTTTAAATTTCCAAGATATCCTTGTAAAGGCTATCACACCTTATATCTAATTAATTAGACTTTTTGTCTTAAATTAACTATTTCTAAACAAGACTAAATATAATCGTTGGCATTTCCTCTCAATAAATTGAGATTATTCGAATTTTATTTATGATATACATGATTCAATTTTCTGCATCTAACTTTACAAAGTATTGCATAAAGCAAAGCAACATAGCATAATATAGGCACGACATAAAGGACTGTGTGCAAAGAAACGCACCATATAATCCCTAGAATAACAGTATTGAAGGACAATGGTACTAATATATCACAAAATAGCATAATAGTATTGAAGAACATTAGTACTATATCAATAGATATAATAAAAAATAACAAAGATCGGTATATCTATTCTTTTGGGATTCATAATGCACATGCCTTCCTGGGATTACCATATATTTTATTGCAATCCCCATCGAGTTACTCTAAAGAACTTGGGTTACGTCTCGATGCATATATATTGAGCATATGTCAAATTGACAATTTATGCGACAAAAGAAAATTGAATTTTTCCACATTTTAAAGAAATTTATGCCACGATGTTCTTGTAAAAAGATACAAGTGAGAATTCATTTGAGTTCCTTTGCATTACCTCTCACGACTGCGGATGTAAACGAGTACTAGAGAGGTTTATATGTCAACTTAGTGGGTTATATGTAACCGCTAATTGAATCGAACATCATAATATTGACTTTAACGCAACTACTCGTGATTCGGTTATCCGTATATTAAAGCAATTACCATGGACACCCATATTTTGGATGAATAAGAAGCAAACACCAGAAGAATATGGTTCACACACGAAACCGAGGACGACCAAAGAACATTTTATCCTCAAATATTGTTTCGACACAATCCATGTAGGGTTGAAGACGTGTGTTCAATCCCTAAATTCCACCGCTCCCCTAAGGTGGCATTATGATATATTTAATGCACAAGTATATGCACTAATACCATATAATGCTTCTTACATCCGTTGTGATTTTATGGATAAAAACCTCTTCGTTAAAGCAATTATGATTGAGACCATCATATGCAAAGGACACATGTGTTCTCATTATGTTCTTATATTGAATCCAAAGAGGATTCAGTGGATTGATTCAACCAACTTGCGGACATCTTAGATATTTTATAGTGTTGGTTGTTGTGTCGACACGCTGGTCACATGTCATGACACCATCCACTATTAATACTTATGCTGCTTATGCTAGAAAGTCAAAGCATGTAGGCCGGGTTAATTTCCGTAGGTGCGATGATTTTATAGCTTATTATATGGGATTCGTAATGGGTATCATAACCCCATATAAAAACCCAATTGGTCTCACGGAAAATGACTACAGTAATAGTCTTGATACTGATAATGCACACCAATACTTTCGTTTAGGGTTATGCAATTTTTTTTGCATGCAGCGTTACTTATTCACTTATGCCCACTATTATTGAACTGATTTACACCACAGCTAGTAACTGTGTGTGAGGATTTTAAAGGATTTCAAACAAACTTGTAATCCTTGAGCTCGTTTGGATTGACACGGATCTACAATCTTTGAGCTCGGTTAATGTTTCTATTTGCCAAAATTGCGCTGTCACAGCGCACAATGATGGGTCATTTAGGATGAATAAATAATCATGATACATACGTGACAGGACCCGCCCCAAGTAACACACTGTTACTCAGAGTAAATCCTGCGGGGACCATTTCAAGAGAGGTTTCTACCGAAAATTCGGCATGACCTTTCTTAAAATGGACAACCCTGACCTGAAAAACAAAACCCAAAAACACTTCGATAAAATCCAGCCTGACTCATGGAGCCACCTGCTCCCCCGAAATCAAGTAACTTCTCACTAACCAACAACAGTTCACTTATATAGAAAGAAACGATAGTTAAAAGTTTCCGAAAAAACATAACATTTGGGGTTCAACCCAACCGTATTAAGAGTAGAGTTACAACAAATACACACTCGAGTATCAGAGCACTATACAACCAAAGAAAATAAAAGATACAAGTAGGCTATACTAATAACCTACACTTCAAGCAGCGAAAAAGAGGAACTAGGATCTTTGTCTCGGGCACCGGACTCCTCTGCAAAACTGGGCAGTTGAAAACAAAAGGGCCCAGGGGAAAGTAATTTAAAAACATTAGCGTGAGTGGACAAAAAGTTCTACAAATAACTATAATAATTTTACGAACATTTTTATTTTACTTTCCACATTTTTTTTATAATATAAGAAAATCACGATGCATGCCCTTACTATAACAATGTCATTTTAAAAATATAAACTTTCCATGAAAACATATCCCAGCCCCTCTGGTTCGGGAATCTATTAAAAAATCGAAAACCTCATAAAGGAAAATATTCCCGCAACCAGTCAATGTAAAAGAAACATCTCATCATGACCAAATCCCATTGGTCATGTAACAGGGGAAAATCCATCCACCATAAATAACTGGAACCTCGTCAGGCTCCGGGTCCGAGAGTCCTATTGACTCCCCCCATGTCTAAGTCTACTACCTAGACACGTCACCGCCTCAATATACACCACTCTACGTCGACCACCGACCGTGAATCTGACCTATATGGTCAAGTCGTCACCTCGCGTGGGATGAGGCCTCGCTAGCTAGCATAAATGTAATAATACCGTGGACCCTCGTATGGCGCAAATCCGAAAACAAATCAAAAAAAAAAAATTTCCCCTTATATATGTAACCATCTGTACGATCCCTGACCGTACATCCGAGGCTTATACTCATAAATATACTTAAATATCAATCCAGCCTCGTATAAAATAAATGAAGTACACATATCTCGACTGTCATAAAATCCGGATATTTCAAATCATATAATACACGAAAATTCCATTTTCCAGTTAAGTATCAATATATGTATAATCTCATTGATATTAGGTTAATCCAATTTAATTGATAAACCAATTAAAAATCGAAAAGAAGCAATCATTATTTCAAATAACTTTATAACTCTTCGATAATTCAAAACATTAACAAAATAATCACCCCATATATTTAAATCCCCATAAAACCAAACATTTATGCATGCATCATTTTTAAAACAAAAGTCCACTCACAGTACTAAGTCGATCACCGTCCAGAGTCCTCCTCACGCTGAGGCTCTCCTCGACCTGTAGGAAAAATGTTTAATGAAACCAACTCACCACCAAAAAGTAACAAATCTAATTTAACGATATCCTCCCTCGCACGTACGCCTCCGATTACACCGAAATACGTAGGAACTAATTGTCATCGGCCTTTGTTTTCTCGCCGCCGCCACCGCCGCAGCAGTGGCAGCCACACCGCCACCGCTGCCAAACAGCGGAAGCTCCGTCCAAGGCCACCCAACCCAAACGGCAACCAAAATTACCTCTCCTTCCCCTCTCCGCCGTCCTGCTCCGCTGCAGCCGCCGCACATGGCGGCTGCCCCGGCGACCAATCTCTCCCAACACCAAAATTAAACAATTTCCCAAATTCATAAATCGAAATACTTAGAATAAATCTTAACCCCCCTTAGAAATCTTCAAACAAATCCAAAAATAATGTTAACACAATGCATTTATCAAAAACAACCGAATTCCAATCTCAAAACACTCCCACGGCGGCGGCACCGCCGGCGGCAACGGCGGTCAACGCTGCCGCCGCCACCAATAATTCCCAAATTCCGATATAAGCTTCAATTCAACAATTCTAACAACTTTCTCTTCTACAACCAACACCAACTCCAAGCCTAAGGGGTTCAATTTCTCAAAACCCCCAAATCGGCACTATTCACAAAACCCTAGAAATTTCAAACTCAAAATTTCCTTACCTAGGTCGAATTGATCCGATTCCTTTGGTGGAGTTGTTACCAGCGTCGTACTCTTCCTTTCCCCTCTCGAAATCCGGCCAAGCAATGGCCGGTTAAGGGAGTTTCAGCTCCCCACCAAAGTAGCTGCAAACTGGCCGGATGGTGGCTGAGATGCCACGCCGCTGCTGCAGGGAGGACTAGGGCTGACGCACGTCGTCCGGCGTCGGTGAGGCTCGACTTGGTGGCCGGTGGCAGGTGGTGGTCGGTGGAGTATCGGCTGGAGGGAGAGGAAGAAAAACAGAGAGGAAGAAGGAAAAGAGAGAGGCACGGGGGAGAAGAGAGAAAAAAAAAGAAAAAAAAGTGAAGTTTCCCTTTTGGGAAACATTTCTCTATTTATACTCGGCCCAAAACGGAAAGTATTTAATTTCCGTCACGAACTTTTAATGGTTTTCGACGAAACGAAACTCACTCAACGATTTAATTTAACGTTTTCTCCCACTCGTCTCAAACGATTTCCTCTCAACCACCACATTGAACAAAACTCAAGGGTGTGAAATTTAAATGAAATTACTCAGAATTTAAAAAGGGTTCGGGACGTATCAATACGAACCTCCAACAATAGTCCGCTAAGTCGAAACCTTGACAGACGATCTCTTTACCGCTAGATAAGCGGAATGTTACTTTGATGAGATAATCTTCCCGTCGTTAGAGGGAGATAAAAAAAACATGTTCAAGTGGAACGACATGAATTGTCGTGGTTTGTCCCCACTGTGTCTCATCTTGATCCTCAAAAATCACACAAAGTAAGGTGTGTAGATATCTTATACATTAAAGTGACGAGATAACATAAACTTGCTGCAGATATACCTGCAAGGATTGTGTTTTATCAAAAGAACATGGTACCACCCAAGAGGAATTGAGTATTGCACTATCACCATGGATGGTGGCATGGTGACGCCATAAGTGGCATAAATGGTGTCACAGGCCGTGGCTCTCCAAGGAAGAGGGGGAGACCACCTTAGGTTTGATAAATAATTGCCTAAAGGAAGAAAGCAAGTTTGGCACAATCTGATTCATTGATCAATGAAACTCAAATCTGTCTCATGATAATATTTCTGGATTATAGTTATCATTAGGGGACGCCTCAAATGTTAGAACCAATCCGTGAAAATATATAGATCTCTACAAACACATTACACTAATGTACATGAAGACGTGGAATAATGAGTCTAATATCGAACCATACTTCGTTGAAAAATGTCAACGTAGTAAATTGGCCTAATGGAAAGAAGCGATCAAGTATAAACAAAGAGATAGGTCTTTGGGCAGGTGACTCCGACACCGCAAATATAAACCCTATCAAATATATTTTTGTTAGAATGCATTATGGGAATACGAGTATATAGACTCACTTTATGGCGCAAGGTCTCCTAAAAACGCACTGGAATCGACTACGAGGAGATATTCTCTCATAATGGACTACGAGGAGACAATCTCTCGTAATTGATGTGATTGCACTCCACTACCTTGTCAGTTTGGTAGTTTCTGAAAAACTGAACATGCAACATACGAATTTAGATACAACGTATCTCTATGGGGATCTAAATTAAGAGATATACATGAAGATCTTAAACGGACTTCATTCACCTAAATCAAGTGCCTATAGATCACATAAGTGTGTTTGCAAAAGAAATTGAAACGTTCACTAAAGTGACTACTTGATTGGGAAGGGATTAGTGAATTATGCCGTTGCGTTTTCATTAGAAATATACACAGACTCTCAATAAATTAAGGGATATTGTATCTATTGTAAATTCTAAGTTAAGAATGAAAAATATCTTGGGAATACACAGTCTTGAAATAGAACTCAAGGATTGTAATGATGGTGACAATCCATCAATCGACTTAGGCACTCTAAAGAATAAAGTGAGGCCTATATATACTCCCATGATCAGTCAAAGTTTTCACTCTAACGATAGATTCATTTTTCATCTAAAGGAAGATGAAGAAGAAGTGTTGGGAAATGAAATTCCCTATACAAGTGCAATGACACATGATTGTACTTAAACACAATATGTAAGACTCGACCTCTCATTCAATGTGAATTTGTAAAGCTAAGTGTAGCTATGCGCCCAAGCAACACCAATGGTTCTTTCAAATACATAAAGGTATGAAAGATTCGGACTTATTCTATCCCTATATAGAAAATAGAAAATGACATGATAGAATGAACACTATCCATATTATCGCTAATTATGCGTGAAAAAAAACGCATCAAATGAAAAATCTGAAAATTTGCTTCTGCAGATCAGTCAACTTTAACAAAGCTTTAAGTAAAGTTTGGGACGAACAAAAGTTGTGAATCTTATATGGTTATGAAACTACAGATGTCTAGTTTCAAGATCTCATAACTGTTCGACCACATCTATATGGAGTTTTGACTGTTTTATTACACGAAGGACATACAATATGAACTTATGTCTTGAGTTCATGAACAACCCTCTCCTCAAGATCAAAGTAAATCAAGTTGGATCTGAGGACGATGTGGCAATATTTAGTTATTAAATTATTGCTCAAAGTCATATTTGAAAAATATGTGAAAATGCATAAATATGCTAAGGTTATTGAAACTCCCTTAATCAAATGAAAGAATCAGGGAGAATCTCATGATTAATGTAAAAATCAGGGGGAGGTGCAGACATTAGGGGGAGTGTAGCACATACATGTTGTTTTCAAATGTAATAGGTGCGTTGTACTCTTTTTCTCCTTGGACCAAAATTTTATTTTCTCCCATTAGGTTTTTGTTACTTGGCAAGGTTTTTAATGAGGCAACACCTCATGCACCATTTTATATTTGACTCGGTACAAGAAGGAGTGTTGAAGGAAAAACACATTGTGTGTCTTCGTCAATGTAACTGACGAGAGAGAATTGTGTAGTTAGCATTCAATACTTATTACTGAAACGATCAGTCATTATTGTCATAAATGTACTTACTATTTCCGTTGTAATACTCATCTTATATAAAGGGAATCATCAATGAAATGAGTAGATCGATTCCTATTTTACTTTTACAATTACTAAATAAATAAAAAAAAAAAAAATTATTCCTTAATGTTGGAGAAGAATTCAACTCCAAATCCGAGCAGGCCTAGAATATGCGAACCCGACCGCAGAGAATCTAAACTCTCTTTTCCTCTTCTCTCGTACAAAAAGGGTTTTCTCCTCTTGGGCACACAAACCCTCTTCTTCTTCCTCCCTATTTCTAAATCCTCCCCATCTCCTTTTGTAAATTACAATTTTTATTTTCTATATTTATTTTCCCCTAAATTTTATTTCTCATATATATTAAAACTCTATTTCCATTCCTTTGTTTCTCTCACTTTCACTCCAGACCTTGTTCCATCGTTTCTCGTATTTTAGGGTTAGGGTTTTCGGATCGGTGGTGGAAATTATGGGGGCTGAGGGCGATTCGAGCGAGCCTAAAGTCGGTGGAGAAGGAGGTGAGCTGATTAATATTCGGTGCTCTAATGGGTCCAAGTTTTCGGTGAGGGCCAGCTTGGATATCGATGTTGCGGCATTCAAGGCGATTCTGGCTCAGAATTGTGATATTCCTGCTGATCAGCAAAGGTTGATTTACAAAGGTCGGATTTTGAAGGACGACCAAACCCTAATTAGCTATGGTAAGTTTTTTGGGCTGTAGGATTTGACTACAATTGATGATTTTGTTGTTGTTTTTTTTAATCGAATCTGGGTTGATTGTGATTTGGGTTTCTGTTAGTTTTATCGAATTTCGAATTTTGGTTTGGAATATAGAATTTTATTGGGAAATTGGTAATTTGGGGAAGTCTGTGGACCATTGTCTGCTTTGATTGCTGTGTTGATTATAGAGATGCTTTATTTGTGTTTGTGGTGAGATTGTTGGGTATGACTGATATTGATTGTTGTGTATAAGCCACCGTTTAGGTGATTCAGTGTTGCTTATGAGTACTTGCTTTTGTATGTTGAAGGTTTGCAGGCAGATCATACTGTCCACTTGGTTCGTGCCTTTGCTCCCGGTGCCTCAGCAACACCGGCTGCTCCTGCTGCTAATGCTACTTCAGCAAGTCCTGGAGCGGGTGTTACTCGCGGTGTTGGTTCCGAGGGGGTTGATAATCCTGACCCGGGGGCATCTCTGCTATTTGGGCAGGGTTTAGGTCTTGGTGGTAGTGGTGGAGCAGCTGGTTTGTTTGGAAGTGGGCTTCCGGAGTTTGACCAAGTGCAGCAGCAACTAACTCAGAACCCGAACATGATGAGGGATATAATGAATACGCCTGCCATCCAGAGTCTTATGAATAACCCCGAGCTGATGCGAGGCTTGATCATGAACAATCCACAAATGCGTGACATTATTGACCGGAACCCGGAGCTTGCACATATACTTAATGATCCTGGCATTCTTAGACAGACGCTAGAAGCTGCAAGGAACCCTGAACTCATGCGTGAGATGATGCGAAATACTGACAGGGCGATGAGTAATATTGAATCTTCGCCTGAGGGATTCAACATGCTGAGACGGATGTATGAGAATGTTCAGGAGCCATTTTTGAATGCTACCACAATGACCGGGAATGCTGGCAATGATGCGGCATCAAACCCCTTTGCTGCTCTTTTAGGGAATCAGGGTGCAGCACAGGCCAGGGGGACTAACAACCCTTCAACCACCGGTTCAGAAGCTACTGCAGGTTCTGCTATTCCTAATGCAAACCCTCTTCCCAACCCTTGGAGCAATACTACCGGTGAGCTATCCCTCTTTGTTTTCTTTTATCTAAATGTGGCTTTTTAACACTGCTCCCTTAGATTACCCTATTAAAGGTTTAGTAATCAAACAAGAAGTTTCCTGATAATCCAGTCCGTAAAATCTAGGATTTCCATATCAAATCTACAGTAATCAACCATGCTAAATTTTTGGCTGGATCACGAACGTTCTTCATTGTCTGTTCATACATGTCTTTTGTACCATGATGAAGGCCACTTTACTTTTTGATGTGGTACATGGGATGTCTTTTAATTTGCTTGTTTGACCTGCAATTTGTTTCTTTTGTCCCTTACAATCGTTATTAAGTCAAGTTATGTCCTTTTCTCGTGTAGTTTTTCCTAAATATGCAATTTAAATTCTCAGGAGGAAATCAAACAAACGCACCCAGGTCAACTGCTGCTGGGGGTGGCCTTGGAGGTCTTGGAGGTGGTCTGGGAGGTCTTGGTGGCCTTTCTGGAATGGAACAAATGATGGGTGGCATGCCAGACGCTAATGCAATGAATCAGCTTATGCAGAATCCAGCAATATCTCAGATGATGCAAAGCATGCTCTCTAATCCCCAATATATGAATCAGGTACTATCATTAGACAAATTTACTTTAGAGGAATGAATGTTTCCCCAAGTGAAGTTTTGTTCATGTTTCAAATTTATTTATATTTCAGATCCTGAACCTCAATCCACAACTACGTGCTATGGTTGATTTAAATCCTCAACTTAGAGAAATGATGCAAAATCCAGAGCTTCTACGTCAGTTGACAAACCCTGAGACAATGCAGGTAAATTCCTTCAGAAGTTTACAGAAACTCCTTTAGGAAGTGTACTAAACAATTTATCCATAGGGATAAAACAATCTGCCCTCTCCTCTCTCGCGCACACAAAGATGCATACAATCTTTCTGGTTTATGCTCCCCTCTTTTTTTTTGTTTCCTTTTCTTCTTTATAAAACTGCCTTATCCTCCTTGGGTTATGTATCAATTTGTATTTCTTGGTTAAATGTAACTTGAAAACATTTTGTCTGCTGGGAACATTGAAATTGTGTCAAATCTAAAGTCTACACCTGTGATCTCTAATTGTTTTACCCCTCTTGCAGCAAATGCTTGCATTACAGCAGTCACTATTTTCTCAGACCAATCGACAGCAATCAACTCTGTAAGTGAATTTAACTTTCTATGCCGGCTTGGTTGTTCTACAAACTTATATTTAAATACTGAATCATTCTAGGGTTCACATAATTTGTTTTAAATCCATATTATTGTTCTTGTGTATTGTCCCCTTCTTCATATCCCTTCTGTATTTTACCCTTCCACTATACTTTCTTGGTGTTGATTTTTTTCATATGGTTTGAATTATATTCTTTGAACAAGTAGAGGAACTTATACCTCTCTTCTACCTTTCACAATGTTTGCTCTACAACTAAGTGCTGCTTTCTTTCCAGGGATCCCACTCAGACTGGTGGTGCTACAGGTAATTTGGAAATAAAGATTCAAGACGGTAGTTATAATATGTAGGCTTTGTTGTGTGCTCTGATTGGCTCAAGACTTTTTTTTTTTTTGTATAATCAGGAACTCCCAATAATGGTGCTGGACTGGAGATGCTGATGAACATGTTTGGTGGTCTTGGAGCTGGCAGCTTGGCTGCACCAGCCAGCAATGGTAGGGTTCTTTACTCAACTCATTTTAATGCAAAACTTGCATTTGTAAAATGAAACTTCTGGTTTTGCGGAAGAAATAAAACAGTCGCAACCTTTTCTTGTCTCTGAAATTTTGTGTATTTTGCAGTACCACCGGAGGAACGTTATGCAACTCAGCTGTCACAACTTCAGGAAATGGGTTTCTTCGATACTCAAGAGAATATAAGGGCATTGCAAGCCACTTCTGGGAATGTCCATGCTGCAGTAGAGCGACTTTTAGGGAATCCACCTGGAGCATAACATGTTACGTGGTTTCATGTTTTTTATATTCATTGAATTGGGCTTCTTTGTTCTTTTTCTTGTTTAAATGTGGACATGTAACATTAGTAATGCGGAGTAAACTCTTCTTAAGACACGAGACATACAAGCAGTTGTAGATTCCATTTTGGGAGTGTGAATAAGCAAGAACACACAATCATAGAGCTGTGAACTTGTGGACAGGCTTATGCATGCTCTCTAATTTACCTGCTTCCCTCTTACTTCCTCTCTATGCTTAAACTTCTTTCCATGTATACCGTGCACATTTGAAATAAATTGTTTTAATGTAAAGTATAATTCTGATATGTCATATCCTGTCTTCTCAATTAAGCTTTTATGTGCTGGCTGGACATACAATATAGACGTGGAATTTGCTCTCATTTGAATTAATTGGTTCTAATTGCTACTCATCTTCCGAATGAAAGAAGCCACAAAATATATATTCCATCATAAGACTGATAAATTTGCACTTCCTAATTCCTATGTTTGTGACCATAAAATTACAATGATGCAACAGACAAAAACAGTGATGCTCACTGTGTAAACAATACTACTTAGAAGATATAAACTAGTTTCCTTATAATACCAATTGCTAATGCTACGATAAGTTGCAACTTAGTGAACTTACAAGCTCAAGTCATTAAGCTTAACGTTGTGAGTAATTTTGTTGATCAAATGAATACCTTTTTTTTTGTTATCTTCAAATTTCAGCTTCGTTTTACAGCCTCATCCCTCCCATCACCTACTAGGAAGAAGCAGCGAAGCCCCAAGCAATTAGAGCAATCAAATTCCCGAATAGAAACCTCCTTTCCTTGGTCAAAAACAGTTCTAAGAGTGACTTTATTTTTGAACGAGCCTAAAATGAGCCGAACTCGAATTATATCTAGTTGATAAATTAGGATTGTAATAGGGTTTTAATCAAGCGAAAACCAAACCAACGAGAAGAGTTTTAAAGTTGTTCGTCATTAATTCCAGCTGCATATTTAGTACCAAAAAGAAAAACTAAATAGAATTTCATGCAGTTTAATTTAAATTCAATGGTAGTAGAGCACAACTGAGTAAAAATAGCTAACTAGTCAGTGAACATGATAGTAGTTTACAATAGTCATATTTCTAACTTAGTTCAGCTGTAGTTTGAGGTTGCTATAGCACAATTATAATGAGTGTAATTGTCTCTTTAATTTTCACAGTTGAATTTTTATTGTATAACAGTTCTCATTGATACTCAATGACAGCTGAGAGTTGAGGCTGAATAAGAAATACAGTAGCTGCTCAATATTCTATGTAAGCTCTGGGTTAAAACGTGAAATATCAAAAGACAGAAGGACCAATTTGAAACAAATTACATCACACGGAGGGACTAAACAGCAAAATCCTGACATATTAAAGAGGGGATTTAGAGCCAAACCTCCTGGCTTTTGAAACCAACCCGACTCATCTCTCTCTTTTACTCAACGGTTCTTATGAGCTAAAAAGGTAATGCCCTCTCTTCTCTTCTCCTTCAATTCTGATTTTCCTTTCATCAATTTCTTCCTTTTTCAATTCCAATTTGACTTTGCTCTACAATTGTATGTATCAATCACTTTTGTTTTGGACGATCTATTTGGTTATGGAGCATGATTTGATATTGCATATGAATCTGTTTCCGTTAGGAATTCATGTTTTAGAGTGAAATTGACCAAATGGGTGATCGTTAATTTTTTATCTTGATGGAATTCATGGCTTGAAATTGTTGAATTTGTGTGAAAATGGAGTGAGCTGCATGGACATGGTCCTTTCCTTTTGTTGCGTGTTTATCTTAAATTTAATGGGAATTAGGAACTTGGATTTAATGGGAATTAGATTAACTTGGATTTGGATCGTGTGGATTGCGGTCGTTGTTTGATCACCCGTTAGGCTTTTAAGCAGCTCTTTCCATCTGGATATAGGCAATTGGCTAGCTGAATTGGTATTTGGTGAGATTCAGTTTCGATAATCGATGGTAATTAATATCGGATGATAGTGTTAGGTTATAATGCGAAACTGGAGTTTTTCCGCTAAATTAGGAAGAAGAAATGTACTTTTTATGGTGAATGCATAGTTACGAGCTAACGGTTTCCTAATTTCTACTCTCTGTTTTTCTTTATTTAATGTTTTTGTAATCTTTTGGTTGCACTTAATAATGCCTCGTTGTCTAGTAATTTGATTCTTTTGGGTAGAAAATTACTGGTAATGAGAGTGGTCAGAGATAGTTTTTATGCTTTAAACTTAATACTGACAAATGGTTCAAGTGAAACAAGTCTTTGTGTTTTACTTCTAGAATTATGTTAGGTTACTAGCAATGATTTAGCTATCTGTTTGAGTGATTCTTCTTTGCAAGCTTATAATATGAAGAACATTCTTGGTTAGTCATGCTCTGTAGATCGTATGTAATTGAGCCGTCTTTCGTGGCTTATTTTTAGATTATGAATTTTTTATTTAACCTATGTTTGAAGCTTTTGTTTTAATTTATTTCTAAAGTTGACTGCTGTTTCTAATTGCAAGGTCAATACTTTGAGATGGTTCAGCATACCATAGATTCTAAAACCAATGAATATGGGCTTGGAACTACTGAAGCCGATTCATCTATTCATGATAAGCAGTTATCAGTTCCTGTAAAGAAGACAATTGTAAGAGAAGTGAAAAATGACAATAATATTGCAGTGCCCAGCTCTGCTGCGACCTCTGCTCCATCGAAGGATAAGATACCTAATACTGCCCCTAGACTTTCTGGCACCAAAAGACCTTTATCTGTGTTCCAGATGATCCCTCCTGAACAGAATCCTCCCAGTAGTAGTTCTGCAAATGGGCCTCTTGTCTATGTTCGTAGGAAATCAGAAGCTGACGCAGTCAGAAGTAGCACTAATGTTATTGCAAGCATTAATCCTGATGGTCAGGTATCGAGGAAACTTAGCAACCAAGAGGCAAGCAGCAGACCTATATCCCAAACAAAGGAGCCAACAGTTCAGAGTGCGAATGTTAATGCAAGCAGTAATCCTGATGGTCAGGTATCTAAGAAACTTAGCAACCAAGAGACAAGCAGCAGACCTATATCCCAAACAAAGGAGCCAACAGTTCAGAGTGCGAATGTTAATGCAAGCATTAATCCTGATGGTCAGGTATCGAGGAAACTTAGCAACCAAGAGGCAAGCACCAGACCTATATCCCAGACAAAGGAGCCAGCAGTTCAGGGTGTTAATGATAATGCAAGCATCAATCCTGATGGTCTGGTATCGAGGAAACTTAGCAACCAAGAGGCAAGCACCAGACCTATATCCCAGACAAAGGAGCCAGCAGTTCAGAGTGTTAATGATAATGCAAGCATCAATCCTGATGGTCAGGTATCAAGGAAACTTAGCAACCAAGAGGCAAGCACCAGACCTATATCCCAAACAAAGGAGCCAGCAGTTCAGAGTGCTAATGATAATGCAAGCATTAATCCTGATGGTCAGGTATCGAGGAAGCATAGCAACCAAGAGGCAAGCACCAGACCTATATCCCAAACAGAGGAGCCAACAGTTCAGAGTGCTAATGACAATGGAAACAATAATGCTCATTGTGAAGTGCCGAGATTAGTTAGCCACCAAGAGGAAGGCTCTGGACCCATATCCCAAACAAAGGAGTCAGAAATTCATAGTGCTAATGGTAATGCAAACATTAGTGCTGATTGTGAGGAGTTGAGGAGCATTAGCCACCAAGAGACAGGCACCGGACCAATATCCAAAACAAAGGAGCTGGAATTTCATTGTGCTAATGATAATGGAAGCATTAATACCGATTGTCAGGTATCGAGGAAACTTAGCAATCAGGAGGCAAGTACTGGACCGATATCCCAAATAAAGGAGCCGGATATTCATATTACTGATGATAATGCAAGCATAAATGCTGATTGTGAGGTGTCGAGGATAATTAGCCACCAAGAGGCAGGCACCGGACCCATATCCCAAACCAAGGAGCCAAAACTTCATTCTGCTAATGATAATGCCAGAATTAATGCTGATTGTGAGGTATTGAGGGTAGTTAGCCACCAAGAGGCAGGCACTGGAGTGACTGGACCCATATCCCAAACAAAGGAGCCAAAAGTTCAGTTTGCTTATGATATTACAAGCATTAAGGCTGATTCTCAGGCATTGAGGGTAAATAACCACCAAGGCAGAAGCATCAGATCCATATCCCAAACAAAGGAGCCGACAATTTTTGGCATTCCGGCGTCTGCTTTTCTTCCAAGGGAAGCTGCAGCCATCCCTCCTGGGAAACCTTCAGTTTCCCTGCCATGCAGTAAGTCTGATGTACGAGGGGCACCAGCAGGATCCAATTGCCAACCCCCTGCTTCTGCTACCCCTTCATTGGGTAGTTCAAAGGGACCCAGAAATATGCATTGGGAAGAGAGGTTTCATCAACTGCAGTTGCTATTGAGAAAATTGGACCAATCAGACCACGAGGATTATCTCAAGAGTATGTCTTGAATCGAGAAAATGCACTGTATCAGTTCATTTTATGTTGCTATATTTTCTGTCTACAATGGTTTACCCATTGATTATGTTCATTTTTCAGTACTGCGGTCACTCTCCTCAGTTGAACTTAGCAGATATGCGGTTGAGTTGGAAAAGAGATCAATACAGCTCTCACTGGAGGAAGGTAATACATTGATTGTATGTTTTATTATTATTTCGATTTGCATATAAATATGCAAGAAATAACTGAATTGGAAAACACTAAAAGATGGATTTCATGCTTAATTCTCTTGTTCAAAATGTTTGACTTCTGTAAATGACTGAGAACGTCAAATGATGATTGATTAGGAAACTTCATGACCTGCTTTCATGATCTTTAGGTGTAATTTCTTGCCTTATCTACCAACTCTAACTACTCCCCGTGTATTGTTGTACGTAAATTTTTCTATATTGAATGCAAGCTTGTATTGTGATTTACAAAAATTACCAACATTATGTGAATTCGCTAGTTCACTTCTTTTATTACTATTTTTGATGTTTTCAGTAATTGGTATACGGTTTGCCAAAATATTCAGTGTTTTCACATGGTTTGGTAGCTGATATAGTCTGCTTTAAATGTTGTTTGTGTACAAGATTAAGAGGATGTTGATCGAAAGACACTCAGTTTTTATCATAAGGACTTTCTGTGTACAAGATTAAGAGGATGTTGATTGAAATACACTCAGTTTTTATCATAAGGACTTTCTGTGTCTCCTTTAATGGAAATTACTAGAAATGTTTCATATTTGCTCATGAGTATGCCTTTACACATGGAATGTATATTCAGTCATGTCCTGTATGCAATTATGCTATATCGATCAATCACTCACACCATTACTGCTAATGTTTGTCCCCGGACCTAATAGAAAGCATGAGTGAGTCTCTGAACTGGTAGAAGCACGGTATATTAGATTTGGTAATTGCAACTTTAGGTAGTCAGATTGCCTATGCAGGCTGCCATATTCATTCATGTAATGAATAGTGTGAGTTAGGCGGGTGGTGCCTATGTATTGTGAATAGTGAACACACTTTTTGAGTGGGTTGCATTATGTTTGGTTTCTGTTTTCAAATGCGAGTGTTATTGCTCTATTATTGCCCTCCTATGTGTTTACAAAATCATTCTGAACGATGATGATTTGGAGTTGGACAGCCGAAGTTATTTTAGTTTCTGTAGACTATAACTACGTGTTGCATATCCCATCTGTCACGTAGTCACTTCTTCCATTGTTGTAGAAACATTGTAGGTCAAGTAGTGGTTGCATATTAAGTTCTTAAGCTTCTATTTGACACTGCATATATACTTCTACTTTGAATATGTGAAAAAAGCTTGAAACCCGTCTCACATTCCTTTTTATTACAGCGAAAGAGTTGAAGCGAGTTGGGGTCTTGAATGTGCTGGGAAAACCTGTGAAGCCTTTTAAGGTACCCTCAACTCTTCAAGACAGATCTGAGAAGTAAACAAACAACAGGGATAAGGGGGTAACTGTGATAATCAGTAAATTGCTGTCAGGTGAAAGTGTGCCTACTAGTTTCTTTGCCACCGGTTCCATCTTGTGCAGTTGTTAATTCTCCAGTTGGTTTGCTGGTATTTACTGCAAGTCTGTAATATTTCACTTCTGAATCTGCAGTATCTTTACCACCTGTATCCATAGCTGCTGAAAGTATTGAAATGTAACTGTTGGAAAGTAAATAGAAAAAGAAATTTGTCAATTGCTTTGAATTTCTTCCTTGTAGTTTCAAAATGAAATCACAAGTGGATTTCTGTTATGAGGTCTTTACTCACGCTTTTGGTTTGTTTCCAAAAAGCAGGATATTGTCAAAACCTTGAAATTAATTATCCTATTTATTTTTCAGAAGAAAACTTGTTTTCTGTATCAATCAAAATAAATTTTCCTTTCCTTTTCGTTTTCAGGTAAACCATTGACAAACTCATACATATGTCTCTGTGTAGACTGTAGACGCATATGGTTATTCAACTTTCCCCTTGAACTAATTTCCAGTTCATCTTATTCTTTGCTTCCAATGAAAGTTCTTTCACTGCTGTGAACTTTTCTAAGACAAGTAGAACTTTTTTCTGTGAATGTTTCTGTAACATTGACTGCGTTCATTTTGGGGAGCCATGGACTTTTCTTCTAATCATTGTTTTCTATTATCAATTTCTGCTCGATCTGGTTTACTTTTATTGATGTGTCTGTAAAAATTGATCTTCGCAATACTATTTCTTAATGATTCTCTTGAAGATTACCTCAAGCGCCACAGTTTCTATGGATTTCATTCACTTGTTCTTTGATCATCTATTATCAAATTTTTAATTTTTGGAATTGAAAGGTGAAAAGTAAAACAAAATATGTTTTTCTAAAATAGAAAAAAAGTAAAACAAAATGTTTTTTTTTTTTTCCTTTTCTTCAAGAGTGACCTTCGGTGGCAAGAACGTTGCTTTACTAAGGTTGTAACCTTCCAAGTGATATGTCATAGACGGAAGTACGTATTAAGTCCTAACATTAGCCTCTTTTCTCCCACATTTACATTCTTTCTCAATAACTTTATTTCCTCGTGATTTTTAGTGGTCGCTGTTATTTTCAAATTTGTAATTTATGTTGAAATAAGACGAGAAATCTATCTATTATTAAATGTAAAAATGCAAGAAGACCTTCAAACGTCGTCTAAAATCTCTTTACTAAAGCATATATAGTTTGGCCGTGATGGTTTTGAACTATATATTGTAGAAATACGACACTCTGATCAAAGCAATCTAGAAAAATTGGAAGGGGGAAGAGGAGTGAGGTTGAAAACAGTAATATAGTAAAACGGTAATGTAAGAAAAAGGAAATAATTATATTTCGGATAGTGGAACTGAACTGTAAAAGATAAGAACCACGATAACTGCCCACAACTGCCACTTCCTGGATTGACACCCAAGTAACCGCCATCCTGTCTCTCACTACATAACTCAACCCCTCTCCTCCTCATCAACTTTTCTCTCTCTCTTTGCCCGAACAGCCACCATGAACAATCACAATCCCAACCTCGATTTCCGACCATCCCCACCGCCGCCACCCACCCCATCTCAGCCCCTCCACTTCCCAAACGCCGTCGTTTCCAACCCTACCCCCATCTCCATCGCCTCTTCATCTTCTACTTCCCTCAACATTTTCAACACCAATGCACAACAACAACAACAACAACAACCCCAACAGCCAAACCCAAGCAGGAATAAGAAGCGCTCCAAACTGACTAGGTCCGATGCCGACGCCGACGACCGGGCCCAGAAGCGACCTAAGAAACCCGACCCGGCGGCGCCTATGATCACCACGCCGTGCAGCGAGTGTGGCCGCAAGTTCTGGTCGTGGAAGGCTTTGTTTGGCCACATGCGCTGCCACCCCGAGCGTCTCTGGCGCGGTATAAAACCCCCGCCGGATTTCCAAAGCTCTGGTTCGCCGTCGCCATCGAACCCGGTCCATCATCATCATCAGCATCCTGAGTCTATGAGCGAAGACGACCACGACGCCGCTTCTAGTCTCTTGATTCTCGCCGGCGGCTCCGACCAGACAACTCAACTCCTTCCTGGTACGAGTGGTTGTCGGGAAAACGACTCCGGGGGGTGTCGTTTCGAGTGTTCGAGTTGCAAGAAGGTGTTCGGGTCCCACCAGGCCTTGGGCGGCCACAGGGCAAGTCACAAGAACGTGAAGGGTTGCTTTGCGATTACGAAGAGTGATGTGGATGTTGAGGATCATCATCATCAGCAGCATGAGCATCATGAGCATAATGTGGTGGTAGTAGCTGGTCGTAGTAGCTATGGGGTTGATGATGGTAATGGTGATGATGTAGTGGAGTCGGGGCACCAGTGTAGCATTTGCTGGAGGGTGTTTTCGAGTGGGCAAGCCTTGGGAGGGCACAAGAGGTGTCATTGGGAGAAAGGGGAAGAGGCTTCGGTGGTGATGACACAAGTTGGGATGAGCAGTAATGTTAATAATTCTGGTGGGTTGGAATTGAACTTGCCTGCTTCTGCTTCTACTTCTGCTGCTGCTACTGCTGCTGTCGCTTCCGCTCCTGCAAGTGAAGATGATCAGTGCTTGTCGTCTTCGTCATCCGGCCTGGGTTTGGATTTGAGGTTGGGACTTTGAATTGGGATTGTTTAGCTAAGTATATGCTAATTAGGTGATTGTTACTTGGTTATAATTAGGTGATTGATATATTTTGTAACTATAGTGATGTATTTGACTTGGAAAGGATATATGTGTGGTAGTGAACCTGTTAATTGGCTCCACAATTGGGAGTTGGATTATGTTACATATGTAGGATACCCGCTGGAAATCTATTTGTCATTAGGAATATACTAATAATACAAAGCTTTGTTCTCAGTACTTAGATGTTTTCTCATATCTGAATGTTATGATTTATGAATTTTGTACAATATGGTGTGTGCATGACATGATGAACTTAATCAAGTAGCCTCTACTTATTTTGCTGGTTGGGTAGTGCATGTTTTAAATGCACAGATACATAGCTAGATGAATGTCATTCGTTGTCTAGCTTTAGAACTTCTTTACCTTGTTTTTCGTCTATTCATATATAGCCCACAGTTCTCTTATATGTGGTGTTGATCGATAATCTCATGACTGCAGTTCCCTGATCATCTAGACCTGCTTCAGGTTGAGTTGTTACTGGTTAGTTGATAAGTGATCTGATGAGGTCTGTATATATATAATGGCATGTGGCGGGTTGATGTATTGAACTATTTATAGCTACTGATTAATTGTCGGAATGTACACAAGAAAAATCTAGTCGATCTGAATAATAAATAGGTTGCTGGCATGGTAATTCATCTTGGTGATTGATACGTTCCAAAGGGACATTATCACGGGGCTAGCTATATATCTGATTTAATTATCACTGAGATTCTTGTTTGGTCTTGGTATACTACCATTACTTCTCGTTGGTTTAGTAGTCAAGTCCACGCTTAACGTACAGTGCCATAATGGTCTGCACTCTGCATGCAGCTATCTTCCATTTACTGAGTTGAGAATTTATGGCATTGTCATCTTTAATTTGAATTCTTTGTCTTGGAAGTAATTGTTAAAGTCCAGTACTTAAGCTAATAATTGAATTGAAGACAATAAGGTGGGGGATGTTATCAGTCCATGCATGAATTTGAAGTCATGAATCCCGAATAGGGTTTTGTTTACCCTAAATAGCTAACCTTAATTATGCAACAATCTACTTGCTGGGCGTTGCAAATAGATCATTTGGTTTCGAACATAGTGCTCTAACAAGGTTAGTTTGTAATTAATCTTGCTCCTGTTCAGGATTCTTATAGCTATCTGGGGAAATTTTACATTTCAATTGCAATGAAAGGCGCATGTACGTATGTGCTGTACGAGTGAGTGCTGCATGCTCGTACAAGGACATGTGTGTAATGTGCGTGCGCTCATCAGCAAACGTACATATATATAGAGTTGTACATTATAGCATTTTATTTCCTTTCTTGGCCACCATCATTTTAATTAGGACCTTAATTATAGTCACTCTTGAGTCTTGATTCAAAGTCTTAATTAGAAACTACTATGCGAATATTCAAAGTTCTTGCGAATGCATATATATAAAGGCAACTAGATGAAGCACTAAATTGAAGAGCTTAATTAGGTTAAACGGGGATATTAATTAATGAATATGAATCCAACATCAAGAAGAAGATCGAATTTATAAGGAAGTATTCTGAGGATAAGATTGCACTCTGACCATTGTAATTTTAACTTATCTTAGGAGGATCAAACAGTTGCGTAATTAATATAGTTCTGGCACTGAAGCATAGTAAGTGGAGTTTTACATTACAGCTGCATATTCTGGGTTTTAATAGCAGCTGAAAAACTTCACAGTAGTTGCATATTCTGATACAGTGCCTTTCTATAATCTATACAACAACATTAATAATTAATACACCCTACAAATTATTACATATCTCTTTGTTTTAGGCTTACTTCTTCCTACAGGAATCTATATTCTTATAAAAGAAAAGTTCTACTCTATAACGATCTCCATTCCAAATAAATAATCCCTAGTTATATATTTAATCCAGTAAACCCTAACTTTCAGGAAAAAAAAAAAATAAATTCAGTAAAACCCTGCAGATCGAAGCTCCCCAACCAAATACAAAGAATACAATTAAGATTTTGAGCTACTAAGCACTGTCATGACTAATTGCAATCGCTGCAGTGCCAACGTCAACAGTCCTGGGTGCAAGGCCGGACAATATCTGTTACGTTTGCAAACAACATTCTGTAAGTATAGTTTTAACTTTTAGTTCCTTCTTTTAATTAGCTCCACTGTTTTTCTCTCTGTATATTAAACGTACATAACTTATCAATTCACTAAATTTTCTTGAAATTTTATTAAGTAGAATAGTAGACGTACATACGAGAAAGAAATACTACAGCTTGTAGCACAAAATAATATATAGACAAACGAGAATACATTCTTACATCAGTTACATGCGCCATGCCAGTACAATGGTATATATGTTGAGGCCGCTCATGGGTGAGCCTTTGGTTTTCTTTCTTAGCTCCCAAGCTTAACCTATTTCAAAGTTCAGAGCCAAATACTATATGCTTCTTCTAATCGCTTAGGGAGTCAGGGGTCAATTTCTGTGATACAAAGACTATATATTTCTATATTTCGAATGCACGTAACATTATTATCCATCTCATGTGAGCAATTCTTGTGTAGTTATGTTTTGCATATTTCTTAATTACCTACCCTTTAGGGAGGAGTAGGATGGCCTTCGGTGATTAGAGAGCATACTTCAATTAAACCTCGCTTGGTCCTTGCGCAGGAGAAATTTTTAAATACGACGGGAGAACCACATGGTAATGCCTAATGGTCCTCCCTCCCAATTAAATTTCAACACGTAGAATTTTATAACAAATTATAAAATTATGAATTTTATTTTTTATAAAATGATTTTAATAGATCCGTGATGAATTTAAACTAAGATTTAGGGTTTAGAGTTTAGGGTTACAGTTTAGAGATTAGGGGTTTAGGATTTAGAATTTAGAGTTTAGAGTTTTAGGGTGTAGGTGGCAAAATCTGTGTGATCCTGATGCATCACAGAGGCCCATGACTTCTCCAACTCCATTTCTGTTCGCTTCAGCCTTGGCAAATATTGGAAAACCCGACAGTACCTGGGTAGATTCACAGCATTTATAAGTAAAAAGTCAACATTCACGACTTATCAAGTATTTGAACTGCTGCAACTTTTTTCTGAAAAGGTTTGTTTTCTTTCCTCCCAAGTACAAAGCATATAATATACTAAGAACCAATTCCAACTTCTACAGACAAAACTAAAGGATAGAACCAATGGCATGCACAAATAGAACTAGCAGTGGACTATTAATTAGAGAGCACTTCTGGAGTAAAGAACAGCTATAAGGGCCAATCAACAAAGTATTCAAGAGCGATCCCATCTGTAAGTAGAAAGATATTGGCAGTTCTCTCTATGGACCAAAACTCAGCCCAAGATGCAGTAGATGAGTCCCAGCACAAGTACAAGTGAAGCCATGAAGCCCAACCAAACACAAGACCCAACATAACCTCAGTAAACCTAGGTATATTCATGCATATTCATATCATGTTTTCACTGAGGATAGCAGTACCACTTTGTATCCTAAGATTGCCACTAAGGATAGGAGTACTGCTATGTATACCGGTTTTCTGGGTATTTTTATAGCTTGTTCAAATCGTCTTGAAAACTGTGATTTATCCTTTCAAAGCATTTACAGCTGTTTTCCAGTCGATTTGCTTTTCAAATTCAAACAGCCAGCCAAGCATGTGATGCTCTTGGCGCTCAAACTATCAAAGGGTGAAGTTCTCTTCAACCCGTGACCTTTAGTGTTTCAAGGTCCCTTTTGTTTATGCTTGGTTTGTGTTACACTTACCTATGCATTTGATAGTAGGCTGTATGATCCTAGAAGAAAGTTGTTTTGCCTTTCCTTATTGTTAGCATTCTTGTGGAATGCTTTTTGCAAAACCTTTTTCCTTCTTATGAAAAGTTAGCTATTTTTGGAAAGTTGGTTTTGTCCTCTTGCCCTTGGCTTTGTTCTACAAAGGTTTACAACAGCATCTATGCCAAGCACAGAAGGACAAACCCCCTTAGTTTTATTGGCATGCGTATTGCTTTCTTAAGCAACTTACACTTGCTTATAAATACCAAGCAAAGTGATTTTACTTGGCGGTCAAATTCATTTGTGTTTTTGTTATTTTTAAGAACATCGGCTTGGCTGTGTTCTTACTCTCTAATGCTCTAAGTCTTCCTAGTGATTATAAATCTTAGAGCTTGAGAAATCAAAAACCGTTTTTCTAAAATCATAACGCATTTGCATTCCAATACATGAGGTTGTGATTGGAGGTGCAACGACCCCAAGAGTTCACAAGCAGAGTTAGCTAGGGTGTAGTTAAGGTCTGAGTGAAGCTCTTGTATCCCTTTCATGTGTGAGGACTTAGGGGACAAGATGGGAGAGCGTTCTAGTTAGACTAGGTAAAGTCATAGAACAGGATAACAACAAGGTCTGGTATCCCAGGCTCTATTCTTGTATAAGTCTACGAATCACATAGTGGAAAGGTTTGTCCTTCGGATAAGGGCACGCAGTTTTCTTCCCTGAGTCCAGGGTTTCTGCGTTAAAGAAAAACATCTCTGTGTTGTTTTTACTTTCAGCAATCTTTTTCAATTCTTGCATAATCGTTGCAAACTGTTAATCGGGATAGCACAACTCCTTGCTAGCCTCGGATTACAACGCATAACGAAAAAGTTGCAAAGTGTCCTATTCACCCCCCTCTAGGACCTTCAAGTGGTATCAGAGCAGCCACCAGCTTGCTCGTGAGATCCTCTTAGAGGGATATGGACCACAGATTCGGTTCCTCACTGAATTCTCCTCCCTTTTTCAATGGGAAAGGATATTCAGATTGGAAAGTTATGATGTTTACTTTCCTCTCGTCCCAAGACGATGGAAGACAATGGGAGGCAGTTGAGTTTGGGTATTCAGCCCCTATGACGGTGGAAACAGAAACTGCACCTTCCATTCCAAAGCCTCGCGACCAATGGACTTTAGATGAAAGGTTGGAAGCCAAAGCCAACATGAGGGCTTTGAACAACCTTTTCATGGCAGTATCCGAAGACGTTCGTCGAAGGATCATCAACTGCACCTTTGCCAGAGATGCATGGCAAGTCTTGGCCACCGCTCATGAAGGCACAAACAAGGTAAAGGAACAAAGTATCAGATCCTTACTTCATGAGTTTGAGGAGTTAAAAATGAGTGAGGATGAAACTGTAGAAACCTTTCTTAGACGTATGCTTGCCATTACAAACCATTGCCATAGCTTAGATCATCCCATTGACCCTCAACGTATGGTTCAAAAATTTGTAAGGGCATTACCACCTAGTTTCGAGTCAAAACAGATTGCCATAGAAGAAGCTAGAGACTTGACCACTTACACCCTAGATGAGCTTGTAGGGAACCTCAAAAACTTTGAAGCCAAGAGGAAATCCTCTGAAAAGGATAGATCCTTAGCCTTCACGGTAGTTAAAGAGGAAGTAGAGGAAGAGTCTGTGTCTGGTGATGGTTCGGTGGAAGAATTTGCTCTCTTAACCAAACGATTGGAGAGGATTCTTAGGGAGAAAAAGAACTCTGGGTTTAATCCTAGGTTTAACCAAAAAGGGGCTACAACCAATACCAAATATCCTCGACAAGGGGAAACCAGTAACCCTAGAAATCCCAAATCTACCTTCAAACCCAGAAATTTTCCTCAGAATGATAAGTGTTTTGAGTGTGGTGGTGTTGGCCATAAGGCAGTTGAATGTGCAAACAGGATGAAGCAAAAGGCTCTCAAGGCCACCTGGTCAGACAGTGAGTCTGAACCTTCCTCAGACCATGAGGAAGAGAAGGAGACCGTTGCATTCATTGCATCGGTTAAGCTTGCCCATACGTCGAACTCTGATGATGATAACGAAGCTCAACAAGATGAAGAGCTTCATAATGCATATTCTGATTTGCATGTTGCATCAATGTCCATGCTGGACAAGATTGAGGGCTTGTCAAACGAGCTTACCAAGAGTGAGAACCAAGTCAAGGAATTACAAGACAAGCTGCAGCTCCAAAAGAAGAAGTGGAAGGCCGACAAGTTGGCCTTGATAAAAGAGAAAGAGTCTCTTGAAGATAGTCTGAGACTTAAGGATGCCTTGACCAACAACCTCTCCTCTGAGAAGGCCACCTTGAAGCTACAGCTAGAAGATTGGAAGAAGGAGTATAAGAAGTTCTCCGTTGGATCGGATAAGCTCAAGGAAATTGTTAATATGGGAAAACCTGGTCACGACAAGAGCGGGCTTGGTTTTGAGATTGTCAATCACTCAAAATCAAGCAAGAAGAATACAAAGAAGACGGTGAAGTCTCCCAAGGAGGATGTCTCCAAGTCCAAGGAGACCAAGACCAAGTTTGTTCCAAAATGCCATCATTGTGGTGTCATGGGTCATATTCGACCCTATTGCTACAAGCTGAAGAATGAAGGACCTGCTCAGAATGCCGAGAAAGGAGTTCTGACATCTCTCAAAGATTCCATTGAGAACTCTCTCAAGGAACTTGTGAAGATTGTTCAAACTCTTGCAAACCCTAACCCTAGGGATGTGTCCAGAAAGAAAATCTGGGCCCCAAAGACCAAGTCCAAGTCTAAGGAGCAGCCTGCTCAAGTAAAAGATCACAATGATGAAGATGAATATGATTCAGACTCTGATAGTAATACTATGAGAGTTTGTTTTCTCAGCCGAATTATACTGAAGCCGAAAGCTCCACAAAGAACAAGAGCTTATTGCAATGTTGCACTCACTGCCTTGTCAGCTAGGAAATCCGACTCCTGGTACGTTGACAGTGGATGCTCGGCTCACAAGACTGGCGATCCCAAGTGGTTCGCATCAAGGGATGATGTCTTTCCAGTCGGTTGCGTGACATTCGGGGATGGAGCAAATTCGGATATCATTGGTAAAGGGACAGTAAGGGCTCCAGGTCTCCCTGAACTAAAAAATGTCCTTCTTGTCAAAGGCTTGGAAGTATGCTTGCTAAGTGTGAGTCAAGTAGTTGATGAGAACGATTGTGTCATCTTTGACAAGATCAAGTGTCTGGTTCTAAATGGGAAGGGGATGAGCGTCATGCAAGGAGATCGGACCAAGGACAATTGCTATTGTATCATGGCTCGAAAGGATTTCAAGCCGCAACTATGTTTTCGCGCACAAATTGGTGAGCTGCCTCTTGATCTTTGGCACAGACGCCTCTGTCATTTGAACCATCAGGACATCGTGAAGCTGTCAACAAAGGAAGTTGCTAGAGGTCTCCCTAAGCTTTCCGGGAAAGCTTCAGGTATGTGTGGAGAATGTAAAATTGGTAAGCTTACACGCTCTCCACACTCTGCTCTTAATGCTCAACCCACCTCTAATGTGTTAGAACTCTTGCATATGGATTTGGTAGGACCGGTTAAGACTTCTAGCTTAAATGGTGCGATATATACTCTTGTCATTGTCGATGATTTCTCTCGCTTTACTTGGGTTATGTTTCTTGCATCGAAGTCCGATACTTTTGATACATATGGTACATTTGCCAAAAGAGTCTCAAATGAGAAACTGCATGAGGGTAAACACATTGTTAGAGTTAGGACGGATCATGGCACTGAATTTGATAATGCAAAATTCGATGAGTACTGTGATATGTTTGGTGTGCATCATGAATACTCTTCTCCGATCACTCCCCAACAAAATGGGATTGTTGAAAGGAAGAATCGAGTCTTAGTTGAAATGACTAGGGTAATGCTTAATGCTTCTGGTCTCCCTCACATCTTCTGGGCTGACACTACCAGATTTGACAGAATAGCCGACGAAATTTTTTTCGTCGGCTATTCCAAAATTTCGTCGGCTATTCCCTCTACCGACGAAATTTTCGTCGGCTATTCTTCGTCGGTAAAACGCCGTCGGTAATACCAATGGCCGACGAAATTTTTGAAATCGTCGGCCATTCTGAAGTATAGCCGACGAAAATTGATTTCGTCGACCAAACCTTTGAAAAATAACCGACGAAATTCGTCGGAAATTTTCGAGTTTAGCCGACGATTTTGCCAACTATAGCCGACGAAATTAGTCTGTTTCGTCGGCTATACTTCATAAATACCCGACGATTTGTCAATTTCGTCGGTTATTTTCTCCGAATATATTAATATTTTAAAGAATAGCCGACGAAATTTGGTAAAAATCGTCGGCTATACCTGTTATAGCCGACGAAATTTGGTCAATTTCGTCGGCTATTCTTTAATTTTGGGAAAAAAAAATTAAATTAAATTAAATTAAATTAATTACATTTTGGAGGAGGAGGAGGAGGGGAAGGAGGAGGAGGAGGCCGGAGGAGGAGGGGAAGGAGGAGAAGGAGGAGGAGGAGGAGGGGAAGGAGGAGGAGGAGGCCGGAGGAGGAGGGGAAGGAGGAGGAGGAGGAGGAGGAGGGGAAGGAGGAGAAGGAGGAGGAGGAGGGGAAGGAAGCTAGAGAAGGAGGAGGAGGAGGAGGAGGGGAAGGAGGAGAAGGAGGAGGAGGAGGAGGGGAAGGAGGAGGAGGAGGAGGAGGCCGGAGGAGGGGAAAGAGGAAGAGGAGGCCGGAGGAGGGGGGGAAGGAGGAGGAGGAGGCCGGAGGAGGGGAAGGAGGAGGAGGAGGAGAAGGAGGAGGAGGCCGGAGGAGGGGGGAGGAGGGGGGGAAGGAGGAGGAGGAGGAGGGGAAGGAGGAGGAGGAGGCCGGAGGAGGGGAAAGAGGAAGAGGAGGCCGGAGGAGGGGGGGAAGGAGGAGGAGGAGGCCGGAGGAGGGGAAGGAGGAGGAGGAGGAGAAGGAGGAGGAGGGGAAGGAGGGGAAAGAGGAAGAGGAGGCCGGAGGAGGAGGGGAAGGAGGAGAGAAAAAAGGCGGGAGGATTTAAAAGATTTAGAAGGAGTATAGCCGACGAAATAAAAGATTTCGTCGGCTATACTTAGAGAATAGCCGACGAAATTAATATATTTCGTCGGCTATACTTAGAGGAGGGGAAGGAGGAGGAGGAGGAGGAGAAGGAGGAGGAGGAGGGGAAGGAGGAGGAGGCCGGAGGAGGAGGGGAAGGAGGGGAAAGAGGAAGAGGAGGCCGGAGGAGGGGGGGAAGGAGGAGAGAAAAAAGGCGGGAGGATTTAAAAGATTTAGAAAGAGTATAGCCGACGAAATAAAAGATTTCGTCGGCTATACTTAGAGAATAGCCGACGAAATTAAAATATTTCGTCGGCTATACTTTGGAAAATCAACAGCCGTCGGATCTGAGCCATCCAACGGCGGACAATAAAAAGGCGCGGATCAAGAGTTTAGCCGACGAAATATTTGAATTCGTCGGCTATACTTAGAGAATAGCCGACGAAATTTGAATGTTTCGTCGGCTATTCTATGAAAACATACTAAAATGCCGTTTTGAGGCCCTAAACGAACTCGAAAGCCCGAAAAAGCCCACACGTCGTGGCAAAGCCACGAGTTTTGTTCCTGGCGTCGTTCCCTTTCCGGAATGGTATCACAATCATCATTCGGACGCCGGACGCCAAATCTACAGTAAACCGGGTTTTGACTGATTTCATTCTTTCGGCACGCGGATTTTATCGGAATCTTGTCATTTTTCAACCGTAGACGTATTTCATTATTTCTGTCATATCTTATTTGACGACATATTTGCATTTGAAGAGCCTACGTATAGTAACTATTTGAAACTATACATTCACTTAAACACTTAGTAAACAAGTTAAGGAACATTAGTGCATATGTTCCGATTTTGAATCTAAAAGTTTGGAAAATCTATTCCAACCGTCAGATATCACCGTTAAGATTAAATACATGTATGAAAAAAAATCCAACTACATCTGACAACGTTAAAGGCTCGATCGGGACGGTCAACCGGGTGAGTCAACCCTTCAAACGCTTAGAAATGGAAATTGGCCCGTCTAAATGACGTTTTTTGGCCTGACGTTCAACAGAGAATAGTTTCAGATCGATGAGACGCAACCAATCGTATAAAAATTTTCCTCAAAATATTTACCGACCGTCAGGCTACCCATAGGAAAACGGAAGTAAAAAACAGCTAACCGCAACATTCGGCACACAGATTTTGTCGGAATCTTCTCATTTTTCAACCGTAGACGTATTTCATTATTTCGGTCATATCTTATTTCACGACACATTTGCATTTGAAGGACGAAGCAATGGTTTGTCGATAGTGATAGAAAATGGAAGCTGTTTTTTTTTTTTTTTTTTTTTTTTAAATCATAGCCGACGAAATCAAACCTAGTACTCGTCGGCCATACTTCCAAAAATTTTCGTCGGCTAAAGTTTTAGAGAAAGGCCGACGAAAATTCAAATCGTCGGCTATTCCCCTAGAATGACCGACGAAAAAAAAATTCGTCGGCCATTCTAGGGGAATAGCCGACGAATTTTTTTTTTAGCGACGAAAAAAAATTTCGTCGGCCATTCTAGGGGAATAGCCGACGATTTTTTAATTTTTAGCGACGAAAAAAAATTTTTCGTCGGCCATTATTGAGAATAGCCGACGAAAATTGGTTTCGTCGGCCGTTTTTTTTTTTTTCGTCGGCAAAAGTTTTTTTTCTGGTAGTGTGAGGCTGTGAGCAATGCTTGCTATACTCTTAACCGTGCTATTTTCAGGCCAGGAACTGATAAGACTCCTTACGAGATTTGGAAGGGAAGGAAGCCTAATCTGGCCCACCTGAAAGTGTTTGGGAGTCCTTGTTTCATCTACAAGGACAGAGAATACTTAACCAAACTTGATGCACGTTGTGATAAGGGTGTCTTCCTTGGATACTCTCTCAAAAGCAGGGCATATCGAGTCTACAACAAAGTCTCTTGCAAGCTAATGGAAACCATTAACGTTGCCATTGATGATGGTCTCGGGTGTACTCACCGGGCTGGTTGCACATCTGAAGATGATCCAACAATTCCTACTGATCCCATACAGCCAGATGCAGATGTCACAACCTGCAAGGAAAGCTCCTCAGCTGAAGAAGCTGACTCAAGAAATGAAGAGGATCAGAATGATCATGAGGATAGATATGAGGTTAACAATTCCGTGGAAGGCTGCAGGGATGCAACCACAACCACCCAGCCCCCACACAGAACTGGAAGGCGACAAGTGCAAAAAGATCACTCTCCTTCTGACATCATTGGTGATGATTCACAATCTACTGTTACACGCAGCAAGGTAAAACGTGCGGTAAGCAGGTATGCAGTGTTAAAAAGTTTTTTTGCAATGCATAGGTCTACCATAGATAGAGTCATGCACTTTGGTTTTGTGTCTACCATAGAACCTAAGAACGTGAAAGAAGCCTTGTGTGATACTGATTGGATTAATGCCATGCAAGATGAATTGAATCAATTTGAGAGAAGTAAGGTTTGGCACCTCGTGCCACGACCCGAAAACAAGAATGTAATTGGCACCAAATGGGTGTTCAAGAACAAGTCTGATGAGAAAGGTGTGATAACCAGGAACAAGGCCAGATTGGTTGTTCAAGGTTACTCACAAATAGAGGGACTTGACTTTGATGAAACCTTTGCCCCGGTTGCAAGGTTAGAATCAGTTAGGTTGCTGTTGGCAATAGCTTGTTACTTGAGGTTTACCCTGTACCAAATGGATGTGAAGAGTGCTTTCTTGAATGGCATTCTTAAGGAGGAAGTGTATGTTGCACAACCCCCAGGCTTCCAAAGCTCTAGCCATCCTGATCATGTGTACAGATTAGATAAAGCCCTTTATGGCCTTAAACAGGCACCTAGAGCTTGGTATGAGAGGTTGTCCACTCACCTTCTTGAGCATGGTTATGTTAGAGGTTCAGTTGATAAGACTATGTTCGTAAAAATCACTTCTAAGGATATGTTTATTGCTCAAATCTATGTGGATGATATTGTTTTTGGATCGACTTCCGATAACTTGGTTAAAGAATTTTCTGATCTTATGTCTAAGGAGTTTGAGATGAGCAACTATGGGAAACTGACTTACTTCTTAGGTCTGCAAGTTGATCAAAAGATCGATGGGCTGTTCATATCTCAATCCAAGTATGCCAAGGAACTCGTGAAGAAGTTTGGGATGCAAACATCCTCTCCAGTCACAAATCCGATGGGAACTAGTTGCAAAATCACAGTCGATCTTGATGGAGCTGATGCTGATCAGTCCAACTACCGTAGCATGATTGGTAGCCTGCTGTACTTAACAGCAAGCAGACCGGACATATGCTATAGTGTAGGGGTTTGTGCTCGGTACCAAGCTAATCCAAAGGAATCACATGTAAAGGCGGTCAAGCGCATCATCAAGTACATTGCAGGTACAACTGACCTTGGGATTAGCTATACTTTCGACACTAACTGTGAAGTTGCAGGATATTCCGACTCGGATTGGGCAGGAGATGCGAATGATCGGAAAAGCACGTCCGGTGGTGCTTTCTTTGTGGGAAACAACCTTGTTTCGTGGCATAGCAAGAAGCAGAACTGCGTGTCTCTGTCTACAGCTCAGGCAGAATACATTGCTGCTGGAACCTGCTGCACACAACTCTTGTGGATGAAACATATGCTCGCCGACTACGGATTTCAACAAGAGGTTCTATCCCTATTCTGTGACAATACTTCTGCTATCAATATCTCTAAGAATCCTGTGATGCATTCTAGGACAAAGCATATAGAGATTAGATATCATTTCATCCGAAACTTGGTAGAAGATAACTTGCTTGAGTTGACCTTTATTCCCACTGAAAAGCAATTGGCCGATTTGTTCACAAAACCACTTGACAACCTTAGGTTCACTAGCCTAAGGAAGGCAATTGGTATCTGTGGCCCACACTAATCTTCCCCTGAGAACATACCTTGTACATAGTTTTATTTGAAAAATCAAAAAATTTAGTTTTTTTTCTCTCAGCTTCTCGGGATAGGAACATGTGTTGGTATCCTCAATAGTCATTGAACTTGACCTAAGTTTTGCGTCCTTTACTACCTGAATGATCACTTTACGGTAGCTCATGTGCTTGTGCATCTGCTCTCTATTTGATTGTATCGTGGTCTACATCTCAGAACAAGTTTTTCTCTACTTGTACACATATTTCTCCCACATTGTGCTTTGCTCAATGGACTTGTATCAAGTGAGATGGAGGTTTGAGGATTGCTTATGGCCAGGTTACTCTCAAAGTAGTCATCTCTTGAGTCGTGTCCGCGATTCGCTAGAAGGCAGAAACGAGAGTGGCTTGGTCACCACGGTGGTTTTTGGTTTGAATATCTAGGTCAGGTTATTCTCAAAGTAGTTTTTCATTGGGTCGCGTCCACGATTCTTTGAAAAGCAGAAACGAGAATGTCTTGATCTCCCCGGTGAAAGATCGTGCTTAATCCTTAAAAAGAAAAAAATATATGACTTATGAGCTGCTTCTTCCACTAAAGAATCCGAGTCTTTCACTCTTAGGAGCATCTTTGTTATGCTTAATGCCCTAAAGTCAACTGACTTGGGAGTCATTAGTGAATAGGTTTGCTACATGGATCAGTGGGGATGCCTGGAATGTCTTCTATCCTTCGATGGGGTTTTGATAAAGTCTACTTGGACTATCAAAGTTTAATTACATATAACCCTATGAGGACGATTGTTCCAGAATGGCCAAAAAGAACTAAATATGTGAACATATGGGCACAAATGCCTAAGTGAACTGAAACTGTGAAGCTATAAGGAAGGAAACCTTACTGGTGCTATAAGGCTGGATACAACCGTTACTATCCTCAGCCTGCTACTCAGTTTCCAACTCACTTGATGCATCTTCATGAGTCCGTCATGTGTCTATGAAATATTTCTCACACACCTCACAGATTTTGTTCTGTTCATGTTGGACCATATTCACTCAACTAGACAGTCACATTCACATGCTTTGCTCAATATTGGTTAATTGAGAGTGGTTAAAAGGTGTCTTACTTTGTGAGTCTATGCTTTGACCATTGTGCAAACCCTTGGATCTGCAAAGGTAAATCTCATCCCGTGAACTGTGTTTGTCTATTTTTTTATTCTCTTTCTTTCTTTTTTGAACGGCTATTCTAAGGGGGAGAAGCTTTATGCACATGGGTTCTTACACCAATTGCTTTCACTTTTGTTCTCTTAAGGTTGTAATGTGTGCTTTCACTGTTCATCATTAAATGCTAAGTGTGCTTTTATGCCTTTTATACTGTTTGAAAAAGGTAGGAAAATCGCTTTTTCTATGAGGACATGTCAGTCGGCCCTAGTTCATCTATTTAGGTTGTTTGACCTGATCTTGGCCCAAGGCCTCTGAAGCTCACTTTCTGCATGAACACGTGTTCTCTCCCCTTGAGACGAGAAACTGTTGTTGGTGGTTCGGTTCCCTTTCGTCTCCCTTTGTGTGTGGTAATGGATTAAGTTGCAATTACCAAGGACAAACGTCAAATCACGTCGTCCTGATTTATTGCTCCCATCTTTCCCACTTCGTCTCACTCCATCTCCTCCACTTCGCTTCTCTTTCTTCTCTGTTTCTCCATCTTCTTCCTCCATTGTAACCGGTCGAATGGCTGATCACTCCCCAACTCACTCTCCACTGGGTCCTCTCGAACATGAGAAGTCCCCTCATGCATCAGCCACTGGCCCTTCCGTTCCCTCCACAGGAACAACAAATTTGGAAGATCTGTTTGAGCCAGGCTCGCACTAGAGCCTCTGGCGGTGTCACCATTGCCATGCAATGGTCTGATCTAAAGAAGCGTAAGAAGGACGCTTCGGCGAGTGGCTCCGGTTCCCAAAAGACGCCTCGGCCACACCAAGTCTCTTCGGCTCCTCTTGCCTCTCGACTTCGGAGTCAATCCGCCACTCTTTCTCCGGGAACTCTGCCAGCAACCACTCCTGCTAAGAGGTCTGCCCCGGTCGCCCCGGTCGTCTCCCCAGCAAGGACTGAGGAATCAGACCCCATCATGGTGGAGACAAGCTCTCTGGATGGCACAAACAGCTCTGATCAAGAATTCAGGGTCTCACCCGTCAAAGCCGCTGCCCCGAGCCCTCCGAAGACGAGCAAGAAGGCTGCTGCCAAATCTAAGGATGCTGGACCATCCAAGGCAAAAGGGAAGGCTGTTGCTCCCTCGCAGTCCGAGAAACAAAAGCCTCCTCACAAGCGTGCTTCACTGTTTGGTCGCAAGGATAGCAAGACAGTCAAACCTCCAAAATCCCAGAAGAAACCTCGCGTCACGCTGCCTAGGGATACCAACGAGGCTATCCCTCTCAAGCGCAAGGTTATTGAGGTATTGCCTGTTCCCCCTATCGAGCATTTCGTTTCTGAGGAAGCTAGATCTTTGTTTACCACGTGTACCATCGGCCGTCCGGTGGTGTATGAAAAGAAATTGGCTTTTGATACCCTTCCTAGTTTTGTTAAAGACAAAATCCAACAATTAGGATGGGTAGACCCCTTAGCCTCCCTGCCCATTGTCAATCTGACCATTGTCCAGGAATTCTATGCCAATTTCTCTGAGGACATGGCATTGAAGGTTAAGCTTAAGGCCCCCTCAAAGGATCTGCAGGTCTAGGTTCGAAACCGTGTCATTAACATTTCCCCTGCCAGTATCCGTAGGGTTCTTAGTCTCCCCACCACCAGGACTGATGACCTCGATCGTATCCGCAAGCACCTCACTACTGTTTCCTTAACTGATCTTGCTGAGGCTCTATACTCGACTCCTTCCCAAGCTCCCACTCCCACTGTCTCTATAGCAAGTCAGTACATGCCTGAGTTTGTCAAGGTGCTGGGTTTTGTTGTTCGGTCTCTTCTCACTCCCTCCACCCAAACCAGCAAAATAACCAAACGCCAAGGAGCCTTCATCTCCTATTTGCTTTAGGAGAATAACCCCTCCTTTCCAGCAGAGTATTTCATCTATCAAGCCATCCACAAGGCTGCTGTTGCCCAGCGCAACTCTGCCAAAAGCTCGCTGGTCTTCCCCGGGGTTATTTGCCTTCTTTGCTATGATGCGGGTGTGAACACTCGAGATGGTGATGCGGTTCTTCCCCCCATTCCTCCGATTGATCTGACCTCCGTTCATAAATCTGTGTCCCAAGCGGGGATGTATGTTGAGTCTCTTGAGCATACGAGTCTCAAAAAGGAACTGAAGGAGGCCATCCAGTCTGCCGTTGAGGATCTCAAAGTCTCCTTCTCTCATAAATTTGAGGAATTGAAGACTCACATGGATGAGCTTGCACCAGAGGCCAACCCCAACAATCAGTCAGCCTCTGACTCTGCGTCCAGCTCAGATGGTCAGCTTCGTGCTCAGGAGCTTGCGGGCAGGGACGATCAAACTCAGGGGGAGTCTTCGGATCGGTCCATCTCGGGAGATGATGATGTGGAATACATCAGTGATGAGGATGCGGATATCTGATACCTTTTCCAGTCGTGCTTCTGGTGTTCTGTTTTCAGTCTTATTCTGTTTTCTGTTGTTCTGTTAAGACAATGTTTTTTTTTCTGGTTCTGTTTGGTTGTTTGTTGAACATGGTTGTTCTCTGTTTCCCTTTGTCCTTCTGTGACAAAAAGGGGGAGAACTAGTTCCTAGGGCATTATGTTGGTTGTGTTGAACTTTTCCATGCATGCTTATTTTTCAGTTATTAAATTATCTGAGAATGTGCATCTGAGTTATAATGCCTTGGCTATCCTAAATATTCTCTATGCCTTTACTTGTGTTCTTGTTTAGTTTTCTTAAGGACAGGTTTGTATCTTGAGAAATCTGTGCTGCTGATTCTGTTGGTTAGAACCAGATGTTTGGATAGCTAGGTGTGTTTTTTGTCCAGGAATGCCAAAGGGGGAGATTGTAAGTAGAAAGATATTGGCAGTTCTCTCTATAGACCAAAACTCAACCCAAGATGCAGTAGATGAGTCCCAGCACAAGTACAAGTGAAGCCATGAAGCCCAACCAAACACAAGGCCCAACATAACCTCAGTAAACCTAGGTATATTCATGCATATTCATATCATGTTTTCACTGAGGATAACAGTACCACTTTGTATCCTAAGATTGCCACTAAGGATAGGAGTACTGCTATGTATACCGGTTTTCTGGGTATTTTTATAGCTTGTTCAAATCGTCTTGAAAACTGTGATTTATCCTTTCAAAGCATTTACAGCTGTTTTCCAGTCGATTTGCTTTTCAAATTCAAACAGCCAGCCAAGCATGTGATGCTCTTGGCGCTCAAACTATCAAAGGGTGAAGTTCTCTTCAACCCGTGACCTTGAATGTTTCAAGGTCCCTTTTGTTTATGCTTGGTTTGTGTTACACTTACCTATGCATTTGATAGTAGGCTGTATGATCCTAGAAGAAAGTTGTTTTGCCTTTTCTTATTGTTAGCATTCTTGTGGAATGCCTTTTGCAAAACCTTTTTCCTTCTTATGAAAAGTTAGCTATTTTTGGAAAGTTGGTTTTGTCCTCTTGCCCTTGGCTTTGTTCTACAAAGGTTTACAACAGCATCTATGCCAAGCACAGAAGGACAAACCCCCTTAGTTTTATTGGCATGCGTATTGCTTTCTTAAGCAACTTACACTTGCTTATAAATACCAAGCAAAGTGATTTTACTTGGCGGTCAAATTCATTTGTGTTTTTGTTATTTTTAAGAACATCGGCTTGGCTGTGTTCTTACTCTCTAATGCTCTAAGTTTTCCTAGTGATTATAAATCTTAGAGCTTGAGAAATCAAAAACCGTTTTTCTAAAATCATAACGCATTTGCATTCCAATACATGAGGTTGTGATTGGAGGTGCAACGACCCCAAGAGTTCACAAGCAGAGTTAGCTAGGGTGTAGTTAAGGTCTGAGTGAAGCTCTTGTATCCCTTTCATGTGTGAGGACTTAGGGGACAAGATGGGAGAGCGTTCTAGTTAGACTAGGTAGAGTCATAGAACAGGATAACAAGGTCTGGTATCCCAGGCTCTATTCTTGTATAAGTCTACGAATCACATAATGGAAAGGTTTGTCCTTCGGATAAGGGCACCCAGTTTTCTTCCCTGAGTCCAGAATTTCTGCGTTAAAGAAAAATATCTCTGTGTTGTTTTTACTTTCAGCAATCTTTTTCAATTCTTGCATAATCGTTGCAAACTGTTAATCGGGATAGCACAACTCCTTGCTAGCCTCGGATTACAACGCATAACGAAAAAGTTACAAAGTGTCCTATTCACCCCCCTCTAGGACCTTCACCATCCCAACCATCAAGGGTTATATTTGACGAAGCACTTGACTGTGCAGTGGCTGAATTCCCATCTGTCTTTGGTACATCTAATTGGGAAGATTTAATAGCCATCCCAAATGAAGGCATCCTAGTAGATACAGAACATTGTACATGAAAACTGAAATGAAATGACTGATAAAAAAATTGGCTGGTAAATCGAACCTTAAGGATACTCTAGAGAAATGTTTGTCTTCCTCACCTATAGTCTTAAGAGCAGCCTGCATTGAAAATTTCGAAGCAACTAGAATTCAAACAGAAAATAAAGGATATTGGCGCAACTAGCTGAATAATACATAATCATACTCATCTTACCAGCTGGAAAGGGACCATAAGATCAGCCTCAGCAGTTGACTTGCGAGGAGGTAGCCGCATCAATTGGCGACTCTCTTCAAGAAAACACTGGCATAATCGATCATGCTTAGTTAAATGATATCTCAATGGGAAACTCTACCTAATTGCAATCAGTACCTCCTGCACGTCTTATCTTAGGAACACTTTTGACTTGTTCAGGGAAGGATTATTCTCACTGTCGTGATAATAGTTGTTTATAAAGTTATTGGAAACACAGAAGGAAGCAATATTTACATACTTTACACCCTTACCTGAAAGAAATCTCCTTTCGCTAACAGAAAATAGTCTTTCAGTGCCTTTAGATGACCATTCAAGTCAGCACGTACAACCACAAGCTGCAGAAATTGAGGGAATACAGTAAATTTTTGCTCTTAAATGGGAAGGACCAAGTTTGTCACATTTAGCACCTGCCAAAGATGGCTGGCAGCAATAGCCCGTATTGAGTCAACTGCACATTCAAAGGATCTTTTGTGGAACTCGGATGATTCCTGCACATAAGAACACAAGTATCAAGGCCTGGGAAGAACTATCAGTAAATAACAAATGTGCAGTGAATCAAGTTTAAACTATCTCCTAAAACAACTCATTGCACACAAGGACAGATAACCAGCAAGAAGAATAAGCAATAACAGTACCCCAAAAAAGTAAGAAAAAAACCTTTAGTTCCAGAAGCATAGTTTCAATCTTATCGGCCTCAGATTGTGGAAGCATTTCTTCTCCAAACAGTTCTTTCTCAACAAAAGGGTCTTTGTGAAATGGGAAACGTCCTGAAAATCCTTGGATTTTCTGAGACCCCCTTGGCACCTGCTGATGTAAAACCGAAAGGCATGACTTGGATTGCGAAGAACCCTGATGGCCTTGCCAGCAAACAATACTGATTCTGCGACACGCATCTGGATATATTCGGGCAGCATATCCTACAAAAGAAACGGAAAAAGACATAACTTTTAAGTATTAGCAAGGAATTTCCAAATTTTGGCTAGAAACAAAAACTTGCATATCTTTGGTGTACTTGAAAGGTGAGAGTATGAATAGGGCAGCATTACTGCCTAAAGAAACTAGCACATATACTTCTAGTCTTACAAAAAGAGAAAGATCCATCACGAATCCATATATATCTATCATGTAAATACAATAATGTAGAGTCAAAATTACCAAATAGATATGAAATCCCAAGTGCCAATCTGATGTATCATCCGTTGACATACGTGCCAACTTTTCAGATATGTCTTGATGAGATGACCCGTGCTCAACATCCTTATCTTCCATCCTGAAAAGAGTTACAACCGACAAAAATAAACCACTTCAATGAGCATAACTAAAAATGGAAGGCTTACATCTTAGAAGGAAAAATACAAGGCCTTACTACCTCCTAATGAAAAACTCTCCATGCTGGTCTTGAAGTACCCCATACACCATCCATACTGCTAGCTGGTTATACATGACCTGATGCGCATGCCAAAGAAGCCTACGCTACCAACACAGAGAAAAATGCATATCGGACACTAATCAGCTCAGATTTTGCAAAGCAAATTGCATTTCAAATAACACTAAATCACGTCAAGTAGACGTAAATATCATACACATTTTCCAACGGGACTAGAAAAAAATGAGTATATACCTCTGAATGCACGTCTGCAACTCCGGCACTCCACAATGGCACCGTTTATGCAAAAGATTAAGCAGCTGACCGCCGCGAATATCATCCCTCTCAATCTCTAGCACAAGCTCATACAAGGCGGCAAAAGCACGAAAAACTAACAAAAAAAATCCACTTAAACATAAGAACCACAACCAAAAATCATCAACACACAGCAGCATGAAAAATCCGAAAACCCTACCTTAGTGAGGCCCTGAGTCACAGTAGCCAGTATAGGAATGGACTCAGCCAACAACTTCTGCTCAATGTGAAGAACGGCCGACCTATAAACCGAGAGAATCTCCACAATTCCGTCAGCAACGGCTCTCTGGTACACACTCCGCTTTTCAGCCTTGCCGGCGAGTACCGGACTCGGCTTAGCGGACCTTATCCAGCTCAAATTCCGAGACCTGGTGGCGAAGCGATCAAGCTCTCTGTAGTAAAACCCTAACGTGACGATTCTCTGTATGAGATCCCTACAATTCAAGTAGAGACACGATTTGGTGAACAATTCGAAGAGTTAGTTGGTTTAATTTGAGGAACTGAGGTTGAAATTAGGGTTTCCCTTTCGCTGGGTTGGATGAAGGAGATATCCGGAGCGAGGTTGAAAGTAGGGTGATCGGAAATGGGGGCGTCGATTCCGAGAGAGGCGGAGTGCTCTCTCTCGTCGATGATGAGATCGCCGGTGTAGCCCAGTAGTGCGAGTAAAAGCATTGCGTCGTTTTGGTTTGCTGTGTGATTGTAGTTGGTGTTGGTTTAAACTCTCCAGTTGGAGGGGTTTGGGTTCAGTGAGATTTGATGAACGCTGCCAGCAATCCTACCGAAACATTTGTGTGTTTAGGATCAAAATTGTAAGTCTTTCCTAGCTAATATGTTATAATCGAAATTGTAGGTCTGTAGCAACATACACTTGAGTACTACCAATACTGAAATAACCTCGTCCTCAAGGTCATTTCCCATTATATATTTTTAGTTCATTGCATCATTTGCATGAACAGAAGAAGGTATGGATTAATTATGCAATACATTTTAGAATCACAAAAAGTAAATATTATTCTTTCCACTCACCAGTTCAATATAATTTACATGGATTACGCTTCATCTCTCTCTCCTTATACTCTTCATGTCATTCAAAATTGGAAACCAAAGAAAATAATGCAAAAACACACCTCTGGTCAAGTAAATCTCGTCATATTTCTGTTGCTCTTACTCTTGTTGTTCATCTTTTGTTTCTGTCCACTCTTTTTGTGCCCCTCTATTTTTTCATAAGCATTCTCCTCCTGAAACTCGATGGGGTTTATAATTTTACCTGGTTTCTTCATCACCTGCAAATGATTCAAGGTGGAAAATGAGATGCGCACAAATCCAATAGCATCCAAAAGTCCAGGTTTTTTTTATGACATATTAATAGAAGCTAAAAGAGTAGTTAAATAATTTTCTACAAGGATAGTTCATATGCAGTGGGATTGTTAGGAGGCACTTAGGCTATGTTTGGTTCATGGAATCAAGCCATTGGGAAAGGAAAGTCATTGCTTTCCTGTGTTTGGAAGCCCAAGGAAAAGAGTGGGAAAGGAAAGTGGTTCCCAAATGAAAGGAAAATTGGGCGGAAAATGCTTCCCTCCACCCACCAAAATGATTTATTTTCCCTCTCAAATTCCAGCATCTAATACTACATTTTAAGACGAAATTATCCTTGCTTAAATCGTTATTTCCCGTTTTATCCACACTTTTTAGAACTCCGTCTCAAACCTACTTCTATTCAATGCCTCCAACCCAAATGTTAATTCAGAAATGGAGAAGAGTAGTAAACCTGAAGCACTGTACAACCAAATTCATCTTGTTTATCATCTTCCTTGCATAATAGCTTCTAGGTACTTATCATATCTGATTCTTCTCTTCTCAATTATTGGTTCAGTATATATGATTGGTTCATGTTAGTATTCTCTTGTTTATAGGTTTATTGTTTCTTTTATATATAAGCATTGTGCTTGGTGATTGATTTCATATGCGGTTTTAGTTTTTGTTATATGATAGTTTGTTGTGAATTCTCTTTTGAACTGGGCATTCAAAAACAAATAAAGTATGCAGCAGATTGATATATAATATATACTTCCAGATTAATAGTTGTTCTGATATGGGAAGCAATTAAGCTATACAGAATGATGAATTTGTATGAGAAAGTCTTATGCTCATCCATATTAATAGTTATTCTGATATGGGAAGCAATTAAGTTATGCAGAATGATGAATTTGTTGGACAAAACATTTTTGATAAAAACATAGCTGCTCGATTATTGTTCTTTTAAGGACATAGTTGTTTTATTTATGTTATTTGTTCTTAGGTTATGAAAATGATGATTATATTTTAAGAACATGATTCAGGTATTTTACATTTGAGACTTTGTTGCATGTTTATTAGATTTCTAAATAGGACTGCTGTATATTTGTTAGATTTATAAGAAATCAAGTTTTGTATGCAGTTAATGGCTCGTTGAAACTTGTTGAAGAGAAAAAGAATTCTCCTGATGCTAGACAATATTAAGGATTCACTTAATGTTGTCTTCATGATATATGTTATGTTGTATATCATGGCAGAACAACATTATCGAAAGTATAGAATAAGATCGCGATCTATTTATGATGCTTATTCAAGAATTGGAAATTTTGAACGAATGGTGTATGCAAGCGATGTAAGGTGCATAAACAATCTTCGCATGGATAGGCATACATTTAGCATATTATGCTCTATGTTACACACATCTGGTAAATTAAGGGATACAAGAAACATATCTGTTGAGGAGATGGCAGTTGTGTTCTTGCATATTCTTGCCCACCATGAAAAGAACATAATTATACAAGATAGATTTTTGCGGTCTGGGGAAACAATTAGCAGATATTTTAATCTGGTATTAAGAGCAGTCGTATCTCTACAAGGACAATTGCTAAAAACACCAGAACCTGTGCTTGAGAACTCATTAGATGAGAAGTGGAAATGGTTTAAGGTACACACAATTTGTTACTTTTTTATTATTATTATTATTAAATAATAGAATTAAAAAAGAAAATATATTTTAAGTAGCTTATTATTGTAGAATTGTCTTGGGGCGCTAGACGGGACGTATATTAGACTACATGTGGCAGAAGCTGATAAGCCTAGATATCGGAGTAGGAAGAATGAAATTGCTACAAACATTTTGGGAGTATGCTCACAAGATATGCAATTCATTTATGTATTACCCGGTTGGGAGGGTTCCGCGGCTCACGAGTGCTGCGTGATGCCATTAGTATGAGACATGGGATGCGCGTCCCCCATGGTGAGATGATGTGAAAATCACTATTTTCTGTCATTAGTGTATTTGTTTTCCATCTTAGTAATAATTTTCATCAAAGTAATTACATTTTTCACTTATGTAATAGGGTATTACTATCTTGTTGATGTTGGGTATCCAAATGGGGAAGGGTTTCTTGCTCCATACAGAGGTCAAAGATATCATTTAAATGAATGGAGAGAATGGTATCAACCTACCACTGCTGAAGAATTTTTTAATATGAAGCATTCATCTGCTAAGAATATGGTAGAGATATGTTTTGGGCTACTGAAAATGCATTGGAAAATTCTAAGAAGCCCCTCGTTTTTTCCAGTGAAGACACAATGTCGTATTGTTATAGCATATTGCTTGCTTCACAATCTGATTAGAAGGGAAATGGCAGTTGATCCCTTAGAAAATCGATTGAATGAGATGGAAACTAACCAAGATGATGATGATGATGATGATGATGATGATGATGATGATGATGATGATGATATGATAACTTTTATTAACTCATCAGAACAATAGAATGATTGGAGGAGAGAGTTAGCAACACGAATGTTCAATGAATGGAGTGGTAATAGGAACACGAGATGAAAACTGAATGTTAGAGTTCATCAGACCAATTTTAGTTTTGTTGCTCCATATGGATTTGTGCTTGTTTATTTGGTACTAGTGGCTTTAAACTAAAGTTGTGTAGTGTGTTTGTTGCTCCATATGGATGCAAGTTAATGAATGACTTTGTTGCTCTATTACTTGTTTAAGGATTGTGTGTGCTTATCGTATATAGTTATACATTTGTATTGTAACCTGATTGACCACGTACTTTTTTTTTCTTTCTATTTCAATTCTTAATTCTTTGTGACTCTATATAAATAAGTAGAGAGAATTGTATGAATTATATTTTACACCTCATTGCTTCTTTTACGTAGGATAGACTTGCAAGAAAACCCAAGATCCACAGCTACACTACAAGAAAAAAAGGTTTTGCCGACGAAAAAAAAAAAACGGCCGACGAAACACTTTTTTCGTCGGCTATTCCCAAGAATGGCCGACGAAAATTTTTGTCGTCGGCAAAAAAAAAATTTCGTCGGCCATTCCCATAGAATGGCCGACGATTTTTTTTTTCGTCGGTAAAAATGAAAAATCGTCGGCTATACTCCTATAATGGCCGACGATTTAAAGTTTTCGTCGGCTATAAACTTTTGGAAGAATGGCCGACGAAAATTAATTATTTCGTCGGCCATAAGTTTTTTTTAAAATAATTATTTTACGAAGAATGGCCGACGAAAATTAATTATTTCGTCGGCCATAAGTTTTTTTTAAAATAATTATTTTACGAACAATGGCCGACGAAAATTAATTATTTCGTCGGCCATAAGTTTTTTTTAAAATAATTATTTTACGAACAATGGCCGACGAAAATTAATTATTTCGTCGGCCATAAGTTTTTTTTAAAATAATTATTTTACGAACAATGGCCGACGAAAATTAATTATTTCGTCGGCCATACGTTTTTTAAAAATAATTATTTTACGAACAATGGCCGACGAAAATTAAGCATTTCGTCGGCCATAAGTTTTTTAAAAAATAATTATACGATTATTTTTGACAGAAAACGACAAAAGAATAGCCGACGAATACTAGGTTTGATTTCGTCGGCTATGATTAAAAAAAAAACAAAAAAAGAGCAGTTTCCATTTTCTATCACTATCGACAAACCATTGCTTCATCTTTCAAATGCAAATGTGTCGTGAAATAAGACATGACCAAAATATTGAAATACGGCTACGGTTGAAAAATGGGAAGATTCCGACAAAATCTGTGTGCCGAATGTTGCGGTTAACTGTTTTTTACTCCCGTTTTCCTATGGGTAGCCTTACGGTCGGTAAATATTTTGTGGAAAATTTTTATACGATTAGTCGCGTCTCATCAATCTGAAACTATTCTCTATTGAAGATCAGGCCAAAAAACGTCATTTAGACGGGCCAATTTCCGTTTTAAAGCGTTTAGAGGTTTGACTCACCCGGTTGACCGTCCCGATCGAGCCTTTAACGTTGTCAGATGTAGTTGGATTTTTTTTCATACATGTATTTAATCTTAACGGTGATATCTGACGGTTGGAATAGATTTTCCAAACTTTTAGATTCAAAATCGGAACATATGTACTAATGTTCCTTAACTTGTTTACTAAGTGTTTAAGTGAATGTATAGTTTCAAATAGTTACTATACATACACTCTTCAAATGCAAATATGTCGTCAAATAAGATATGACCGAAATAATGAAATACGTCTACGGTTGAAAAATGACAAGATTCCGATAAAATCCGTGTGCCGAAAGAATGAAATCAGTCAAAACCCGGTTTACTGTAGATTTGGCGTCCGGCGTCCGAATGACGATTGTGATACCATTCCGGAAAGGGAACGACGCCAGGAACAAAACCGCAGTTTAGTATGTTTTCATAGAATAGCCGACGAAACATTCAAATTTCGTCGGCTATTCTCTAAGTATAGCCGACGAAACATTGTATTTCGTCGGCTATTCTCTAAGTATAGCCGACGAAACATTGTATTTCGTCGGCTAAACTCTTGATCCGCGCCTTTTTATTGTCCGCCGTTGGATGGCTCAGATCCAACGGCTGTTGATTTTCCAAAGTATAGCCGACGAAATTAATATATTTCGTCGGCTATTCTCTAAGTATAGCCGACGAAACATTGTATTTCGTCGGCTATTCTCCTTCTAAATCTTTTAAATCTTCCTCCCGCCTTTTTTCTCTCATCCTTCCCCCCCCTCCTCCTCCTCCGGCCTCCTCCTCCTTCCCCTCCTCCCGCCTCCTCCTCCTCCTTCCCCTCCTCCTCCTCCTCCTCCTCCTCCCCCTCCTCCGGCCTCCTCCTCCTCCTCCTCCTTCCCCTCCTCCTCCTCCTCCGGCCTCCTCCTTCTCCTCCTCCTCCTCCTCCGGCCTCCTCCTCCTTCTCCTCCTCCGGCCTCCTCCTTCTCCTCCTCCTCCTCCTCCGGCCTCCTCCTCCTCCTCCTCCTCCTTCTCCTCCTCCGATCCGGTATTTTTTTTTGCCAAAAATGCAGTTATAGCCGACGAAATTGACATTATTTCGTCGGCTATAACTTTAAAATATTAATATATTCCGACGAAATAGCCGACGAAATAGCCCAATTCGTCGGCTATACTTCAGAACAAATAGCCGACGAAACCAAATTTCGTCGGCCATACTCGAACAAATAGCCGACGAAATCATTTTCGTCGGCCATAATTCGTCGGCCAAGGTTGGAATGGCCGACAAAATTTTTTTTTTCGTCGGCCATTGGTATTACCGACGACTTATGGCCGACGAAATTTTCGTCGGCAGAGGGTATAGCCGACGAAAAAATGGAATGGCCGACGAAAAAATTTTCGTCGGCTATTCGGCCGTATCTGGTAGTGTAGTAGAAGTGGAAGAAATAAAGTGAAGCAACCATCACACACTTGGACCCCTGTTGAAGATGTAGCCCTAGTCGAGGCTTTAATTGAAATTTGTGTTTCTGGGAAGTGGAAAGCTGATATGGATTTAGGTCTGGATATTTAGGAGAACTTGAAAGAATTGTACATTTGAAGCTACCAAATTGTGGATTGAAAGCAGATCCCCACATTGTGTCTCGTGTCAAGACACTAAAGAAACAAACACTGCCATCTCCGACATGATAGCAAACTCAAGTGGCTTCTCATGGGACCATGAAAATAAGATGGTTGTATGCGAGAAGCAAGTGTTTGATGATTGGGTTAAGGTAAATGCAAGTTCATGCTTAATTTGAATTTTGATATCTAATATCCACATGTGTCCCCTACATAAATTTTGATATCTGAATTTTTATGAAGACATAACTGCTCAACTATTGTTCTTTTTAGGAATTAGTTTCTTTATTGTTGTTATTTATTCTTAGGTTACAGAAATGCTCATATAAATTTAGAGTTGGGAATGTTGGTTTATGCATTGTCTATGTTCTGGTTAATGAGATGGAAATGCAGAGTTGATTCATATTGGCATATTGCTACTGTGTTTTGTCACGTTGAAACTATGTTGTAGGCTCTAGTCAAATGCATAGCTACTTCATGATACAATATTACATAAAAAGATGCATGGTTTTAGTTTGGTTGAAATTGGTAAGATATAAGCAGTTTGAGTGTATTTGAGGTGGTTCCAGCCAAACCCCTTACTTGCTTCTCCCTCTAGTACTTACCTGTCATGTACCCTATTTGTTGTAATCATAGAAAGTGGAACAAATTAATAATGAATAAGAATAAGTCACATTCATATAATTTCTTTGTAGCTCTCAGATGCATATTGCTTGCTTTCTTAAAAACATTAATGAAATTCATTGCATACAGAGAAGGCATAATTGGCATTCCTGTTGTATAAGAAAATTGGTGAGTTGTAGCTCTTGGCATCCAAAAGAGCAGCAAGGCTGACAAACTTGCTAAAATTTTATCTTTATGACGATTATATGACAGGTTCACAAGGATGCAAGAGGGCTTAGACTTAAACCATTCATTCATTATGATAGTTTGGTCGAAGCTTTTGGGAAAGATCGTGCAAATGGATTAGGAGATGAAGGACCTGCTGAAGCGGATGAGGATTTGAATAATGAAAGTGAATTTGTTGATCTCGAAGTAGATGATGACTTGCCTGAAAATATAGTTCCTACACCTACTACTCAGACAACTTCTCTGCTCCTAATTCAACTCGAACTAGAAAGCGACGAAGAGACGCTTATGCTCAATGCTTGGGAGATATGGCTAGCACTCTACGCTCCTTTGTGGACATAACCAAGACACATTTGGAGACTATGAAAGAGGTACTTTTGAGTGGACAAGCAACATCTACTAAAAGAGGTAAAATTGTTGAAGAGCTTATGAAAATTGAAGGTTTGAATGATTATGATGTGCTTGATGCTGCTGCTGCCGTCATTATTGGTGATGACTCCAAAATTGAACCCTTATTCAGCTTACCTGACAATTTAAAGTGTCAATGGATCTATAATAGGCTTCTTAACCACTAGAGAAAGATATGCCGAAGACTAATGTTGGCCTAAAATTGCTTTTGTTTATATTTTAGAGTGTGGATGATCGGCTCAACATAATGTTATATTTTGATCGAATTTCTATAAATTAGAAGTTATGATGTAATCTAACTTGTTACCATGTTGTGATATTAGAACTTATTATCTATTATGATGTTATTCTAGACTTCTTTATCTTGTGATGTCTACTTTGTGACCTCTTTACCTATTCTGTAAAGATATTGAGTAGCTATTATATATTGGTTAAGATTGTGATATATTATCTATTATGATGTTATTTTAGAACAGAGACATCCTTGCCTGTGTCTGTGTCAAATACAAGTGACACTACCAGATCGGACAGAATAGCCGACGAAAAAAATTTCGTCTACTATTCAAAAGTTTCGTCGGGTATTCCTTCTATCGACGAAAATTTTGTCGGCTATTATTCGTCGATAAAACGGCGTCGGTAAAAATATACCCGACGACAATAATGAAATCGTCGGCCATGCCAAAGTTATCACCGACAAAAATACATTTCGTCGACCAAACCTTGGCATAATGCCCGACGAAATTCGTCGGATATTTTCACATATGGCCGACGATATCGTAAAATATAGCCGACGATCTCTTCTGTTTCGTCGGTTATTTGTTCTGAAATCGTCGGCTATAGCAGTGATAGCCGATGAAATAATGTCAATATTGTCGGCTGTTCTTACATTTTGGGGAAAAAAAAACTAAATTAATTTCTAAATTACCATTCCAAGCAACTTGCAATTCACAATGACAATCCAACAAGAAACACGTTTTTCATTAATTATTTAATTTGTTCCATCCTGCTGTCCATCATGCTCGTCATCCTGCTGAATGAACTCGGGAGCTCTCGGCATTCGAGGTTCATCTAACGGCTCAAACGGGGGCGGGGGTTCAAGGCCTTATTGTTGTGCCGCGAACATAGCATACCACCAGTTTTGTTGGCCGCCGTAGTTCTGTCGCCGAATTCTCTCGCATTCAGCATGCCAACGCTCCATTTCCATCTGATACTGCTGTGTTATGCGTTGTTGCTCCTGTGATCTCTAGAACTGGGCCGCCAATCTCGCATTTTCTTCTGCCAATCTCTGCATTTCCCTCTTCATCTGTTAGGTGTCTCCGCCTCCCCTCTTTTGAGCTCCATTAGTAGTCTTTAGGACCCCTATTCCAGAACTTCCCAAACCTCGGCAGTAGTAGTCGTTTGACCGTTTTGGGAAGGCTGCGTCGAATATCCTCGCTGCAGTTTGGACATTCGATCGGTCGACCTGGCTCAGGGCTTCTTGCAGATCTTCCTCTGAAATGTTCGGTTGTGTCTCCCGAACTACTGCCTGCAACACTTCTTCTTCGGCCCGGTTCGCCCTCTCCTAATTGAACGGGAAAAAAAAAATTAATATTCTAACAAATATATAATTAAGTAAAATTAATAATTAAAATTTTAAAATCGTAATCAACGACTTACAAGCTCTTCTGTCGCTAATGGATAAGCTTTCTTCAACGTCTCTACGTACGGGTTGCTTAAAGGATGATCTCTAAGCGCCTCCTCCTGATATTGTGAAAATGGCCTAGAACCACCATGATGGGGGGTTGTGTTACGGCGGCGGTTCGCAGAGTTCTGCCGAGACCGTTCCTTCAAACAAATAATAAAATATTAGAAAAATGCATAAAAAAATATTAGTGTAATAATTATAAAATAATTAAACTAATAATTAAAATATTAACAAAATAAACATTTATAGTTAAGTTTAGTATTTACCTGCATAACTGAGTTGTTGAAGTCTACTGTCTTCAACCAACGCCACTCGTACTCCCTGAACATGAACTCTCTTGGAGTACCCATACGACCATATTTGTCGTATTCGGTAAAGTGGGTACGGAGCTCGTTCTTCCACTCTTTGAACCTACGGGAAAAACAAAAGTGCATTAGAAATATTATTAATATCATAAAATATTTCAAATTATAAGATGAGGAATTCCCAACGTACCTCGAGTTCTGCATCGCGTACGCCCAAGCCTTCTTGTGTTCGGCAATCCCGAAGTATGCCTGAAAGATAATATTTTATTAGTTTTAAAATTATAACAATACCGAAAATTATTAAATATTATGATAAAGAAATTAAGTTTTTTAAATTACTTACCGACGCCGCGTTGTTAACCTCCCTCTTGATCTCTTCCGGCACATCAGCTCACCGTGTCCACAACATAGGGACTCTATCCCTAATTAGTGGTCTCAACACTTTTTCTGAACGTATCAAAACATATGACACCTCTCATATTCCTGCTTGAACTGCTAGCGGCGGTCCCTATCACATAAACGACGATTGGTTAATAAAATTAAATATTAGTGCGTTAATTTTAATAAAACATTTAATTAATAAAATCAAATGTTACCTGAACTCGATGACCCTTCTGTCGACTTTCCTTTTAATCTCGCCGAAATCAGGAGCTCAGGTCTCTCAAATGGCTCATAATGGTATGCCTCCGCAACACTCACGTACTGAGGCCTAGCAGGCCATATGGGCACACCACGCTCGTCGACCTCGGGTATGGCAGGAATGTTGTATGGCAGGTATAGCTGATTAGGGAGAGTAGGCCCCTCAGTAGAGTCAGCAGCAGACGGCGCAGGACTCGTCATCGGCTCCCGATGAACCTCAGGCATACGGACCTGATGAACGTCTGGAGCTATGTCGTCCTGAAATAGCTGCGTACTACATCTCGGAGGATTTGGCCGGAGAGGGGGACATGAACTGCTCAACGGCCGCCCCGCCGATAAAAGGGTCTGGTGCCGGTTGCTCACACTCCTCCGCGGCTGGGATGAATCGATCCTCTGAGGCTGGCTGGTGGTCCTCTCAAGCTGGCTAGGGGTCCTCTCGGAGTCTCTGGATCTGCCAGAACTTCCAGAACCCCTAGATCTGGAACGAAGGCCTCCGAATAGCTGTCTAAATGCATCGGTCATCTGGAAACAAATAAATTAATACATTAATTAATATTAAATTATATTACATTAAATAACAAATTCTAATTAATATAATAACCAATAATACTAACATATTTTAAAACATACTAACAAATTAATATTTATAATTTAACTAATTTTAAATAATACTAACCATTAACATAAATATAACCATTTATATACAAATATAACTATATTTCATCATTAACATATATATATATATATATATATATACATACAAATAACCATTTATATATTAACATAAATATAACCATTTATATAATTAGGCTACCAATTTATATATATAATTAATTTAAAAATTTATATATAACAATTAAAATATAAATTAACATATAATATATATATATATATATATATACAAATATGTGTATATATTAACAAATATATAACAATTTATATAATTAATCTACAAATTTATATATATAATTAATCTAACAATTTATATATATAACCAATATATATAACAATTTAACACACACTTAAATATCTAAATTATATACCTAAATTATACAATTAAAATAAATTGCAAAAAAAAAAAAAAATTACCTAGCAGAGGAGGAGGAGGAGGCCGGAGAAGGAGGAGAAGGAGGAGGAGGAGAGAAAAAGTCGGGCTGAAAGCGACTTTCAGCTTTTATAGCAGAGAGAATAGCCGACGATTTACAAGATTTCGTCGGCTATTCTTTGAATGTCGTCGGCTATACTTTGAAAGATCAACAGCCGTCAGATCTGAGCCATCCAACGGCGGACAATAAAAAGGCGCGGATCGCAAGAGTTTAGCCGACGAAATATAATTTTCGTCGGCTAAACTATAGGTCAAACCACTAAGTCAAACCTCTAAACGCTTAAAAACGGAATTTAGTCTAGTTAAACGACGGTTTATGGCCTGACCTTCAACAGATAATAGTTTCAAATCAATGAGACGCAACTAATCGTATAAAAATTTTCCTCAAAATATTTACCGAACGTCAGACTACCCATAGGAAAACGAAAGTAAAAAACAGTCTTCCGCAACATTCGGCACACAGATTTTATCGAAATCTTGTCATTTTTCAATCGTGGACGTATTTTATCATTTCGGTCATATCTTATTTCACAACATTTTTGCATTTGAAGAGTCTACGTATAGTAACTATTTGAAACTATACATTCACTTAAACACTTAGTAAACAAGTTAAGGAACATTAGTGCATATGTTCTGATTTTGAATCTAAAAGTTTAGAAAATCTATTCCAACCGTCAGATATCACCGTTAAGATTAAATACATGTATGGAAAAAAAATCCAACTTCAGCTGACAACGTTAAAGGCTCGATCGGAACGGTCAACCGGGTAAGTTAAACCTCTAAACGCTTAGAAATGGTAATTGGACTGTCTAAATGACGTTTTTTGGCCTGACCTTCAACAGATAATAGTTTCAAATCGATGAGATGCAACTAATCGTATAAAAATTTTCCTCAAAATATTTACCGTAGGTAACGCTACCATTAGGGAAACGAAGGAATAAAACATTTGACCGCATCTTTCGACACTCAGATTTTATCGGAATCTTGTCATTTTTCAACCGTAAACGTATTTTATCATTTTGGTCATATCTTATTTCACAACTTTTTTCTGTTTGAAGGATGAAGCAATGGTTTATCGTTAGTGATAGAAAATGGAATCTGGTCATTTTTTGTTTTTTTTTTGTTTTAAATCATAGCAGACGAGAGACAACCTCGTACTCATCGGTTATTCTTTTGTCGTTTTCTGTCTAAAATAAAATATGTATTTTTCAATATAGTTATGGCCGACGAAATAATGAATTTTTCGTCGGCTATTATATGAAGAAGGTAAAAAAAATCAGTAGGTTTACACCTCTCGTATTCCTATTTCCTGTTCATATATAACCAAAATTGAACATCAAGAAAACAGAAACCCAGCAGTCAACATATTTCAAATTTTTTTTTAAGGGGTTTGGAACCCAGCCTAGCTGGGAGGCTCATCCCCACGCCCGTTAATTAGAAATTAGTGGATTACAAATGAAAAGATTACATCATCTAAATTACTTAATCCGTCGGATTGTAATCGGAATCATCGGATGAGTCTTCTTCGGTTTCTGAATTGCTCGATAGGGGTAATCTATGTCTTTCCTCACCACTAGAGTCATCGTTAGTTTCTTCATTTGGATCAACATCAACAAGCAGTGGCTCTTCACGTCGAATTCGCACCGGCGTGTCTAGGCGAATAAAAGAGGAGTCAGGAATACCGTTTGAGTTGGGCTCTTGATACGCGGTGCCACCTTCCTCGTTCTCTTCAGCCACTCCAAGTGTAGACGCCCGGTAAATGTTGCGATGGTGGATAGTGTTGACTACTTTCCACGGGTCACCCTTGGCGAGATCATTAAGATAAAACACTTGTTTCACCCATGTGGCTAAAACGAACGGGTCATCCTCATACCATGATGTACTAGTGTTCACAGAAGTTATGCCGTATTGATCGGTTTTCATGCTCTGCGGCCGTGTGTCAAACCATCTACACTTGAAAATGTGCACTTTCATGCATTCTCCATAATGCAGTTCCACAACTGAATGGAGAACACCGTAATAGTCAACTCCATCATCCTCACCATGTGCCATAACCTCTGAATTTTGTGTTTTCAGTCTGATGTCTCTCTCTTCACATCGAAATAACACACCATTCACCTTGCACATCGCAAAATTCACAACTCCTGTAGTGTATATCGTCGGTCATGCCTTGGAAGCGAAATCCAACTCTTATCCGGATCCATATATAGTCTGAAAATAATATATATATATAACTTTAATTAATAAAAAATTAATTAACATATATATATATATATATAATCCTTAATAATTAATTACATTACAATATATATTATTATCAACATCAACTCATATATATATATATATATACCATTAACAACCATTATTTAAGTTACACTATATATCAACTATTATTTAAGTTAATTACACTATCAACAACCATTAATTAACATATATATATATATATATAATTAAACTCCACACACACATGCACACACACACACCACATATATATATATATATATATATATATATATATTAACACTAATTAAAATAACATCAAATTAAAACACATAATTAAACTCTAACTTAAAATCAACTCAACTACAACTCAAAATCAACATATATACATACATTCTAACACTAAAACAACAACAAAACAAAAAATCACTTACTAAATCAAAATCACTAAAACTCAAAATCAACTCAACTAAAACTCAAAATAAACATATATACACATATACGTACCTATATATAGCTCCACAATGTAAGAGAGGACGGATTTCAACAATACCCACAGATTTTTCACTCTTTCTCCCGTTTTTTTTTCTTTTTTTTTTTAAATGAGCAGCAGCTGTCTAGATATGAAAATATATAGACTCATAGCCGACGAAAATGTCAATTTCGTCGGCCAAAATTTCAAAAGTTTTCGTCTGCTAATGTTTCAGAGAAAGGCCGACGAAAATCTAAATCGTCGACTGAAATATGAATATAGCCGACGTTTTTTGTTTATACCAACGAAAAAACAGTATCGTCGGCTATGGTTAAACTATGGCCGACGATTTTGTTTTTCCACCGACGAAAAATAAAATCGTCGGCTATTCGTTGGAAGTACCGACGAAAATTTTAATTCGTCGGCCGTTTTTTTTTAATTTCGTCGGGAAAAACCTTTTTTTCTGGTAGTGTGACATCATGGAAGAGCATTCATGTCAAAGGTTTACTGATACAGTAAATAAAGAGGTCGAAAGCACTCTGGTTCCACATAAACCACAGACGCAGACAATCCTTCTATGTATTTATTAATTGAAGTTGAAGGCAAAAATGTGATCAATTCAACTGATGAAGAATGAATCAATGGTGTTTCCTTATAAGCACTCAACAAAATTAAAGCCATTTAATTCGTTTTGCAGCATAAGGTATGATATTATGTAGTCAATTTTGTCAATTAATACGAGGGCATTATGGGAAATTGGAAAGAATTTTGATTCCTTTCCTTGCAGCACCAAACACTGAAATGGAAACTGACATATGTATTCTAACTAAATTCCAGGCCTTTTCCAAACACTGGAAAGGATATTTGAAGGGAACTGAAATTTTCCATGCATATGGAAAGAGCAAGGAATTGATTTCCATTCATTTCCATTCCGTGAACCAAACGAGGCATTAGGTTTCTTCCCTCTTCTTCTTTGCACTTTCATGTTCTATCTGCATATAAGCAGGTATCCCTTTCTTTTTCTGTACGTTAGTCCATTGACCCCACCCAGGGAGTAACACAGGCTTTTCAGGTTCAGGATTCTCCTCGTTCAAAATATCCTCTTTGGCTTTCTTGAACTCATCCTCCACATTATCTGCTGCAAAGGCTTGACGAATTAGCTCTTCTTGGGAAGGAAGTTCATAAGATGGTTCTGGTACCGGTGGAATAACCCCATCGGCCATTTGTTCCTCACTATCTGCATCACTGTTATCATCCAAATCCTTTAAAGGTTCCTGTAGCAGATGCATGCTCAAAAGTTAAGGGCGCAGTAATCAATCAAAGAGATAAAGCTGTAAATTTGCAAATGGAGAAAGTCATACTTGCACATTTGGATCCTGCACAACTGATTGCAGTGATGTGGAAGACTTCTTGGCATTGGCATTTGCGTCACTTCCATTCTTCATCTGAACCAGTTATAACACACTCATAAATTTTACACGGTAAAAAATGAAAGGCAAATATTCATCACAGAAATATATTTATAAAGGAAATGGTATCACTAATATCAAAGAACAAACAAAAAACACAAGCTAGAAATAACCTTTCTCCATGTTCCTGAAGCAAAAATGGAAACTTCGTGTGTGGCCTGGGGACCTGGATCTTGAACACTACCATCAAGGTTCTTTGAACCAAAAGAAATGGCATATTTCAGGCTCATGGAACAAAATAGAGGTCTTCAAAAAAAGGACAGAACAAGGTCAAGCTCTATCACCTTCAGAGAAGGATCCGCATGCTTTTCAGAATCTTCATGAAGTAAAACAGGAGAAGTGTTGGCACCCTCCATCAGTTCATTACTTTTGTATTTCCCGACAGTGGAAATACTGATGGGTTCCAAGTCATCTTCACTATCACTATCACCGTAATAATTATCTGATCTAATCTTATTATCTGATTCAGTCTTCTTACATGATTCTGGAGCCTCTTTTCCATTGAAAACCATTCTACCGCTGGAACGGCCTACTTTAGGACTTTTGACCCCACAGGAATCCCCCAATTGGTTTTGCCATGACTCATACTCTTGAAGAGCAAGTTTAGCTTCTTCATTAGCTGCCTCTTTCTTTTTTTTAGACGCACGTTCCTATGACAAAACAAACCAAAAAGACCATTAACGTAAACACAGACATGAAATAATTATTAGTGACATATTTACAGTGTAAAAACCACAAGAATCATGGAGTTGATAACTTTATTAGTCTATTACAGGCTATAGTCATGAGTCTTTTCATTGTCACCTGGCCTTTAAATTCTTTCACAATATAATAATGCACAACACTTTTAAGATGAAACAGCGTGTAAACATCAAAAACTTACCATGAAAGGTAAACTAAGGACTCCCGAGTTTGGGACTTCATTATCTTCATTTAACAGTTTCAGTGTCTTCTCCTTTGCTTTTTCTATCAACTTTGATGCCCTACCCTCATCGTCTGAGCTAACATCGATATCATTGTCATCACTAACATCATCACTGCTGGTGTCACTATCTTTCATAGAATTCATTTTTCTTGTCAGCTGAGCATGCAGGTGCTGTTGTTCGGCTATAGCAGCTCGAGTACCATCATCTTGGACATCTATACCACGCTCTTTTATGCGCTTTGCCCACTTAGAGCTGCCTTTGTGCCTTAGAGTAATCCGTTCCTATATCAAATCAAAAAAGGGGAAAAAATCAAGACTCTTCTTTCTTGCTGGTGGAATAAAGAACATATTTTGAGAAGTAATGTATAAATGACCCAGGACAAGTTACAAGTTATCCGCCACCAATACGGGAGTAACCAATTACCTTTGCTCGTTCATACTCTTGCTTCATTGCAAGTTCTTTAGAAGCCTCTGGATCTGTTTGACTTTGTAAAGAATTTGCCTTCAATTTATCTTTCTTGAACATACGATGATATGTTTTCGATTTGATGTTCTTTATGTGTTTTGACTTCAACTCATGCCGGAACAGAAGGCTGCGCATTTTGGCGATTCGATTCTGGCGCTCCTTTTCATCTTCAGCAGACACCTACCAGGTATCAACATCGAAAAATAGTACAAGGAATTCATAATCGAGTTTGGTGCAGGTATGTACAAATGTAATCAAAGAACATCAGACTGCAAATTACTTCACTGACTGCGTTGACAAGAATATTTATCAATTATCTTAATCATGTCATACAATCCTAGTCCCCAATTTTATCGCATAAGAAGACAAACATACCTTATTTAATTCAAGGAGCCTTGAACCATCTTTTCTGTGAGCATCCATAACCTCGTCATCAGTATATAATGAAGCCATTTTCTTCTCAAACTCAGTTCGAGGTTCAAATTCAGACGCTATTGTTCCCACAGACGAAGGCCCTAGATCCCTATCAGCATCAAAGTATATGGTAGGTGCCTCCCTATTCCTCTTTACAATTGGCTCCCACTTTCTTAACTCTTCCTTTTTATTGTCATACGTTACCTTCCTCTCAAATCTTTCCTGCTCATGCTTCGGAAGTGGAGCCTGAATAGGTGCAGATTTCTTATCCAGAACTTGCACTCTCTTCCTAAGCTTGCTATACCCATGTTTCCCTTGTAGAGGGCCCAATAGGTCTCCGATGCTAATCACTCCTTCGCCGTCCAATACATCACGCATAGGGTTATACTCAGACACCGGATACGCCTCTGACACCACAAAATTGTTCATCTTCCTCTTTCTCCCTGATATATTGACCGGCAATTTACTAGCTCATTATGGAAATGAAAAAAAATATATATATATATCTTAGTTCTACAAAGAAATGAGTTCAGCTAAGTAAGCAAGCATTCTCTAACCTTGAGTAGTCTTACTCGGAGTTTCTCTGATTCTCCTTCCATCATTTTCCTCCTTAGCCTCCACTACGCCATTAATACTCTTAAGCGACGGACAGATTCCGTCTTAAGAGACGGTGAATACGTCGCTTAAGTGACGTCGCTTAAGTACTTAAGCGACGCGGATACTAACATCCGTCGCTTAACCGATACCTTAAGCGACGAATATTGAATGTCGTCGTTTAAAGGCATCACACTTGAGCGACGGACAAATGTCGTCACTTAACACATTCTTTGCGACGGTTGTTGATATTTATCTGTCGCTTAAGCTGAAACTTAAGCGACGAGTTCTGCTTTTTATTCGTCTCTTAAACTACACTTAAGCGACACACAAACAAGTTAATACGTCGGTTAAGTGTCACCTTAAGCGACGTATTAACTCATGTATCCGTCGCTTAATTTCGTCTGTACTATTCATAAGAGAATACTTAAGCCACGGGATTTGATTTTTATACGTCGCATAAGGTAAGATTTAAGCGAAGCGTTTTGATGTTTATCTGTCGCGTAAGGTTGTACTTAAGCGACGGAGAAAGAAGTTAATATGTCGCTTAAGTTAATATGTATTGTAGCTCACAGAACCTGGCCCTGATGAACCTCACTCTGTGAGCTACAATATATACTCACTTAAGCGACGGATTAACGTCTTTCTCCGTCGCTTAAGTGGCTATATACTGTAGCTCACAGAACCTAGTTCTGTAATGCCTGACCTGAAATCAAACAAAAAACAGCACAAATTTGAAACCAACACGCACCAATATATTCAAACCAACACAAGTACCAATATATTCAAACCAACACATTAATATACATAAATTGTTTTGAGTTTACAAAAGCTAATATACACAAAATGGAGAAGTCATGGAGGACGAGGAGGAGGAGGAGGAGCTGAACCACTTGCAGACCCAATTTGTTGTGCGGCCAAGATCCTTGCAATTTGTTCCTCCATCTGACGCATACGCTATGCGGCCGCAGCTCGTTCCTCCCTGTACTCCGCCCTCAGTTCTTCCTTTATCTCACTAACTCGAGCTTGCACTATTGCGTCCACATCTACATGTCGTGCACCCCCTCTCTTCTTGGGTTCCCGCTGCATGCATCTGCCCACGCCTCGGATGTTCGTCCCTCTTCTTTCACCAACTTGAGAGACTATGACATCGATTTGGTCGGCAACGGGGAGAGGATCTTCAGGTGCAATATCTGGGTATTTCTCCCTCCTTTCTTGTAGTCGTTGGTTCACAGTTTCGTTCATCGCTTCCTACAATAACAGACAACCAATCTTAATAAGCAATTTAAGAGACAGTAGAAATTATGTAGAGCTAAACCCTAAAAACGTAAATTTTACCACGTATGGAGCGCCGAAATCATCTTTAGCATAGGCGTCCTCAAACGCAGCGATGAAAGGGGCAGGATGTCCTTCATTCCCATGCTTCTCCGCCCTGTAACTGAAGGCGGCTGTCCCAGAATAGTGGTCCATCATGTTTGGCCCCTTTCGGATCTCCTTCATTTTCTCACACAAGGCCTGCAACAACAATCAACACTTTTAAGATTAGAAACAAATTAATTTTTTATCTACAAAGAGAGACAGAGACATAGTGATTACCGCATGGTCAGGGTCCTTGAAGTGCACTAGCAACCACTCCCACTGAGTCGGACGGTGGAGAAACTTGTTTGGAACGCCGTCCCCAAATTGCAGCCAATCTCGTCTAATGTCCAATTTTCAATCCTTGAAGCGATCGGCTGCAGTTGTCTGGATGAATGCCACCAGCCGTCATGATCCGGTGCGATCTGATATAGCGCCTACATATACAAAATGGTTAAACATTAGTAACAAAACAGAAAGAAAAAAAATTAATCTCAATTTAACAAAACATTTCAAACATTAATCTTACCGATATGTAGTTGTACACAATCTCTTTGTGCTCTACAGGAAGGTCTCTGTAGGTGGGGGCTATCATCGGCACATTATCCTTAACACAGCTGTCAATGTCCCTCGTCATCAGGCTACGGACCACCGGATCTGCAGGGCCTTTGTGGAATTCAGAATACTCCGCAACGATCTTCCCTCCCGTTGTCCGGACTATTTGTCGGGTCATCGCACCAACCACGACACCGCGCTTCCTTTTGGGTGTTGTATCTGCATAGACAAGCAACAATAAATAACTAATAAATCCCTACAAGTTTAATCAATCACATTTAAATCACAGTACTCAGGTAACAGAAAGACAGACAATACAATAGTTGAAACATTCAAAAGTCGAAAATTACCTGTTGTTTCCAAGTTCTTGCAGCGAATGCTGTGCGCAATCGTGGACGCCGTAGATGCAGCAGAACTGGGGTCCGTACTGGTGCCGGTAGACGGTGGCGCAACTATACTGAGAGTGGGGGAGCCGTCAATGCTGGTGAAGGAGCAGAAGATGACCCTGCTAAGTCAGGAGCAGATGTCGCCGCATTCGCCGTAGCTGGTGGCGCTACTGGTGGTTGTGATCGTCTGATCAGCTCCTGCCGTAGCTGACGGTCCTCGATTTCGACGACCTTCTTCATCTTTCCTCAATATTTTGGAGGCATCGTTGAGAGAGACGATTTCAGGGGTGGTGGTGGTGGTTTAGCCGGGAGAATGAGGAGAAGGCGGAATGGAATCTGCAAAAGAAAATAAATATGGTGAAACCATTTATATCGAAGAAATAAAAAAGAACAACGAATGTTTGGAATAACAAAACAAATTTATATTTAAGGAGGCAGAATAATGCAAATTAATCCATTCATTGTTTAGCAGTTGAAGAATTTGAATCGTACGTAGATTGGAAAATGCATGAGCTAGCTAGGTTCATTGACTACTAAGGATTTGATTCGAGAACAAGGTCTTAACTTATTAGCATATGTATTCCAATATGGTATGAATGCATGAAAACAAAACTAAAGAGGAAAGAAACTACCTAATGAACTGAATTGAAGAAATTGGGATAGAGCTTAGAGCCTTAGAGTTCCTATCGTCGTAATCTATACCATTAAGAAAGCCATCTTGTCAATCAAATGGTAAGAGAAATATCATTTTGTTATGGAAGTTCTTTTAAGGGACATTTCTAATGAATTTAAAATGCTTTGGATACAAAATTGTTGGTTTTTTTTTCATTAAAGATAAGTCCTGTTAAAAAAAGGGTTATTTATAAAAAAGGGCATTTGAAAGTCCCAAATTATAAAAAAAGACTAAACTTTAAACTCATTATAAAAAAGGGCATTAATTAACAAATAACCAAAAAACATTACATAATTACGAAATATGCCCCTGTAAATTTACAAAGCGAGAGGTGGGATTTTCGGGGTCGGAGGGTAGCAGACGAGGCTCGGTTTCATTCTTAGGACGACCGGAGGCGGCGGCGGCAACGGCTTTGGGGTTCCTCCGGGACACCAACTCCTCCTTTTTCTTCAATCTCTACCCCTACAGCCTCTTTCGCCTCCGCTCCAAGATCCTGATCTCCTTCCCTCTCTTCCAGGACCACCCCTTCAACTTCCGCGAGGACATGGCCACCGGCGTCCGCTACCGCAGCCTCTTCGACATGATGGTCGACGTTGTCTTCTCCGCCATGGCCATCGCCGAACAAGAGAACATCCCCGTGGTCGTCACCAAGATGGGCCGGCCCAGCTGCAGCTCTGACCCGAGAGAAGTCGAGGCCAACCCCGTCTGCGAGCTCAATACTTGTGATGGTAAAAACAAATGCCTCAAACTTCCTAATAGTTGAGATTAGTACCTGGTGTATATGCTTGAAAAATTACAACACACAATGTGCATGATGTTAGAAAACGCATGAGGCAGGAGGACGGCAACGTCGATGGCCTTGTTCTCACTGCCGGAATCGGGATGTAGTTGACGAACAACATTTGGCTACAAATGAGGCGGTCTCGGGAAAAACGAACAGGGAATGCTGTGGATATCGGTAGGCAGCTTCATTCTTTGGCTGTGAGGATTGGGCTTGGTGTATCAATTTGTATTCTAAGGCGGGAGAGTTAGACAATGCACGCAAGGTGTTCGATCAAAGTCCTCACAGAAAGCTTAGTTCTTAGAATGCCATCATTTTTGGGCTTTCGCAAGGCGGGCGTGCTAGGGAAGCTATAGAGGTGTTTATAGAGCTCAGGAGATGCGGGTTACTGCCGGATGATGTGACCATGGTTAGTGTCACATCAAGTTGTGGTGGTCTAGGTGACTTGGGATTGGCCTTGCAGCTGCATAAGTTTGTTTATCAAGCTGAAATCATGGCGGGAAAGTCGAATTTGCTGATGTTGAATTCGCTTGTTGATAGTTACAAAGTTGATGGTTACTGAAATAGTTACTAACATGCAAATGATAGTTTTCTCAGATAATAGTTACTGAGATAGTAACACAAATAGTTACAAAATTAATAGTTACTAAAAAAGTTACTAAAGTAGTTACACAGATAGTTACAAAGTTGACAGTTACTAAGTTAGTTACTAACATAGTTACGAACAATAGTTTACTCAGATGTTAGTTATTAAGGCAGATAGTTACAAAATTGATAGTTACTAAAGTAGTTACACAGATAGTTACAAAATTGATAGTTACTAAGGGTGCATTTGGGGGAGCTTATAAGCTCCTCTGCTTATAAGTATAAGTCAGTTTTGTGTTTGGTAACACAACATGCAAGTAGCTTTTTGAAAAAGTAAGGGTCATTTTCAATAGAAAAGGAGAAGCTGCTCTAACCCACCTTATACTTATAAGTATAAGTTAGCTTTTACTTAAAAGCTCAGCTGCACCAAACCCACCCTAAGATAGTTACACAGATAGTTACAAAATTGATAGTTACAAAGAATAGTTTACCCAGATGATAGTTACTAAGTTAGTTACACAAATAGTTATAAAATTAATAGTTACTAAGATAGTTACTAACATAGTTACTAACATAGTTACACATATAGTTACAAAATTGATATCATATTTACTCATATGATAGTTTCTAAGATAGTTACTAAGGTAGTTACACAGATAGTTAGAAAATTGATAGTTACTAAGATAATTACTAAAGTAGTTACACATATAGTTACGAAATTAATAGTTACTAAAAATAGTTAGTAGTTACTAAGATAGTTAATAGGGTAGTTATACAGATAGTTACAAAATTGATAGTTACTAAAATAATTGGTAGTTACTAATATAGTTACTTAGGTAGTTACACAAACAGTTACAAAATTGATAGTTACTAAGATAGTTACACAGATAGTTAGAATATTGATAGTTACTACGATAATTACTAACATAGTTACCTAGAATTGTAGTTACTAAGATAGTTATTAATAAGGTACTTACACATAATAGTTTACTCAGATGATAGTTACTAAGATAGTTACTAAGGTAGTTACACAGATAGTTACAAAAATTGATAATTACTAAGATAGTTACACATAATAGTTACTCAAAAAGATAGTTACTAAGTTAGTTACACAGAATAGTTTAATCAGATGATAGTTACTAAGATAGTTACTAAGGTAGTTACACAGATAATTACAAAAATTGATAGTTACCGAGATAGTTACTAACATAGTTATACAGAATATGTACAAGGATGATAGTTACTAAAATACGTAGTTACACAGATAGTTACAAAATTGATAGTTACTAAGATAGTTACACAGAATAGTTTACTTAGATGATAATTACTACGGTAGTTGCACATAATAGGTACAAGGATGATAGTTATTAAGATAGTTACTAAGGTAGTTACACATATAATTACAAAATTGATAGTTACTAAAATAGTTACTAACATAGTTACACAAAATAGTTTACTCAGATAATAGTTACTAAGATAGTTAGTAACTATTTTACTATCTTACTATCTTAGTAACTTACAGGATAGGAAACACCAACAGCGTCACTGATCAAAGAATTTGTTTCCTCACAGAACCTATCAAAATCAACCCAACTATATATATCACCCACATAGTAAAATAAACAACATCATACACAAAATTCCTAACGAAAATTTATCCCAATTGACCTATCCCTAAAATGGAATAGTATCTAATAACAATGCCAAAGAGTTGCATCGAAATTGATGGTGCAGGGTGGGTTTTCTCATTCAATTAAGATGTCCATATTATAGTACAATATTCTAAAACCTTATGGAAAGTATTGAGGGCGTGCATGAAATGATAAGGACTCTATAAAATGTTACAACATCTAATTGGAAAGTATCAAACTCATGCACATGCCTAAAAAGGGATGGATTATTAGCTATTGTGTCGCAAATACAAACCTATCTTTCAAACTCAGTAGCTTACAGAAGTACATAAAGACCAATAAAATTGCATACCTCCAAAGCACGGTTGACATAAGTTAGAGGCGACATACTACATCTCTTACATGAGCAAATAAACCGATACCTTGACCATAATTCCCACTTACCAGGATTGGAAGCTTGGGTACCTGATATATCCCCAGAATTTTTGCCAGGCATGTTGGACTTTCTGTGCTAATTGAATCATAGAAGTACTTGAAATATGCAGGAGCAAATTTAATGAAAGATTCCAGCTCTGTCTTGGTGACTTGTTTGATGATAAACCGGTCATCCAAGGTTTTTGCAAAGAAGACATTGCTCTTACCACCTTGGGCTCCCCACTTTTTACAAAGACTTAGGGATCTTACAAAGTCAATCTCAGAGAATGAAAACTAAGATATCAGCATATCGTTTCTTCTCTATGCAAAGCTAGAGATACAGTCTATTGTGCTAAACAATCAACATAGTTATAAATCAAATCACACACAGAGTATTGATTAGTAATCTGGTACTCAAAAACAACCAGAGATTGAAAACCGATTGATTTCAATTCGAATTGATCACAAATGAAACAGTTACCAAAACAAAAATCAATGATCACAAATGAAACAGTTACCAAAACAAAAATCAATGATCACAAATGAAACAGTTACCAAAACAAAAATCAATAACAGTTACCAACAATCAACTATTAACCTAATCAGCACCAATCTAGATTACATGTCTGGGACAACAGCGCCACCACCGACTCGGCCGAACCAACTCGTCGAAATTGGACCGGGTCTCCATCTCGGATCTCGATTTGCGATCGTCGTCGTCGTCGTCGTCGTTCTCTGACGAGCTCGTCGTGCTGTAGCGATCGTGATCGCCCCACTTGATGTTGTTGAGGTTGATTCCGATGTGGTTTCCGTCGGGGTCGTTAAACTCGGGGTTGCGGTCGGAGTCGAACTCGACGGCGAGGAACAGCAAGACGACGGGGACGTTGGTGAAGAGACCGAAGTACTGGCTGGCGAGGGAGATGAGTGGCGAGGTGGAGTTGGTGAAGACGAAGCAGAGAGAGAGAGAGGAGAGAGAGTTTTGAATTTTAGAGAGAGAGAGAGAGGGGATAGAGAGTTTTGAACTTTAGAGAGAGAGAGAGTTTTGAATTAGAGAGAGAGAGTTTTGATCGGATCATGTAAGACAAAAGAAAAAAACAAGAAAAGGGTATTATGGTCCCTAATGATACTAAAAATAGCCCTTTTTTATAATTTGGTGAAATAGAATAGACATTTTTATGATAAACATATTAAAATAATGTCCTTATTTATAAAGTGAAAAACATGGAGCTTTTTTTCTAATTTTCAAATATGGATAGCCCTTTTTTCTATTAACATCTTAAAAAAATAGGTGCTCTGGAACAATTAATATTACTATTTTCTTCTGAAAAGGTAGAAGCAAAAGATTCAGCATGCCTTCATACACATGACAAATGCATGAGGATCAGTAAGGTGTCATGGTTGAGAATGATAATAAAAAAGAATCTAAAGTAAAGAAAGCAAATCACTTTTGAAAAAAATTATTATTTTGGGGAACTAGGGAATAATGCATATAGAAACATATATCAAATTGATCTAATTCCTTCTTTGGCATAACTCATAAAACTGTAATTTTAGTTTTCAACATAAAGCTATCTAAGACCTTACTCTGTTCCATATACTCCAATATGGACATGTTAGGAAGTTTCGAGACAGCATTCAACTGTAATGCCCTAGAAGCATTATCAGCATTCAGCTCACAACATAGAGCATAATTTACATCATCCTATCACTAAAGCCCAAAAGGGAAACCCAGGAAGAAATCCATTAATTTGCATCAACTTTTCAAGGGGTACATTCATTACAGTCTCATTATTGTCTCTATGAAACGATCGAAATATGATTTATTTGCTCCAAGTTCATGTCATGGCTATGACTAGAGCAGAGACAGCTAGACACCCGTCCTCCCAGTTGTACTAGAAAATGTTCTATGACTTTGATGCTACAAAATATCGCGATACGGCGTAACTATTTAATGACTTTTGTCGAAACTCAAGTTCCACAGGATAAAGATTCACAACAGAATGAAACTACTCATATAGTTTTTGGAATCTATCTGGAGTTATCACATGGGATGGTATGGATCCACAGGGAACAAGGTCTTCAAATTTTTAAACATATCAACGAAACCTATAAATAAATGCAGTATTCAGTAGATAAAAGAATAGGGTAGACAAACAAACTGATTGTTCTAAACCCATAACCTTTTCCAGAACCCACATCTCTATTATCCAAGTTTGAATACTAAATTGAAGAACAAAAATTTACCCTAGAAAGCTAGCAAATGAAATTAGAGAGATTACAGAACCTAAGGCGAAAGGCGCAGGCAGGAGCAGGCGGAGGACACAGAAGCCAGAGGCGGAGGCGCACGCGACAGGCAGGCGGAGGCAGAGCCGGAGCGGAGGGTGCAGAGGTGTGGAGGCTGGGATGACTTACGAAGAAATGAAAATCAGTTCGATGGATTTGGGAATTTTTAGTGGACTTTAAGCGACGGATTTACAATTTCTCTGAAATATTTGGCAGAAAATTATTGGCGCTCTAATTTTGGTCTTAAGCGACGGATATTATTTAACCCGTCGCTTAAGAAGTTTTACAATTATTGGCGCCCTAATTTTGCTCTTAAGCTACTATATTTGCCTTACCTCGTTGCTTAAGTACCTTCTTAAGCGACGCTATAACACAAATGTCGTCGCTTAAGATGATAAATTAATTTTGACATCAAACGTTAATATGGTTGACCACTTCGATCGAGCATCGAACGTTCACGAAACGAGTTGATTTTTGTACTCTACTCATATTGAACTATAACGATCACATCAGACGGTCAAAAATTTTATTTTGTGAATTGAGCCATTATAATCACAACATGCTTACTAATGTGGTATAACTTGATTAATCGATTATACTCAAGTGTACAACTTTTCTTGTAAGTGTATAAAAGAAATCAAATTTTGAAAATCTTTGTGAAATAGCATTTGATCGTTATGACGAAATACGGTGATGGTCAAAAAATCACTTAAATCCGACAAAGTTAGGGCCCCGATCGATGCGGTCAACGTTATTTACTTATCTCTCTCTATGGGGAGCCATAGTATCGGGAGGTAAACGTTCATAAATTTTTACATGGATGATTAGGTCTCATCTATGTGAGAGTTTAATATTTGTAAGAGTCAACGAAATAAGGTCATCTAAAGGTACGTAATAGCGTTTTCGTGTGATAAGATTAGTAGAAAATATGGTTGACCGCTACGATCGAGTATCGAATGTTCACGAAACGAGTTGATTTTTTTACTCTACACATATTTAACTATAACGATCACATCAGAAAAGGTCAAAATTTTCATTTTTTGAATTGAGCCATTATAATCACAACATGCTTACTAATTCGGTATAACTTGATTATTAGATTATACTAAATTGTAAAACTTTTATTGCAAGTGTATAAAAGAAATCAAAATTTGAAATTCTTTGTGAAATATATTTGATCGTTATGACAAAATACGGTGATGGTAAAAAAATCACTTAAATCCGACAAAGTTAGGGCTCCGATCGATGCGGTCAACGTTATTTAAACTTATCTCTCCCTATGGGGAGCCACAGTATCGGGAGATAAACGTTTCTAAATTTTTATATGGCTGATTAGGTCTCATCTATGTAAGAGTTTAATATTTGGAAGAGTCGACGAAACGAGGTCATCTAAAGGTACGTAATAGCGTTTTCGTGTGATGTGATCAGTAGAAAATATGGTTGACTGCTTCGATCGAGTATCGAACGTTCACGAAACGAGTTGATTTTTCTACTCTACACATATTTAACTATAACGATCACATCAGAAGGTCAAAATTTTTCATTTTTTGAATTGAGCCATTATAATCACAACATTCTTACTAATTCGGTATAACTTGATTATTAGATTATACTAAAGTGTACAACTTTTATTGCAAGTGTATAAAAGAAATCAAATTTTGAAAATATTTGTGAAATAGCATTTGATTCTTATGACGAAATACGGTGATTGTCAAAAAATCACTTAAATCCGATAAAGTTAGGGCCCCAATCGATGCGGTCAACGTTATTTAAACTTATCTCTCTCTATGGGGAGCCATAGTATCGGGAGCTAAACGTTCCTAAATTTTTATATGACTGATTAGGTCTCATCTATGTGAGAGTTTAATATTTGGAAGAGTCGATGAAACGAGGTCATCTAAAGGTACGTAATAGCGTTTTCGTGTGATTAGTAGAAAATATGGTTGACCACTTCGATCGAGCATCGAATGTTCACGAAACGAGTTGATTTTTGTACTCTACTCATATTGAACTATAAAGATCACATCAGACGGTCAACAATTTTATTTTGTGAATTGAGCCATTATAATCACAACATGCTTACTAATGTGGTATAACTTGATTAATCGATTATATTCAAGTGTACAACTTTTCTTGCAAATGTATAAAAGAAATCAAATTTTGAAAATATTTGTGAAATAGCATTTGATCGTTATGACGAAATACGGTGAAGGTAAAAAAATCACTTAAATCTGACAAAGTTAGGGCCCCGATCGATGCTGTCAACGTTATTTAAACTTATCTCTCTCTATGGGGAGCCATAGTATCGGCAGGTAAACGTTCCTAAATTTTTACATGGCTGATTAGGTCTCATCTATGTGAGAATTTAGTATTTGGAAGAGTCGACGAAACGAGGTCATCTAAAGGTACGTAATAGCGTTTTCGTGTGATGTGATTAGTAGAAAATATGGTTGACCGCTTCGATCGAGTATTGAACATTCACGAAACGAGTTGATTTTTCTACTCTACACATATTTAACTATAACGATCACATCAGACGGTTAAAATTTTTATTTTTTGAATTGAGCCATTATAATCACAACATGCTTACTAATTCTGTATAACTTGATTATTAGATTATACTAAAGTGTACAACTTTTATTGCAAGTGTATAAAAGAAATAAAAATTTGAAAATCTTTGTGAAATAGCATTTGATCGTTATGACGAAATACGGTGATGATAAAAAAATCACTTAAATCTGACAAAATTAGGGCCCCGATCGATGCGGTCAACGTTATTTAAACTTATCTCTCTCTATGGGGAGCTATAGTATCGGGAGGTAAACGTTCCTAAATTTTTACATAACTGATTAGGTCTCATCTATGTGAGAATTTAATATTTAGAAGAGTCGACGAAACGAGGTCATCTAAAGGTACGTAATAGCGTTTTTGTGTGGTATGAATTTTTATATAGAATACACTTAAGCGACGTATATTGAGAATATACGTCGCTTCAGCCCTCTAAAGTGACTTTATTTGTCAATATCCGTGGCATAAGTTAATATTTATTATTCACCACAGATCCATAAAACTGTAAAAGGACATTTAAACAAGGATATGGAATTCACATATGCGATGGATTTTGACAAATGCAGTCGCTTAAGAGCGCTTATGCGACGTATAATCTCAATAAACGTCGCTTAAGTGAATTCCATATGATATATTCTCAATATACGTTGGTTATTAAGTTACAACACTTAAGCAACAGACATATAAAATACACATCGCTTAAATTCACTTAAGCGACTAACATAGATAAATTCGTCGCTACAAAATAAACTGGTTTTGTTTTTGTTAAAAATTTTATGCAATAAATGTAGGAGGCTATAGTTATATGTTGATCAATCATGTTACATTTATATCTTTATTAGATATTTAAAACTTTGTAAATGGACTGTAAACAAAAAAAATTTAAGGTAACGCGAAAACCATATCGTTCTAGGAAATTCCAAACGTTTACATGGCTGACATCAGTTAAAATTTTCATTAAAAGGCAGTTTCAATTAATATTTAAAATTTTATTAATGGAATGTGCATGTGGACGCGAAAACAAAAGCAAATGTCGAGTTACAACCCGTTGAAGAAGTTCATCAGATTGAAGATCAAGTTATTCAAATTTTCATTAAAATTTACTGTTTTTTTTTTAAATAAATACTTTACAATTAAATTTAATTTTAATAAGCAGAACTTAAGCGACGGACGTAAAATATGCTCGTCGCTTTAGAAGGCTTAAGCGATGTATAGAATAGTCCGTCGCATAAAAACCTACATTATTATTATTATTTTTAATGAATATTGTGCATAAAACACCTAATTAGGGTTTACAAATTAGAGTTTACATAAAACACTTAATGAAATGATCAATTTTCATCAGATAGTTCTTCCTCATATTCAGCATAATCATCCTCTTTATCACTTTCACTTTCATCTTCCTCACTTTCGCCTTCATCTTCTTCGTCATTGTCGCTTTCGTCATCGTCAAACCCGTATTCATTCTGATCTTCATCATCCTCGTCATCATCCTCGTTCTCTTCATCATTGTAACATTGAATGAGAACATCTATGTGTGGAAGAGAACCGAAGTCGATGGTGAAACCAGATATAGAAGTGTAAGTTGGGATTGAGTCCGCGGTAGGTTCTTGATAGGGTTCATCAACTTCATTCCTCCAAGGAGGTCTGTTAGTTTCATCCCTTGTAAGTGTGCTAGCACTGTACGTACCTCTGTGTGACATCACATTAACGACTTTCCAAGGTTCACCAGCTTTCGGGTCATCTAGATAAAACACTTGTCTTGCCGTGACGGCAAAAATAAATGGTTTTTCCTCATACCAACTAGTAGATGTGTTCACTGATAAAAGATCGTAATCTAATTTGATGCTCCCAGAAACGGTAGGGTCAGTATTGTACCATTTACACTTGAAAAAAACAACCGGCATGCCTTCTGCATATGCTAGTTCGACCACGGCTTCAAGAATCCCGTAGTATGTGATGCTTTCCGCCTCTACCATGACACCACTATTTTGAGTCTTCAATTTCTGGTCTCGCTGCCATGTGACAAACTTAACTCCGTTCACATAAAATTGTGAATAAATACTTTGTGCTTGAGGGCGGCATGCCAAAATGTGCAGTTCAGGCGTATAATACTGACTTCCTTCTCTTTGCAGCCGAATGATCTGAAACATTAGTATAAATCATTAGTGCAATGTAATATAAATGTGCAACTGTAGATATTGATAAAAATATAGTGATTGTATACCCAATCTTGAAAGTATGGAAGAAAGTTCTGAATACGTTGTTCATCATTCATGGTTGAATAGGTTTTCATCCATTCCTTTCGATGAAGCTCAATGAAGTCAGCCGCTTCTGTACAGTGCTCCATCACATTCCAGTGAGCCTCATACAGTTCTTCCCTACTTAAGCGAGCATTTGCTACGAAACCTACGGGTTTCACGAGTTCGGAAACAACAGAGATATTGAATCGAGGTGCACTGACGACGTTTGCATCTGCTGTAGCATCATCCATATAAAAACTGCAGTATGTCACACACTCATATGTAATGTATTGCTCAGCAATACACCCCTATGGGAAACGTGTGTTTCTAACAGTTTTTTTATAGTCCCCAAGTTGCCTGTCAAATATTATAGTTAGTACAATATATATATATATATATATATATATAGAGAGAGAGAGAGAGAGAGAGAGAGAGAGAGAGAGAGAGAGAGAGAGAGAGGATCGTGTAGTTAAAATGAGAAAAATAACGCAGCACCTTTCCATGGGAAACATCCAGGTAAAATGTACTGGGTCGGTAAGCATAACCTGTTCGGGAAGGTGAATCATGAGATGAACCATGATGGTGAAGAAAGCGGGAGGAAAGATCCTTTCCAATTTACAAAGAATCATGACTATTTCTTCCTTCATGTGACAGACATCCTCTTTCTTCAACTCTCTAGCACATAGTTTCTGAAACCATCTGGACAACGCTATTAACGGCTCAACGACGTGATATGCCAGATATGGTCGGATAACCACTGGAAGAAGACGTTGGAGCAGTACATGGCAGTCATGCGTCTTCAATCCATAAAACTTTTTATCATTCACATTGACCTTATTCTTCAAATTTCCCGCATAACCATAAGGAAACTGTGCATCTTTAATCCATTCGAAAATCTCGCTTTTACCTCAGGAAGAACTGTATACGGTGCTTGAGATACTTTTTCTTTCTTTTTACTTGACCCGGGTTTCATTTTTTTTCCACAGCCTCTTCCGTATCCCTAGTTGTTCCAGACCTTCACGAGCTTTTGGATCGTCCCTGGTCTTTCCTTCAAGACCGAAAATGGTTCCACTGATGTTGTCGTACACATTCTTCTCAATGTGCATGACATCTAAGGTATACCTTATTCTCAATGTGGTCTAGTACGGCAGCTCACAAAATATACTCACGTGAGTCCAACAGAGTTTCTCTCTAGTTGCTTAGGCTTGAACTTGGGATGCAAACTGAGTTCAGGGTACTCATGAGAGGATACTGCTATAAATCTCATCCCCAGACCAAGAGTGTGGTGCTTCCCTTAACTCAACCTTCCCATTAAACTTATCTGTTGCTCGACGCCATGGATGCCTCCGAGGTAGCCATCTGCGGTGACCTTGGTATGTCATTCTTCCTGTCAAGTTGCTTGAATCAACATCTTCCAAACAAATGGGACATGCTTTGTAGCCTTTTGTCTGGATGCCTCCCAACATCCCTAATCCGGGAAAGTCGCTAATGGTCCACATCACTGCTGCTCTCATTATGAATGATTTTTGCTCGTGTCGGTCATAAGTCTGAACTCCAATACTCCACAACATCTTTAGCTCATCGATCACTGGTCTCATAAACACATTCAAACACTTTCCTGGAGACTTTGGACCGGATATTAACAATACAAGCATGTTAAACTCCTTTTTCATACACATTGAAGGAGGCAAATTGTAAGGCATTGCTACAACATGCCAAGTGCTGTGAGAAAGACCCGTTGCACCAAAAGGATTGAACCTGTCTGTAGCTAGTCCGAGGCGTACATTCCTAATGTCGTTGGCAAAATCTGGAAAGTCCTTATCAAACTCTTGCCATGCTTCCCCATCTGCCGGATGTTTAAGAAAATCTGGATCTGAAATCCTTTTCCCGTGCCACCGCATTTCCTTTGCTGTGTGCGGCGACATATATTGGCGTTGCAACCTGGGTGTTAGAGGGAAGTAACGAACCTTTCTTACAGGAACTTGTATACCATGTTCAGAATATATCTATCTTGACTCCTTGCATATGGGAGAGTTGTCTAGGTCTACATTCTCTTTGTAAAACAACGCACAACCATGCTCGCATGCGTAGATGATCTCATAACCCAGACCCATGTTCTTTAGGATCTTTCTTACAGTTCAGTATGAATCAGGATACTTGTTTCCTGGAGGAAGCACGCTCTTGATCAACGGACAGTTCTCATCAAAACTTTTATCTGACCATCTATTTAGCGTTTTTATCTTAATTGTTTTAAGGATGATGGTTAAAACAGTCTCTTCACTACCATTATACAACGGAGTCTGGGCTTATAATAAAAGTCTTTTATACTTCTCATAAGCATCTCTGGCAATAAGATCTAAATCATTTACATCATTTCCATCATTTAAACCATCAACATTCTCTGGCTCATAAAATCTATCAATATATGAAAAAACATCATACGTAATGTTCATACTGGGGTTTATCTGAGGACCCACACTACCACTAGAAGAGCCCATCTGCTCAAGGTATTGTTGCCTCTGCTCATACAATGAAGGAATGTTTGACACCTCACCGTGACATGTCCATGTAGTATAATCATTCATCATACCGTTCATGCTCAAGTGCGTAAACATCTCATCCACTGTTAGCCTCCGCTTTTGCAACAGACAACGCTTGCACGGACACCTGTGCAATTCCGTCTCACTACTGCTATTCTGTCTGACAAACGCACCCAAATTTATTATCCCCTGAATAAACTTTGAATCACCTCTAGATAAGCCGATCCAACTCTTGTCCATGTTGCCTGTCATAACATAAACAAACAATATGCATAAGGTTAGCACACAAAATTTATGATACAATCAAAACCTGTCCCAACACTTCTTCTCCTTATGCCTCCAGGTTGAGTCCTATCCCCTTCAGGAGAACACGACTTTTGTTAACCCTCTTTCACCCATGTGGTTTCTGCTACAGTTTTGGGAAATTTCGGCAGCATCTCCCTACAGTTCCTCAAGTGCACAAAAATCTAAACAACCTAATTTGCACTCGAGGAACATTGTAGAGAGACATTGTCGAAACTATATCCCAAAACTGAAACTGAAACCACATGAATAGCAAAAGGATCAACAAAGTCGTGTTCGCCTAAAGTGTCCAAAAATGGGACAATTCGAGAATCAACAACTCATCTCGATCAACTAGATGAGTTGTTGATTCTCAAACGGGAGTTCTAACCTGATAAACACCACAATTATATATAATATGAAACAATAAATTAACACACGGCACCACACTCTCTCACTAAGCCACTCGCATGTTTCAGAAACCCTAACTACTACAATCCACACACAACACAAACCAATTACATAATTAATTAATAATTTCAACCTAATCTACCATAAAATTCTAATTTCACTAAATTTCACTATTTCACAAAATTTGGATTTAACTAAATTTCACAATTTCACTAAATTACACTAAAATTCAATTTCACTAAATTTCACAATTTCACAATTTCACAATTTCACAAACTAACCTAATCTCAATTTCACCAAAATGAACACTAACTTCATGATATATTCAAACACCCAACACTAAAAACAACACAAAAACACATTATAAACCAAATCCAACTCAAGATATCAAACAATAAATTCAACCAATCAAACCCAAATATGGTGATTACAATGAAGAGGAGAGATTATACTAACCTACAAAGCAATTGGAAGAGAAGACCCAAGCTTTTGGACCCCGAAATTGACGAAATCAGCAATTTCCTCCGTTTTTCGCAGCTGTTGCACTTTTTCCTCTCTGTTTCTTCATTTCTGGGTTCTGTTTAAGTCGAGGTTTTATAACAGATTTTAAAACTTTAAGCGACGGACATGTTTTTTGTACGTCACTTAAGAGAGGAGCTTAAGCGACGAAGAACTCAAGACGTCGCATTAGAGGTTCTTAAGCGATGAACATAGGCCGTCGCATAAGTACCGTCACATTAGAGGTTCTTAAGCGACGAAATGAGATTTCTATGCGACGGAAACTTTGTCCCTCGCATAAGTGCCTTTTAAGCGACGGACGTATTCACAGTTTGTCGTTTATCCTCATATATGGCGTAGTGCTCGTCCGCCTCCTCACCCTTGACCTCATTGTCATCATCAGGGGCGGACCCAGCCCATGGCTACCTGGGCTTTAGCCCAAGTAGTTTTTGGGAGGAAGAAAAAAAAAAATTAATTTAGAAGACAAAAGTCACAAAACCCGTGCCCTCCTTCTTCTCACTCTTCTCACTTCTCAGTTCTCTTTCTTTTCTTCTCACTTCTGCAGTTCTGCGTCTTCTCACTCCAGCAAGGCAGCCCGCAGGCCGCAGCAACGCCCACCCTGGCTGTTGGCGCCCCTGCACCCTGGCTGTTGGCGCCCCTGCACCCTGCCGCCCCTGCCGGCTCCCAAGTCCCGACGCTGCTGCCCCTGCCGCTCCTGCCAGGTTGCCACAGTGCCACCCATGCGTGGCTGCCCCTTCTTTCTGAGTTTCTGTTTAGGAAACTTAGGATTCAAAGTTCAAATCGTTCAATCCAACTCCAAAGCCCAAAGGTAAACTATTCTTCCCCTTCCTTCTTTTCTTTCTTCTTCCATCAATTAAACCCCAAAAAGCTAGGGTTTCTGTAAACAATTTGATTACTTGATTATTTGATTATTTCTTTCTTTTGAATCTTTTCAATATTAATTATTTGGAATTGCTAGACCTCATATTATAATTGATGAGGAATTGCTAGTTGGCTATGAATTCTAGGTTCGTATGATCGTATCCACTCTCTGACTCTCTGTTTTCTTAGAGATTCATATTTAGTAATTAAAAAGCATTTGTGAGAATTTAGTTTTCTATGGTCTAGACCCTTTAAATTAATTGATAGTGAGAATGACACTATATATATATTGAGAGTGGTAAATTATACATCTTGTCAGCACTCAAATTTTAGAAGAAGAGAGTGAAGTTGAAACCAACATTAGTTTGGTTTGGTTTGGTTGTTTTATATATATTGAGAGTGGCAAATTAGTTGTTTGGTTGTTCTTTCTGTTTAGAAGAAGAGAGTGAAGTTGAAACCAATATTAGTTTAGCTTATCTAAACATGTGCTTTCGTCTATGATTCATTATAGGTGTATTGAATATCATGACGGATAACCGAAATCCCAAGCGTTATAAGAATTTGTTTTCATGGTTTAAGAGTGGCACTTCTTCGAGTGTTAGTGAGAATGATTATCATGAGATTGAAAGTGGAAATGGAGTGGAGATTACTGATTCCATTGGGGATTCCGTGAATGATATTTTAAACCCTTCTTCATCGATTCCATCACTTGATGATCAAAATGAAGGAATTGGGATTGAAGGTGATCAAGATTATGATATTACATCACTTGAGCAGGACCCAGGAAAACTTCGTCCTATAGGTACATATCCTTTGAATGAACAAGACAATGTTCGAAGAGTTTATGTGGTACATGGACCGTGTCAACCTCGTTTAAGCAATTATCCCTCTACTTGGCATGGAGGTCAAGGACGCAGATTTTGTCACAAATGGTTTAAAAAATGGCCTTGGCTTGAGTATTATCTTGAGAAGGATAAAGCATATTGCTTCCCTTGTTTCTTGTTTGATGATTATCCATCCCGACATCCATCCTTCACTGAAGTTGGGTTTAATGGTTGGAAGAATATAATGTCTAAGCAGTCGGGCATCTTACATCATGTGGGAGGCATAATGTCCATACATAATGCTTCAATGCAAAAGTGGAAAAATTTGAGAAACCCTTCAAGGTCTGTGGGCCTATGTAGCCCCTCTGTAGGTCTGTGGGCCTATGTAGCCCCTCTGTGGCTACTGTCAACACTAACCATGGCCCTAAAAACCAAGACTAGTCTCAAAATAAGACTTTTCATCTCCAACAACATATATTAGGAGGACTTGGTTTTGGAATTATAAGACTTGGACTCATTTCAGGTCCTATATATGAGACAATTCCAAAACCAAGACCCAAATAGTGTCGTGGGCTCCGTAAGAATTAAGTGGGTCCGACTAGTATAATTCAAATACTCTTGTTATATTTTAATCTAGAATAGTAAATATAACCCCTCATATAGCAGAGTATCTTCAGTGCACGGCGTGTACCTACACATACAATTTGAATGGTCAAGATTAAATGACTTCATATAGATATATGGTGGGCCATGTGTATAAAGTATTTTAAATAGCTAAGATTCGTACACGGCCGTGCATACAAGAATTTCTGTTCATATAGCACCTCATTGTTGGAGATGATAATTTAGTAGTTCAATAAGAGGGTGCTAAAATGAGAATAGCACCCCCAAATAAGACTCATGGTTGGAGTTGCCCTAATGGTAGGATGAAATGTATGACTGAACTTATTTTCCGGTGAAAACTTAGTGAGAAATGTGATATTATTAGTAAATTATGTCTTTGCATAGTAGATTAACTAGTTGTACACTTTTTGCTAATTGGTGTGTGATAGATATACATAAGATTTACAGAGAGTCCCAAAATTATTTCAGAACGTTCTCTCATGGTTTATTAATTATAAGTTGAGGTTTAAACTCTGTCTCTCCTATCTCAAAATGGTTATGATTTAAGAAAACTAACCTTCAACACAAATGGACCAAATCAATGAAGTAATCGAGATAAGATATTAATTAATATGCTCTTATGCATTAGATCAATTTGTTTGAATCCTTTGAAGAATTGCCAAAGAGTAGAGGCGAACGAGGCGGATCCCTAAACTGAATAATACAACGGTTGAGTGCAGTACTATGCATCCTTGGATCATGAATCCATATAGAGACATGGGGCGCCAATTCGAGCTAGGCTGCTCATGAACTTAAATATTTCACCAATTAATACATCTATATTTCATGTTCCACTGGAGAAGTTGTATTGTAGTGATCGAGTTTGATGCCTTCATCAATCGGAGTGCTATAACCCTAAATTGTAATATAGTGCACTCGGGGCTTTGCGTGTTGGGTCAAAGCGTTTGAGTGTGGTATACATACATGATACATCTTTCACATTTGTACATGATCACAAACTTAAATCCATCCAAATGTAACCTTCCAATTCGAATCATAAAATTAGAATGAACACTAGTAAACATTTGTAGCTAACTAAATATGACATAACGCTTTCAATTTTTATTTTTTTAGCGTTAAATGCTTGTTGTATTACAAATAAAAATGTATGATGAGTCACTTAATTAAAAATGTAAAACAGTTTGAAAACAAAATATAAAGATTAGATCTCATTCTCTTCCTACTAGTTAAAGAAAACAATTATTTATTCAAAATTACAAATGGAAAGTTTAGCACAAGGTTTAGGTTTGGATTCAATATTGACTTCTCAATATGTCACTGTATAACTGGAGTTTGTCTGATATTGAATCCTCAATTACTTCCATCCTGTTCGCGTCGGTTTTGACACCTGTCGAACTATCAACACGTGGGGGTGGCGGACGTAAGTTTTAGTCCTGGTGCGAGCGTGCCAGTACCTTTGGGTTAGGTACAACCTTGGTGGCGGACGACGTCTGGCGGATGAATCACCCTTGGCGAGCGGATGACTCTGGCGAACGTGTTCGTCTGCTCCCTGCTACCTGACTTCTCGATCAAGCGACTGTACGCGGGCGTTGACAGGCCAGCGTAGAGGCTCGAACAAGACCTAAGTAAACTGTTACTAGGATTTTCTACTCAACCTCTCGTAGATTGAGATAATCTTACTTCGATCCTGGGATGCAAAGCAGAGCTTTAAATCAAGACCGCGGCTTGTATTCGTCCAACCTCTGGCAGATTGGAAAAGACTGTTACCGGGGTAACGACTCGATTTGTCATAAGGCGTGACAACTGGACACTTGGTGCTTCAGCGAATGCAGACACGACGCAAGTTTGCAACTCTGATCGGCGCGAGTGGGCGACTCCGATTGGTGCAAGTGTGCTGGGACGTGCGGATGCTGGAAGCGATAGGTCTTAGCGATGCTTCGACACGAATGCAAGGCACTTTCGACAACTGCGGCAAATAAGGTTGCGGCAAGGTTGGAACTGTGGTTGTTTGCAGTTTGTGGAAGGCAGTTCGTGTAAGATTGCTCCGGAGAGGCTTGCAAGATTTGCGAGGCAAAAGCTTGTAGTTGTATGGTTGTGAACCCTTTCTATGTTGTCCTAGAGTTTTTTATATAGTGATCTCAAAACCCCAAATACGTGTGTATCAAGCATAATGGATTCAGATACCGAGTAGGATTGTATTACCTTAAACCATCTCCAATTCGGATTCCTATTAGGACTCCAAATCCTCTCCTAGGCGGAAACGGATTTAAAACATATCGGATTACCCGCTAATAGGTGACCCTCTGGGCTTCGGCCCATAGTCTCGGGTAAATGTAAATTTAGGCCCAAACATTGCCCCCCAGCCTTCGAAATTAAAAGCCCATTGCAATTGAAGAAGGTTGAGAAAGTCCATCCGGACTCATTTAAAAACCTGAAGAATGCGTCGTTCCCTCTAACCGATGCAACTTTACCAATTCGAGCTCAGAAGACTGTTCATAAAACCCTAAACCATTTCCAGACACACCGCCTCAAAAATTCATAGAACCTTTTTCAGATTCTATAAAGAACTCTGATCTAGCCTCACCATTTCATAGTTCGAATCTCAACTCCACCATTATTCTTCCAACATGGCCCTAGAAATCAAGCACTCAGAAGCTCTTCGCGGAAAGGTAAAGATTCAAAACTCTGTTATCGAGGTCGGAAGTCCCTTCCAAACCTCACTGACCTCGCCAGATGATTACAGCCGTGCCGGGCTAGGTCCGAAACAACGGGAAATCACCCCGCAAGCCCTATCTTCATTCGCGGATCCTTGTCATCCGCCTCCGGTGGCATTTCGCGATCAAAGTGTCAAACTTACGAAGTGTTCGAATCACTTGGAGGCCCCCATCACCCCTGGCTGTTGGCCTTTACCAACCCCATCAATGATCAAATGGTACCAAGCCAGACGAAAGGTAGACGCCCTAAAATGGCGCCACGCTGGAATAACAGAAGTCCTCGACCTCTGTTTCAATTTGAACCCAAATGGTGGAAATCGATGCGCATTCCTGTCCTTAGTGAGTTTTTGGAATCCCTCTTCCAACACCTTCGATTTCAGTTTTGGCCAGGCTAGTGTCACCCTCCTAGACCTGTACGCTGGGTTAGGATTTCTCTTGGGTAGAAAACCCTTTGAGTTAGATGATTATCCTCTAGACCGAATTCCATCTACCGTTATTTCTATCTCCAGCAACCTGAGCTATCAACCCTGGATAGATGAATTCAGCAAGAGGACTAACGACATAGGAGGAATCGCCTTCCTTGATTTTTGGCTTAACAAGTTCATATTCTGTTCAACTGCCTCCAAGATGTCCAGAACCTATAAGAGGATGGCTGAAATCCTTTACGCCTATGAAGAGATAGGCCTAGCCCAAATAGTCCTCTCACACCTGTACCGGGGACTCCATACCCTGTCCATGAACCCCTTCTGCCTCACAGTTCCCGGACCGCTCTGGATTCTGGACATATGGGCAAACATGTATTTTCTGGGACTCGCCTCAGAACCCAGAGACATAGGCGAGAATCGAGTAATGGGCGCAGCGTATGTTGGCTAACCACCTATGTATGGGCAAGGTTACGCAGCCTACTTTGACATTGTCTACCAGACGGATGCGCCGGGCTTCTACTCAGAGGCTCAGATGCTCCTAACTCGAAGGCACCCTCTGGCTTTGAAAACTGGCTTCTTCCCCTCTGCTGATCAAAGCGATGCAGGGAAGAACCTGTTCCTGCAGTGTATATCCATGGTGGATCTTCCTTTGTTCACCTCAAACAAAGGCGGGCAGGGATCAGAAGTGTATGCCCCCCAATTCTTTGCTCGTCAGCTTGGGTTGACGCAACATGCCCCCTATCCGCCTGTCTAAAGCTACAATCTGTTCTCGGCCTGGCGACCAAGCAAGAGCACTCCTGTGACCCCCAATGTTCCATGTTCCTCCTCCTTACGTCCTGCGACCCTCCCGACTTTGGAACAGTGCTTAGAGCTTGTTATTTCCAAGCATGCCACTGATGATTATGAAGCCTAGTGGAAGGAAATTCGCGGGAAAGCCTTTCAGAAGAAATCCCTTTACTATTTTGTAAAGGTGTTTGGAAAACATCGCGAATGCCTCACTGACCAAGATGCCTTGGTACTTGACGGGGGTCCTTTGCACCCTGAACTATCAGTTGAAGAAGCTCAGGTAATCATTCGCTAAGTTGTAACTCACCCTAATTATGGATGTGTTTGGAAAAACCACTAACTGATTTTTCATGCCACAGGTCTCCAAGAAAGTCCTTCCTGCTGTGAAGAAAAGGAAGGCTACTCAGACTCCTTCGGCGGCGGCCCAGAGTACAAAGAAAGTGAAGCCTCCTCCCCCAATAATTGAAGAAGAAGAAGATGATGAGGAAGACAACATGCCAGTAAGTTTTTCATTAACCCGCCATGATCCGCCAACCATTAACTGTTCTTTAGACCAACTTATAAGCCTGATGTAGTTGGCGAACTTTCTTCCTCAGGGGCTAACTTTGAGACAAAGTAGGAGACCAGCTCCCAGCACTGCTCCTACTGTATCCAGACCAATTGAGATTTCATCAGGTGAGTCTTCCAGCTCTGTTAGTTCACCATCAAGTGGTCCTGAACCTGGACTTAGAATTCCAGAAACTTGGGACGAAATCCAATCCGCCTGGCGAAGGATTGAAAGTTTTCTTGATCAAAGCCGGAGAAAACCTCCAATAGATGCGACTCCACTAAACTGGGTTTCTCCTGATACAGGTACCATCCGCACCCCTCTGGCTAATCCTCCAACTCCAGCTTCGATTAATCCTTTGACCAATCCGGCCCCCTCCACAGAGAAAGCTGTGGAAGAAACATCATCCGCCAGAGCTCCAACAACACTGGCGATCGTGACAAAAACGCCAAGGGTGATACATCTGGAATCGGACCCAGAACCAGAAGAACTCAGGGTGACCATGGAAGAGTTCCTGAAGTCAAACCCGGACGTTGACATAGATGCCGACTCATACCAAGACATGCCCCCAGCTTCTCCCCTAAGTGAACCTGTGGAGCCAGCAATTCCATTGGTAAAAATCCCGGCGGATACCCCTTCTGATCCAGAGGTACCCTTTTAACAACCCTTATTCATTTTAGTTTTAGATTATTAAAGTATTAATTCTCATCACACCCATATTCCTTTCAGGTGATAGAGACTCCTTTCCGACCTAGGAGTACTGAGAATGTTAGCGAACGGCGCTTGGTCCTGTTCTGCCCTCAGCCCAAAATCCAAAGCAAGGGCCCATCCGCCTCAGTCTCTCCGCAGACCGTCACTCCTGGACTAAAAACCATCCCTCGGCTTAGTGACGATCCGCTAATGCAGCTGCCAACCCCACAGAAGGACAATGCTGAAATCATGAATGCCTGGAACCTCCTAAGCCGAGTATACCAAGAAGATCTTTCGGATGAAAAGGTTCATGAAAGGATCCAAAGCGCACTGCAGACCCTCAAGAGCCAAGTTCAACTCCTGCCCGCCATAGCTCAGACCAGGATGAAAGAGATTCTGATCACTCTCCCCAAGCTCCTTGCAACCTTTCAAAACAAGGTAGGCGAGGCTCCAGAACAAGAAGCCAGAACCAGTAAGAAGACTTCAGTCCTAACCAAGGCCATGGACTCCTACTCCTCGCTTGTGCTTTCTGTGGAACAAGAAGACGAGGCAGAAATCAAACGCCTGGAGCAAGAGAAAGCGCACCTTGATCGGAAAATAGCAATGGTGCGGGAAAGGCAGAAAGGTCGTCTTGACGCAGCCTATCAGCAAAGGACTCAGATAATGAAGCTTAGGACCGAAACAGAAGAGAGCCAAGCAGCTGAACAAAAATTGAAGGCTGAACTCCAACATCTGAGGGCTAAAATAGCAAGATTAAGTCTTGAATTGTTTAAACTTGCGTCTCTGCCCCCCGAGTGAATTGGGCTTTTATGTAATATTTATTGTTCATACAATATTGGATCAGTATCAAACAGCCAACCCAAATGCGAAGCCCAGACTTATCTGGCCCAACTTCAAGCAAAAGCGTAGCGTTAAATGATCCCTATCTGCAACTGTCAATTTCCAAGATATGGTCAACAGTCAATCTGAAGTTCAAACCTCGTGATCCTCCGTACCAACAAACGGTTGAGGACCATAAAACCTTCATAACTCTGACAAGACCGATGGTGTGAAACCCTAATTCATCCCAGCCGTTGGATTTCACTCGCCATCCACTATATAATGAAACCCTTAGCCAGCAACGAAAACATATCTTTCATTGCCTTTTGATTTCAACATGTCTATTTCATTTTCCAGATTCTCCACCAAGCCGCTATGGCTTCCTGAGTCTTTTCCTCCAGATTATACAGAGATGTTTATCCAAACACCTTAAGTCTTATAATCTGGTATTATCTATTGTCTAAGTCGCATAATCCGGTATTATGCCCAGCTTGGATAACGTGGTCCCTGGATACAATCCCCAGAGGAACGGATTTCTCCCACATTGTCCCTGGGTATAATAGCGAATAGTGACTTAGGCGTCATCCGCCAGCAATACAGACACTTTCCTTCTGAAATCCTATGGCTTTCAGTCGGAAAATAGGGGTGACCGTGTGCTGGTATTGCCACCCTAGCCAATCTCCCGCTTCCTCTTCTGTGAATCTCGAGAGGATTGATGGCTTGAACCAGCTTATGGGATGGTGAGATGGATGACAATATGGGAAGGAGGTCGGAGGGGTCATGAGACATCTCCATGGGCAAAAGAATCTGTAAAACAGATCGTGCGCCTCCTGTTTCGTTCAAGAAATTTAGAAGTATAGGCATATTTGTAATTCTGTACTTGTAAAGCTCTTGACCGCAAAGTTATTCTTTCAATAAATTTTATTGACCTTATCGAAAAACAAAAATATTGCTGTTTTCCGTGTTGAATGTATTTATTATAACCATAAGCATTGATTCTCGTTGAGAACCATAAACATTGATTATCAATCAGACTAAGTAAATGAACCTTAAACAGATTCATAACAAACGAAAATGAAAAAACTAATGAACCTCAAGCAGATTCATCTTCTACATTCTTGTTTATCTCTGGCGGACTGAACCGCTGGCGAACTGAATCGCCAGGTCCTCTATGAAGACTATCCCTTGTATTGCCCCCCTAGTAACCTTAGGCTGAGGCAAGGTACGCTGCCAAAGCCAAGGGGACTAAGGCAGAGTGTTATAGTTTTGGTTTGAGGCCTTAGGTCGGAGCTTGCCCCCCAGTCTCAACCATAGCGGGCGGTTCTTCATATTCCCAAACGCTAGGGAAGTACTTCTTGAGATGGCGCCCATTGATAGGGTTTCGATAGTCGTCACCCTCCAAATCTCTAAGTTGATAAGCACCTTTGCCAACAATCCGATCAATGACAAAGGGGCCCTCCCACTTCGGAGACCATTTACCACGTCCAATATCTCGTTCGCCAAAGGGAAGCATAGCCTTCCAAACCAGATCACCTTCACCATAAGACTTACCTTTGGTTCTTTTGTCGTAAGCTCTGGCGACCTTTTTCTTCTCCAAGACTATGTTCTGCAAAGCGTCTAGTCGCTGCTCATCGAGATCGTCATGTTCCTAAAACATAGCCTGAACGTAATCATCTCCAATCAACTGATGCTGCTCGCGAACCCGGAGAGACCGAACATTGATCTCTAAAGGAAGAACAGCATCATGGCCAAACATCAAGGCGTAGGGAGTAGTTCCTGTAGGAGTTCGTTTAGAAGTACGATACGCCCACCGAGTATTGTCTAGCTCAGAATGCCAAGTTCGAGGATTATCCGCCAGCATCTTTTTGATGATAGAAATAATAACCTTATTGCTAGCTTCAGCCTGGCCATTTGATTGAGCGTAATACGGCGAAGAGTGTAAAAACTGGATGCCATAATCTTGAATGAACGTCTGTGTACTCTCCGCCATAAATGCTGCCCCCCTGTCTGCCACAATACATATGATATTTTGAAAGATGAAACGGATGACCGTTGCTGCATCACAATTTCGAACAGGGATAGCCTCAACCCACTTGGTGAAGAAGTCTGTGCCAATCAATAGGTATTTATGTTGGAGAGAAGAATTTGGATGAATTTCCCCAACAAAGTCAAGTGCCCAACCCCTGGCGGGCCAATGTTTGATGATAGGCTGCATGGGGATATTAGGAATCCGTTGAACTGGTCCATGAATCTGGCACTCAATACAACCTTGGGCAAAGCTGATGCAGTCTTTGAGGATAGATGGCCAAAAATAACCATAACGGCGGATCAGCCACCTCATCTTTGATCCACTCTTATGTGAACCACATACACCCAGATGAACTTCACGCATTAGCCTCTTGGCTTCTACGCCAAAGACACATATGAGGTCCACGCCTTCCTCGCCCCGGCGAAGCAACTCGTCACCTTTGAGCAAATAATTAGTAGCTAAGTACCTAATTCGCCTTTCGGATGGGGCAGAAAGGTCTTGTAAGTATTTAATGATTGGTTGCCGCCAATCAGTATCGATAGTATCTAGGGTAGCAACCAACCAATCCCCTCGTTGTTCCCTTCTTGCAGCAAAAGATGGCAACGTCCTGCGTTCTACTTTCAAGATGCGTTCCTTGACGCCATTGGCAAGAGTAATGCCCGTGGCGAGCTGTGCTAATTCGTTGGCTGCAAAGTTCTTTTCACGAGGGACATAATCAAGCACCACATCAGCGAATTGATCCAACAACTCTGATGCTCGCTCCCAGTAATGTAGTAGGTGAAAAGACACGCATTTGTATTCACCTAATAGCTGCTTGATGATTAGTAGAGAATCACCATATACTTCGATCTCTCTGGCATCCATATCCAATAATAGTTCCAGACTAATGATAAGGGCCTCGTATTCAGCCTGGTTGTTTGTGCAAGTCCACTCTAGCTGGAAAGAATAAGAGTGACTTGTCCCGGATGGACTCTGGATGCAAATGCCTGCGCCTGCCAAGGAGTTGGTGCTGCTACCATCAAAGTAAAGTATCCAAGGCACCGTTCCAATCATGTTGACGAAAGGGATATGATCCTCAACTGATTCGTCCAAAGGATGATGAAGTAGGAAATCAGTTACCGCTTGTCCCGTCATCGCCTTGAGCGGTGCATACTGTAAAGAGAACTCAGAGAGAGCTAAGATCCACTTGCCGATCCTACCACGTAAGATAGGCTGAGTAAGCATGTACTTGACCAAGTCTGTTTGAGCTACCACAATGGTGGTAAAGAAAAGCATGTAGTGACGAAGCTTGGTAGCGGCAAAATATAATGCCAAACACAGCCGCTCGATAGGAGAGTATCTTGTTTCTGCGTCCAGAAGGGTCCTGCTGAGGTAAGAAACCGCATATTCGACTTTCTTACCCTCCATAGTAGTTTCATCCTAAGCCAAAAGCCCGACCACAGAACTGTTAGAAGCAGAAATGTATAACTTGAGTGGGATCCCTGGTTTTGGCGGTCGTAATACTGGCGGACTGGCCAAATATTCCTTAATTTTATCAAAAGCCGCTTGATGCTCAGGTCCCCAAACAAAGTGTTCATCCTTCTTGAGTTTCAATAAAGGAGAGAAAGGAGTAATCTTCCCAGCTGAGTTAGATATGAAGCGTCGGAGAAAATTGATTTTGCCCGGCAAACTTTGAAGCTCCTTCTTGTTTCGAGGTGCTGGGGCGTCTAGGACAGCCTGTGCTTTATCCCCAGCTACTTTAATGCCCCTTTCGTGTACCACGAAACCAAGAAAATCACCAGCACGAACCCCAAAAATGCACTTGGCTGGATTCATTTTGAGCTGATGCTTCCTCATTCGTGTAAAGACATCACGTAGATGGCTAATATGGTCTGTCCTGGATCGAGACTTAACTACCACGTCATCGATGTAAACTTCCAAAATGACCTCGAAGATGTCATGGAAGATCAGGTTCATAGCACGCTGATATGTGGCCCCTGCATTGGTCAGGCCAAACGGCATGCTGAGATATTCAAAGGCTCAGGCAAAGCCTGGGCAACGGAAGGCAGTCTTGTGAATGTCCGGCTCGTAAATTGGTATCTGATGATATCCTGCCGTACCGTCCATGAACGATAACATCTCGTGCCCTGCGACTGCATCCACCAAAAGATCCGCAATAGGCATATGGTATATATCCTTTGGCGAGGCAGCATTGAGGTCTCTGTAATCGACACAGACCCTAATTTTACCGTTCTTTTTCTTGACGGAAACCACATTCGCCAGCCACTGTGTATATTAGGCTGGCCGAATGATTCCTGCATCAACCATGCTTTGAACTTCCTTCTTGACTGCTATAGCGGTTTCGGTGTTCATTCGCCTCTGCTCTTGCTTAATAGGCCTGGCGCCCTCCTTGATAGGTAAACGATGGCATACCAAATCTTTGGACAATCCAGGCATATCCTGATACTTTTCCGCAAAGCAATCCTTGAATTCTTGCAGTAGATTGATCAACTGCTGCCTCAGTTCTGGCTCCAACTGCTGACTAATCCCAACCTCCATAGGTTCGGCGGATGTACCAAGGTTGATTCTCTCCACTGGGTCACGGACCTTAGGCGGAGTGTCGTCTAAAGCTGCTGGTGCAGGCGGAATGGTCTCCACTTCTTCAGTGGTAATAATGTCGTCTTCATCGATACACTCAACTAGAGCGACCGTATCCGAGGCTAACTGGTCGGCTCTAAACACCACCAGTCGCTGTAGTAGAGAGGTCACAGCCTCTGCCTCCTCAGCCTTGAAATCGTCGATCATGTTGACGATTGGTTGAAAATCGATGGAGACAGGCCGAGAAAAATCTGCCTGCGCCTGAGTTAATCCCCACCGTGCGAGATCAGTAGAGGTCACCCCTAACGGGCAACCCTTATTATCCACCCCGTCGATCACAAGAGGACGCATAGTGCTGTAATAATAATCTGCTTCCAATGTGTTAGTCGCTATAGAAAAAGGACGCTCGTCCGCCTTGACCAAAACTGATTTATCAGAAGCTGGATCCCACATGATCATCTCCTGATGTAGCGAAGATGGTACTGTGTATGTTTTGTGGATCCAATCACGTCCCAAAATCATTGAGTATGGGACCGTAGTCTCCGTGACGAAAAGACCGTGACAAGCGTTAGAGGGTCCAAGTTTAACCTTGAGCACGAGGAAACCAGCTGGTTGAGCCACAACACCAGCAAACCCTCTAACCTTGATGGAAGAGTTCTGGATCTTTTCTCTCGGAATTTGAAGTCGCTCCACAGTACTAAGCGTTATAACACTCACCGCTGCGCCTGTATCGATGAGTATCCTGTTCACTTGGACACCCTCCACCTCTGCTGTGACGTAGAGAGGCTTGAGATGTTGAGTCATTGTAAACGTAGGCTTAGGAAAAACCATGTGTGAGCTATGAAGATCAGTGACCCCATCTTGGTCATTGTGTCCGGGTGAGGAAATCAAATCCTCATTGGCGGGAAGATCTTCATTGTCTGACGTGTGAATAAGACAAACTGGCTTGTCCGCCGCCTCTTCTTGTATGAAATAAGCAGTTGGGATTGGCGCAGACAAAGCGTAACTAGAGGATAATACGAAAACCATATTACAATCTAGAATTGGCTCATCACCGTCTGTATAACCTTCTTCATCCTCCAGCATCTCGTCATCCGCATCCGGCATGTCCCTATCAACCCGTGATAAGTGTGTAGGCACCTTAATTAGGCTGTGAAGGAAAAAGAGCAGCTTCTGCTTGTTTCACAGAAAAGTCAGTCTTCAACTACTGTGCTACGAACTGAGGAAAGGGCTGATCACATTGTTGGCTTACAGATTTCTGACCAATGAGAACCGAAACTGGCTGAGCCGATGACTTGCTAAGGACCAGAGCAGATTCCTGAGTATCTGACTGTATCTCAGGGACCTTAGTAGTTGTTGGCATGGAAACCACCGTCATCCCCTTTGGCTGCCATTTCAAAACGACAGAGTCTACCCTATCCGCTTTGCCAGAAGTTGTATGGATAGACTTGGGCTTTGGTGGGATCTCAACGGCTGATCGGAGGGGTGTTCTCTCTGGAGAATATGCTAATTTCCTCCGCGGAGTTCTTTGAGGTGCACCATCCGCCGCTGTAGGATGTGCAATCCGTTCATGAACATTCCTTCTCCGAGGTGGCGATTTTTCCTCCTTCCATACCCTACGAGAATCTATATAGGTTTTAGATTTGTAACGCTTATAGGCGTCACGTATGTGCTCCACGGGCATGGAGAGTTCATCAGGAGTCACCTTCCCCTGGTTCAAAGCGTCTAAAGTCCTTCTCGCCTTGCCATATCGCTTTTGAACATTCCTAGTTGGAGGGGTTGGTGCCTCTACCACTTGTTTAGTTCCTGAAGGTCTGGGGTCTTGCCGGGACCTTGCTGGAATAGCATAAGCTGCTTTCTCCTGGTGATGATATTCGCCCGTTTGGGGTCACCAGACCTAGAGCATTCCGGCCACGGATGGGTCCGTTTGGCCGTCTCAAGAGCCTTCTCTGCCGCCTCCTGAAGCGCCTTCATTAGCTCTTCGTGTGTAAGAGGTATACGACAATCTATCTTACAGTTAAGGCATAATTGAGCCCTAGGTACCGTTACCATCTCTTCCTCGACTGGCGGATTCGCTGGCTTTTCCGCTCGCGAGGCGTCATTTGGTCCATCTTGGCCGATGGCATTCACCCAATAGTGTTGAACGGATGCCACCGTGTCATTATCAAATTGCAGGATTCCCTCATTCAACCATTCTTGGATTTGATCCTTCAATTCTATGCATGCGGACGTGCAATGATCATTTGAATGGTGGAAAGAACAATAGGATCCGTCTAGCCCAATGCTTTTGTGCTACTCTGACATGTATTCAGGAGCAGCCATTCCTTTCTGGATCAGGAGTCGCCAAATCTCCTGTGCTTTGTGCGCGTTGTAGGTATATGTTTGGAATCTAGAACCCTGTTGACGAGGTTCTAGTTCATGGCCTTCGTTGGGAACCAGAGTCACCATGTTCACCTCCGGAAAGGGTCGAATCTTCGTCCAAGTAGGTTCCTTAGCAGTGTCCATCACCATGAGCCGCTCATTAATCCACGTTTGGATCTGGTCCTTGAGCTTGACGCAGTCCTTAGTATAATGATTATTCATGTTGTGAAAACTGCAGTACTTCTTGCCCGCCATATAGTCTGGCTTAGGCACGAAACCGCCTTCGTGTTGGAGCCGCCCTTGCTTGAATAATTCGGCGAGGATCTCCGGAGCTTGATGAACATTGTATGTATACTTTTCAAAGGCGGACTTCAAAGGCAAAGAAGTCATAATCTTAATAGGTTCCTTGGCGAACCTTACGTTCTTCGGTTGTAGTGGCTGGCGACCCAACACCTCTACAACCGCTACATTGTCTTCGTCCTTAGTATCTTCAACCCAAGTGACCTTTGGCGCAGGATCAGCTTCTATAGTCGCCACCGTCTTAGAAAGAGGAGGGACATTCGTTTTAGGTTTCAGAGTACCCGGATAGTACGATAATGGGATGCCTTTCCTCTTGCTGGTCTGAACCCTTGTTTGGTCGAGGAAATGCTGATGTTTGGCTAACCTATTGGTTAAGTCTGTCATATTCATCACGTACACTTGCTGGAAGTGTGCCTGGATCTCCGGCTCGAGCCCTGCAATTGCCAGCTCGACAGTGGTATCTTCTGCTAGCCTGTCTCTGCATTTGGCCTGTAGGAGCTTAAAACATTTCAAATAGTCGATGGCGGATTCATCAGGTTCCTGGTTAGTATCCGCCAGAACCTTAATGGTTATCTTAGCCTCGACAACCCCGAACATGGTCCTAAAGAGACCCTCCATGGATTGCCAATCGGGAATAGAGCCTGGTGTTAGGTCTCTGTACCAAGCTAAGGTGGATCCTGTTAGGGAAGTTCCAAACAGTTTCAACTTGAGAACAGGGTCCTAGGCATAGGGCCACATTCGTTGTGAAAACGAGTTATGTGGGTCTCTGCATCTTCAGAAGATTCGCCCGAGAAAGGGGTGAACCTTATATGCTTGAAATTCGCTGGCCATGGCGTTAGGTTCGCAGCTTGTGTTAATGGATTGGAATAGGTTATACCAGGATCCGGCAAACCTTGCATGATCCTTAATTTCTCATAAAACAGCCTCTGTATGTCGTTGCAAGTCATAACACCCTCAACGTCCTCCTCTTGATCTTCGCCTTTGTCGTCAGATGGCGGGTTTATCATCCGTCCACCTCTTCTCTGTTGTCTTTGCGGAGCAGCAGCTTGAAACCCTCTATTACGAGGCTTAGTTGTTTTAGCTAGACCTTTCTCCATTGTCCTCCCAGGCTTTACTGGAGGGATTATCTCTCTTGGTTCAGATATCTCAGCCTCAAACCCTATTTGCACCATCTGCGCCAATCGCTCAACAGCGGCGTTGGTCTTTTCCATCTGATCCTGCTGCTGCAGCATCTGGGCTCTGAATTCCTCCTGCTGTTGCTGGAGTTGTTCGCTGAACTCAGCTTGATGCCCCCTCACTAAGCTATCAAGACTTCTAGTGAGAGAAGTAATATTTCCAGCATTCGTCTGTGATTGCCCTGCCAAAGCACGGATGTTGGTCATATGACCAATCTGTTCGGTCTTCAACTCCTTCAAAGCAGCTTCTATCTTCTCTAGAATAACATCAGTGGCCCGAGACTTAGATATTATAAGGCCAAAAGATTCTACTATCTCCGCAGAAGATGGCGTCCGAGTCTGGAGAATTCCATCTCCATCATTAGTTTCAGAAACTAATGGAGCCATTGCGGTGTTCGGGATATCGCCTTCCTGCTGGCAATCAGCGATACCCTCCGAGTTTTCGGGAGTAAGGTTATCTCCCTCAAGGACCTCATGCAGATCCTCAATCTCAGGTCTGCCGTCTCCAAACTTGGCTTGCAACTGAGATTCGGACAAACCCCTACATGCAGCTGAGTTGTGCTGTTTCAACAGCTGATGTTCTGGTTTCTTGCAGAACGACATCGGTCGTTTGTAGATATTGGCTTGCGCAATCTTGACACTGGTCCCACTGGGCGTGCCAAAAATGTTCGCGTCGGTTTTGACACCTGTCGAACTATCAACACGTGGGGGTGGCGGACGTAAGTTTTAGTCCTGGTGCGAGCGTGCCAGTACCTTTGGGTTAGGTACAACCTTGGTGGCGGACGACGTCTGGCGGATGAATCACCCTTGGCGAGCGGATGACTCTGGCGAACGTGTTCATCTGCTCCCTGCTACCTGACTTCTCGATCAAGTGACTGTACGCGGGCGTTGACAGGCCAGCGTAGAGGCTCGAACAAGACCTAAGTAAACTGTTACTAGAATTTTCTACTCAACCTCTCGTAAATTGAGATAATCTTACTTCGATCCTGGGATGCAAAGCAGAGCTTTAAATCAAGACCGCGGCTTGTATTCGTCCAACCTCTGGCAGATTGGAAAAGACTGTTACCGGGGTAACGACTCGATTTGTCACAAGGCGTGACGACTGGACACTTGGTGCTTCAGCGAACACAGACACGACGCAAGTTTGCAACTCTGATCGGCGCGAGTGGGCGACTCCGATTGGTGCAGGTGTGCTGGGACGTGCGGATGCTGGAAGCGATAGGTCTTAGCGATGCTTCGACACGAATGCAAGGCACGTTCGACAACTGCGGCAAATAAGGTTGCGACAAGGTTGGAACTGTGGTTGTTTGCAGTTTGTGGAAGGCAGTTCGCGTAAGATTGCTCCGGAGAGGCTTGCAAGATTTGCGAGGCAAAAACTTGTAGTTGTATGTTCTTTATATAGTGATCTCAAAACCCCAAATACATGTGTATCAAGCATAATGGATTCTGATACCGAGTAGGATTGTATTACCTTAAACCATCTCCAATTCGGATTCATATTAGGACTCCAAATCCTCTCCTAGACGGAAACTGATTTAAAACATATCGGATTACCCGCTAATGGGTGACCCTCTGGGCTTCGGCCCATAGTCTCAGGTAAATGTAAATTTAGGCCCAAACACATCCAATCTACCAGAGTTGGATTTGCCACATTTGGGGTTTCACCAACATCTCAGTCATACTACTACAGTAGAACCTCGTTAAATTAATACTTGATAATAACCTCGTTAAACTAATATTTTTTGCTGGTCCCGACTCGGGGACAACGTGCTAAATTAACATTTTGCTAAATTTCTAAGATAATACAAATTTGAGAATTCATATAGACCTCATCAAGTATATAAATTAATAATTTTAAATATATGTAATTATTTTTATATTTATGAGAACTTAATGACGTACTGCTTGTAATTATTTACTCATTTGTGACGACTTCGTTGTGTGCAAATGCATAATACTTTATGAATTATGTCTGTCATTATCGATTTTTTACGTAGTTTGAGGTGAGAATGTAATGCTAAGTATATGATGTGTTAAGTAACTATAATTTTGTTTATTTATAAAGGTTTTTATTGATTTAATGTTATTCGATTAATTAATAACTTGCTAAATTAATAAATTTCATCGGTCCCGAGGTTATTAATTTATCGAGGTTTAACTGTAGTTTGATTTTTTTAAGTACGAATATAGTTTGATTTTTTTTTTTTTTTTTTGTTTCCTGATCGATATATAGCCATTTTCCATTATTATTGTTCATTATTATTTTTTTCATTGCCACACCTGATATTAACACATTTATGTTGCTAGATTTTGACTCGGTTTACTTACGTACTAGCCATGGGAGGAACTTTAGCACATGAGATGATGCATGCTTGGTTGAAATTTCAAGGTCTGCATTCATATAATTATTTTCTGGGCTAACAATTCTCCACACATGCAATCAATATGCACTGAGAAGAAGCTGGGCAGTTTTTATATTTTTGGGCAATCAAAACCTTTTGAATGTTATTACCATGACAATTTGCAATTTTGCATAACGTAGGGGATGATTACGAGAAATGGGGTGCCATTTTTTACCTTCTTCTATTTCAATATTTCAATATGACAAAAGTTCAAGATAAAAAAAGATACGCGAGACCTTTACCCTACGCGTAATCGGACATCTGTTGTGCGTCTTAACCTTTGATGCAATTGGCTTCTGTTTATACATAATTGGTTTTTGTTTTAGCTACTATGTTTTTGTTGTTTCTTCTAAGGGGTTTTGGTTTCATGTCCCCTTTAAGGTACAATTTTTTTTCTTTAATAAATTTTTCGATCTTTGCCAACCAAAAAAAAAATTAATTATGATTCTAAAATAATGAACGTAAGAGTTGATTTTTAAATATTTCTATATCTAAAATTCCCTCTGCTCTCTAATGTCTAACAGGTTGTGAGACGTGGAAATGGGAAAGATCAGTTGAAGATCGAAGGTATCTGCCATGTAATGAAGTACAAGTGGATGGAATGGTTTTGTTCTAGTAGTGGTTTTGACACTGGGAACAAAACCAATTAGCAAGCTCAATACGCAAGAAAGTTGAAAGAGCTTATAGTCCAAAGGATGGAGACTTCAGAAGATAAAGTTTATGGCCGAGAGTTCAGAGATGCTATGAAGTTTGTAAAAGATTTTGGCTTCAACGAAACACTGCACTACATCGTTTAAAATGGAATACTCCCTCGCAGTCAACTCCCTCCTGTCCCGATTCCTAGGACAACTAGGGATGATCGATGGAAGGGACCTGTATGCGCTGTGGCTCATATAGCTCTTCATTTTCTTTTGATGAAGTTTAGATAGCCACCTTTCTCAGCTAGTTTTACCCTGAAATGATATGAAACTTGAGGTTGGTTGTTTTGAGCAGTGGTTCTAAATGTTTTTCTTTTGATCGATCTCTCTATGTGATGGGAATAATTTCCTACAAAGCAATCTGATGCATCTAAACGAAACTATTTCCATTTAGGAAACTGAGACTACCTATTTAGAATGGCTCCAGTAACTACATGCATACCGTTATTGTTCCTTGCCAAATACTTAGTAGGATTGCACATTATTTGTTCATGTGAACAACTAGATAAAATTCTGCAGCATCTTTCAAATTTTCCCTTTAATCACATACATTAGTGGTACACTGCCAAGGACTTGGATATATACACGGATACACTGGTAGGTTCTCTCACATAAGCTGGGTACTGATGATACCCACTACCCAGTATGGTACGAGGAAAAACTTACCTTACATGCTATGGGTTTTGCATTAGTAACATGATCTGCTAGATGTGAGGGATTGGCGCAGATTAATTTTCCGAGGAGACGTGATAATTGAGCAGTCTCTCGGACCATATCAGGTGTTGCTGGCGTTGAATGTGACTGAGTTGAAGTAACTAGTTCCAGTCACTGTGTTTCCTTTGACTCGGGGAAAACTAACTAGCTCTGGCTTCCTAGTTCTAGCTTCCTTCAACTTAGCTGCAAAACGTTCCTAGCAACAGAATAGAGGCAGACTTGATTGAAATGCAAGAAATTATTTCAAACATGACACAAATGTTAATTTCAGGGAAATTAAGGAGACTCTTGGTGATTTATAAGGGAATAAGCACACATATAACCGGCAACTAACGAAAGACAAGTTGAATATAATGTAAGTATATGCACATAATTCTCAGTGTGTGACTTTCACTTCATGCCTACTTAGATAGACTCAGTATGCTGGCGAACATAATAAGTGGAGAAGCATATTTGTAACATTACAAGCCCTATCATGTTCACCCAATATATGTCAAGCACGATAAGCCTGTAACAAAATATTGGCTGAGATTTTTGCGCCAGAAACTAAGGAACTATAAAGCAGAAGGGCACAAAAGGAGGGCAGAAAAGACTTGACCCTCATATGGTGAAAGAAAAATCTAAGAAGAAATATCAAGCTAAAAGCATAGGGAACCATCAACTCTAAGAAAAAGTGAGCTGCTTGAGATATTCACATAGGATTTAAGCAGCTAAACCATGGAAACTAGGGAACCATCAACACCGAATTCCAATCTGAAAGTAAAAGAAACAAAAACAGTGAAAACTGGAAAACCAATTATACCTGAGGTCCTAAGGTCGGTTCTTCTCTTGGCCAAAATATTTTGGGGCTCCACTGTGTCGCAAGAAACTACGGGGATACTTGCCTTTCAAAAATCGAGAAACTCATCTTTCTGGGTTTGCAAACTTGTTAGATTTGCTCGACCCCAGCCTTTCTGTACCCTCTTAAGAGTTTTCAATATGATTCCACTGCCATCATCTCTGGAAATGAAAAAGGGCATACCAAGTGAGAAACATCATCGTAGATTAAGAAAACTAATAATGATATTAAGAAAGGATATAGTGCACCGAAAACCTAAGGGGGTTCAAACCCAGAAAACAGTAAATTTTTGGACTCAATTCTTCAAAACATCTGTATACCTGGTTTGAAAGAGTTACAATACTTTTAGTAACCCCACAACCCCACATCAAAGAAGGAACTCCAAATTCACGAGGTGAGAAAGACCATCGTCGACTGAAAAACTAATAATGAAACTAAGAAAGCATATAGTGCACCATAAAACGCAAGTGGCTTCAAACCCAGAAACTTGGACTCAATTCTTCAAACCGACTTGTATCTGGTTTGAAGGAATTCCAATACTTTAACTTTGTTAGTAGCCCCTTAATCCCACATCAAAGAAGGAAGTCCAAATAACACCAATCCTTGATGAGGTGGGATTTGATCCAAGCCTCTTATGTATCAAATAAACATAACTAAACAGATAACACCTTCAAAATATATCATAACACTTCCCTACGGAATATTCACACGTTTCCGTCGTGTAACACTCATATCAGATCAAAAAGCGTGTACTAAATGAAGATATGTAACTAAGAGCGTGTCTTCCAACTGTGAAGAAATAGGCAAAAATTGCACACTTATCTCCTATTGTAGTTTCTCATCACATGCAACTGTGATGATTAGAATTTTGACCAACATGGAAAAAATAATCAACCATCAACTCTAAGTCTCTAACAGAGAAGAAAAGAATCATAAATAATTTTTCTCTATCATACCTGTTAACTATGGTCTGCCAATCACTACCACGAGAGCTTGGTTTTCCACCAATTATATCCCTCTGACTCCGGTGAACCTTATTCGCTGTCCTACCTTCTGATGCCATTTCCATCATTCTCTCTGCAAGTTCATCAGCTTCATGCTTATTCCCCCTTTTACCTAAGCCATCAATTACTGGCAGGAAGGACGCTGAATCAAACCCGTATCCCTTATTCATCATATTGTGAAGAATGCTACAGGCATCCTCTAACTTTTCATCCTTGCAAAGTCTATCAATGAGATCCTTATAAAGGAAGTTCCCCAGATAAAAATACTTTTCCAATGCTTCTTTAAATAGCTCTGTAGCTTTTGCCACTTCCCCTCCAGCAAGTAACTCATTGAACATCAAACTATATAACGCTTCCCTGTGGCCACATACACTTAAAGCAATGTCAAATACCTCCTGTGCGACTCCAAAATCACAACCCTTGCAGAAAGCTCTAATTAATATTCTGAAGGTTGAAATGTTCGGGGATATGCCCTTTTGCAGCATTTCATCCAGAAGAGAAGTTGCATCTGTGACTCTCTCTACTTCACAGAGGCAGGTCATCATATTATTGTAAGTGCAGACATCAGGAGAGACTCCCCTTTCTTTCATTTCATCCATCAGCCCATATATTTCAAATATTTGCTTTTTACTCCCTAAGCCCAGGATTAGTGAATTATAAGTTTGAAGGCTCTTGTTGCAATCTTTCTTCTCCATGTCCTTCAACACCCGAAATGCCGATGATATCCTTCCTTCTTTACAAAAGTTACTTATGAAAGTATCATAAATCACTGAATCAGGATGCAAGTTTCTCCCCATCATCTCCATGAATTTCTTCTTGGCTTCATCAAGCCTCCCAGCCTTGCACAATCCACTAATTATGGTTGAATATGAGATCAAATCTGGAATGCATTTATTCCCATTATTACTATCGTCAACCAGGCCAACAAAGGAATTCCCTAAGCTTCCAAGAGCCGCACTTCCATGAGTCCACATCCCACTTACAATTTCAATTGCTTTGTCCAATTTCCCATCATTGCATAGACCATCAATCACAATATTGCAGGTCACAGTATCTAACCCATAACCTTTCTCGTTCATCTTTCGCAGCAATTCCTCCGCTTCTGATGTTCTTCCCTCTTTCCATAGGCTGTGCAGCAGAATGTTGCAAGTATGAGTATTTGGGTAGCAATTCTTCAGTATCATCTCTTGCAACACATTGCTAGCTTCAAATACCTTCCCTTTATTGCAGTATCCATGTAGTAAAGTACTGTAGGTGACCGTATCTGGCGAAATATTGTTTCTTGCCATCAGATCCATCACCGTTCTTGCATCACGTAGCATCCCATTTTTGCACAACCCATTTATCACAATGTTATACGAGTAAATATTAGGTTCTATTCCCTTATCCACCATTTCTTTCAGAACCAGTCGAACCTCCAAGAGCTTCTTATTCCTGACCAAACCCAACAACCATATATTATAGCTCTCTATATTAATCACATCACCAGCCTTTTCCATAGACTCAAACAAGCTTTCTGCTTCCTCTAACATCCCTTCCTTACAAAACCCCTGTAACATCAAATTATACGTCACCACATTCGGTTGCGGCAGCCCCAAAGCCTGATCCGTATGCATATCCCTAAATATCCTCGACGCTTCAAGAATCTTCCCTGCACTACAGAGAGCCGAAATCCGAGAATTAAAAGTAACAACATCCGGAAACACACCCTCCTCCCTCATCCTCTCCACCAATCTCTCAGCCTCATCAGTCCTCCCTTGTTTACAAAAACTCGAAACCAAAGTATTATACACAACCCTATTAACCCCCACACCACAACCCCTCATCTCATCCAAAACCTCCAAACCCAAACCACTAAACCCACCCTTACAATACCCACGAACCAAAATCCCGACACTAAACTCATTCGGCTCACAGCCCTTGTCACGCATTTTATCAAACACCTGGCGTGCATCTCCCAAACGGCCGCAGTCGCATAGCGCATCGATCAAGAGATTGAAGGTATACGTCTGGGGCTTAACCCCGGAAACAATCATGTCCCTATACAACAACAGAATGGAATCGACGTCGTTGTTGCGAAGAGAAGACTCGAGGAGGAGATTGTAGAGGTAAATAGAGGGAGGGTCGTTGGGGAAGTGACTTCGGAGAGATTTAAAGATGGAAAGGGCGGTGTCGGGGAGGTTGGAGTTGGCGAAGATGCGGATGAGGGAGAGGAGGGAAGGCTGGGAGTGGAGGAGGAGGCGGTGGAGGGTGTCGATTTCGGTGTGCATTTGGGCGGAGATGAGAATGCGGGCGATGATGGGGAGGGAGGAGCGGAGAGAGAGGTTTGGGGAGGAGGAGAGGATGCGGTGGAAGAGGTGCCATGCCAGTTTCGGGTTGGTGCTGTTGTGCTGTAGTGCTTTGGTCAGTGAGCTTGCTACGACCTCCATCTTCCCTGAAATTTCTAAACTGATATGGCCGGTTAACTGATATTTTGTGTCAATTTAATTTCCTTCTTTTGTCAAATTGGTACTAGAAAGAGTTATCGTAAATGTTGAGAAGCTAAAAGAATGGCCAAGGTCGATACAATCATGCTTTATGAAAAGATGGGCAGTGGGTGAAAGAAAGCAATCTTGTATCAATGGGACATTCCAAATGCCTTCAGTTGTTAATAATTCCTCCACCTTCATATTTCTAGGCACCCTCAGAGGAGAAATAACTAGTCACAGGATATTACAGTAAAAAATTCTTTCACAAATTTGTCTGATGTTACTTGGCCAGTGGTACTAGAACAATGAGTACGGCTATTGCACCCTACCAAACTTTTTACCATACTGCAATTTGGTTCTAGGATGTGGCACTTTCCTTCAATGGTATTGTTAGAAAGCATGGGGATCTCTCTTCTCGTTGTGCCCCAAAAATAGTGTTGTATCACATATCTTCACCACATTGTAAAACCACATCTCTGGACGCTCACTAGGTGAGTTTTGGGTTTAATAAGGATATTTAACATAAATCACTGTCCCAAACCTAACAGATGATGGATGACCTATGATTTCTAATGTCTGCACTGAATCAGTGATGCATATACAATACTATACACATCATTATCAAAACAGTTTTCCTTTGACGGCCATGTTCACAGCATTTCCACCGATTAAATATTGGAACATACCCTCGTATTGCAAGCACTAGAGCAGAAGCTCGGCCTGAAATAGGAAAGCTGCACTTCCACAACTATCACATTAAGTTTGATGAAGATTCAACTTCTTGAATCTCAATATTTGTAAGCCTATTCAGAGGACCAAACATGCTCAACACGACCTGCAAACCACAAAAGGCGAGCTCAGTTATTATCAGCATCTCCGGGAATTGTATGCTGATTTTGATTTGAGGCACAGTAAGGAGCACAAGAAATAGGGACTTCCATATTGTTCAAGTCCAAGTCTTTGTACTGGTGTAAAACAGAAAGTGTTCCCAGTGGTGCAAAATCTGATATCAGTCCCGTAATAATAACAATGACAGAAGAAGTTCCCAAACTTACCGGTAAAAATACAAGCCCATGCAAGAAACCAATAATCACCAATGCCAGGTACATTTGGAAATAATAAACCTGCAAAATCAGAAAGCTAGTTTACAGCTATTGAGCAACGCTATAAGTAATTGAAGCTGAGAGGGAGAGATAAACACCACAAAAATTTCTGATCTTGAGAAGCAAAGGACAATCACTCCAACTAGCTTTGTAAGTGTGATTCCACTGCCAAGTTAAACAATATAAATTGATAACACAATGTTAGTGTTGCGTGTTGAACAAAATCACTAATCTGCATAAAGGACTCCTAAGGGCATCTCCAATGGGAGGGCCTATACCTTATAATTTAGGGGTCCTAAAATATTCAGCCTCTCCAATGGTGAAAAACAGGGGTCCTATACCCTATAAATTTAGGGCTGGGTCTTATCTCCCGTCTCATTTTGAGACTTCATATAAGAAGGGTCCTAAAAATTTTGGCTGGGCCCGTGTGGCTGACGCAGAGCAGAGGAGAGAGGGCGGGAAAAGAAGAGACGCGGGAGGAAGATGCGGTGCACGCCAGACGCGCAAAACGACAAGAAGGTGATCGGCTGGGCGACGCACGACGCGCGAAACTTCGGGCGAGTAGGAGACAGCGAACTGCAGCGTGGCCCGCAGCACGTGGGTCGGCCAGAGAGCCGTTGCCCCCCCTGCACCCCAACGGTCAACTCAATCCAACGGCTACAATTTAATCTTCATCCAATCCAACGGCCTCAAATCATCCCTGAATTATTTAAATTTTTGTATTTTCTAAAATGAATTTTTGATCTGACGGTTTAAGATATAGATTTGAAATTAATCGACGGTTCGCATTTAAACTAACTTTAATTTTATATAAAACAGTAATAAAAGTGAACGACTACGTTTTTATAGAAGATGAACATGATCTCGGAATATAGAAATTGACACGTGGCAGATAACGAAATCTCGACAACGAATTAAATATCGACACGTGTCTACCAAAATCTTGTCCGATTTGTGATAATATCTATGTAAAATTTAATTTCAAATCATATCCACCGACACATGTCGATCGTACACGTGTCCGATTGTGGATGATGCATACGGGTCCAAAATTTTTTATTTTTTTTTTCAAATGAATATTATATTTATTTATCATGTACAATAATAGTTTATAAATATAAATTATTATTAATTACAACATAAAATAAAGAAAAATCAAATATATAAATATAAGACCCCATTATAGGACCTTGGAGATGGTTAAAGTCCTATAATGAATAGTGTCCAAGTGAAGTCCTATAATATGTATAGGACCTCATTATAGGACTTCATGGTTGGAGATGCCCTAAGGGATTCCAAGAGAAACAGCAGGACAATGAGTTCAGTACATGAACCCTGTTGAAAGGGATGATGAGTAAGGTTTTTCCAATATATTGGTTAAATTTCTCCATCACAGCTTAAGCCATTGCAAAATTAGTTGTCTAGATATGCAGCTGGGATAAAGTCAGATAAATATATTAACTGACTGCTCAAATTATATGCATGTATATCTGCATAGGTACTACTTGTCATAATGTCCCTGTAAATCTCTAAGCTAAATAACTACTGCATATGATAGGGGCATTTCTTCTTTAGCTATTTTCGTATTCATCTAATGCAATTTATGCTTGCAAGAATATTTGAGCTCAGCACAGAATTCTACTAAGTATCACCTTAAAAGGTATATAAGAGGCACACAGTTTACCTGAACACAGAAGGTCCAACTTTAGTTAGAGCTTTCTTTGCTCGTTGGTTTCGGTCCCCATCGCTCACCTGTGCAAGGCCGCAAGTGTGTACATATTGGTAATGTAATAGAAAATTATATAACCAAATGAAAGGAAAAACTTTAATTAAGTCTAACCAACTTAATTAAGTGTAATACCGTGTCGGCGTGATTAGAGTTGAACTCACCAAGTAAGCATGTGCTATATGCACACAGAACTCGACAGCAATTCCAATAGACATTATGAGATTTACTACAGAAACCGCATTTAGTTGAATATCCAAAATGGCCATCACGCCCTGAAAGTTCAGTTAAGCTCGTCATTTTTTTTAAACGAAAGAACTAGACGAATTTGGAAGATCGGCTGAAAGAGAAGTAAAATATGACGGCACCTAATTAAAAATTTGTAGCTAAAAAGGAGGAAGTTATATTGATAATATTAAGGAAAATATACCATTAGGTCCACTACAATCATTGCCAAGACAAGTATGAGAATTGCTGAACTCCATAAGCTGTAGTTAAACCAGATGGAATATAAGACGCAAAAACTGTGAGTGACAAGTCAGTAGGTACATTACTCGAGCAGGCAGTTGTTAGGATATGCTCAAAAAGGAAACAAACCTGGAAGTGATAAGCACACAGACAATGAAGATTGCACCTGGTCATACATATGAGATATTAGGTAAATGCTTATTTAATGTAAATATCTACTGCATCATTGATTAGAAACCAATCTCTATTCCATAGTCAAGTGCCTTGAGCAGTGCACAAAGCATGCTCCACATGAGAACACTCCCACAACCAGACAGCTAACTAAAGCTACAAAAGAGCAAATAAACAAACACCAAAGAGATTTATATATATCTCCAGATGATGATCTACAAATACCCACCAAGAGCTATAGCAATGTTGATCAAAGCTATCCTCCATATATCCAGATATTGCTCAAAGAAGATGTAGAACACTGAGTATGGAAAGATATCCATCTGCATCAGAAAGAGCACTGTGAGCATACATTTAATATAGAACAAATTACTGATCACTCCTTATACTTGTAGTGACTCAACAGTTTAGTTCTTGTGCTTTCAATTTCAACTGAACACTCCTTGTGGTCTCAATTTTCTACCAATTGGTCTATTTCATCCAAAATGACTGTTTATCATTTTTCAACTTCCTCAAATGCCCTTAGGTTATTTTTCTTATTTTTTTTACTTTCTCTTCTTCAAAACCAAAACCGAGAGAAGCTCCAGAATATCTGGGTTTATGATTGTCGATCTTCAATCCAAGAATTTTACAATTGCAAACTGATTGCAATCAGGAAGAAAAAAAAAATGCAAATTAATTTGATACATACTGCTAACAAAATCAAATAACATCATCATAATCACGATGAAATAAAATTCTATCAAATCTCCATCATATCTATTTAAACCAAAATGAGATTAAAATAAATTCTCATCATCATCATTTTTACCATTAACAGCACTCTCTAAGCTCTCACGAATGAAATTATATAAATAACAACCATTTAATATAATTAAACTTACAAACAACACTACTACACTAGGCTGAATTTTTTTTTTTTTTTGCCAATAAGGCTCAAATTTAATTGGGTTACATAGTCTTTCATGGTGGGCTGTGTATTCTTCAGTTTTGGTTTTAAAGAAAAAGGAAAAGAAAACAAGAAGAAAAATAATAAAACAACACCTAAGGGCATTTGAGAAAATTAGAAAATAGTTAATAACCATTTTGGACAGATTGGACCAATTGGTCGAAAATTGAGACTACGAGGAGTGACCAGTTGAAATTGAAAACACGAGAACTAAACTGTCGAGACTCTAAAAGTATAAGGAGTAAACAGTATTTTATCCTTTAATATATCATTATACATTTAATATGTAATGTCATTTTCTACTAGCAAAGTTGTGTACTTGGTACTTGATAGATATGAAATCATATGCACAAAAATGGACAACGTCGGTGTGATTTGTAGATGATTGGTTTTAGGACATGAGAATTCTTTTGAGACCAACAACATCTTAGTTTTACAAATGGAAGCGGTATAATTTTAAAAATCCACTATGACTATATATGTTCTATCCATTTAATATGCCAGCAATTTCACCAATGTGTTGTACTTAGAGAATTGCATTACAGAAATGTGCAAGTGAAATTTCCGAAGCTTGTTCATTTACCATGCTGCTTGGTAGAACTTAATACCTTTAAGGACTCAGACATTCTTGCGCTGAACTCCCGCGCTGCTCTCAAGGAATTTACGTAATCACCCTGAAGATCAAACAAGGGTGTTCAGTAGTAGTTATGCTGTATCATATCACCATACTTCTACTATCAGTTTACTAAAGACAAAAGACCATACTTGTTTGTTGAGTGGTGTGTGATAGGTGCGAAACTCGGACGCTCTTATAATGCCATTTCCATAACCTGAAAACAGATAAAATGTTTATTTACTACTAATGCAATCAAGAGATTTCAGCCTCGAGCACTTTTCACCACATCAAATGGACAAGAATTTTTTTTTTCTCTGCACACTATCATATATATATCAGCTATCTTCAAATACATCAAATGGGCCATTAAATAATCCCTCTACACTATCATATGTATCAACATAGCATTATATACAGAGAAATGATCTTACACACCATTGAGATCCACACTATTAGTGTAAGCACCATGGCCACCTTTTGCGCAATCAGCGGATGGCAGTGCATTGAGGAACCAAGGAAGCTTCTCCCTAAATTGTACTGTAGATGGGCGATCATCAACCAAATCCGAGTGGCGAAAGCACTGGAACCAATTTAAGTGTTAGTTCTAAACCCTGGTGCTCTGCTACAGTTAATCTCAGCTACATAGATAAGATGGGCATTACAGTTGTACAATCTTTGCACACTCCACCAAGGCCACAAGGTCCATCATCAGGTGAACAGCAAGGTGGCTGACGAGAAGAAAAATTTTCTTCAGTATATCACGGTTTAACTAACAATAATCGAATCACAGAATACCAAAGTTAAATCTACCATGTGCTGGTCGATGTTTTCAGCAAACGAATATCAGAGATCATGATGTGAAGCAGTATTAACCACAGGTTAGCTTACACAATGGAGTCACCAATTAAAATGACATCCATGATAAAATTAAAAAGAAAGAAATAGGCCAAAAGGGTGCAGAAGATACTAATATACACATATAATCAAAGAAAAAAGTACAATGCTCTGATAGTAAGATGGAGCAGCGAAGACCCAGAGATAAAAGAGCAGAATCTTAAATCACTTTTCAGATAAGACATGTAACGAATCACCAACCTGGTCATCAGGTGGACAATAAGAAGCATTTAAAAATTTCCGACAGCAACCAAAAGCCTCGGGGGATATCCATACAAGAAAATCATCAAGCCAAGAGGCAGCTGGCTTAGCAATGTAGCTTGATTCTGGTGTTAAAGAAGCTCTTGATATCTGCACCGATACAGATTGATATGAAAGATATAAAAATCAAAAAACCGGCAGAGCGTAAAACCTTCCCGAATATAAGCTAAACAATCATATAAATAAATAAAAAAAACTGTACAGTTGAAGAATTTGGGAAAGACATGCAGTCACAAAAAAAAAAAAAAAAAAAAAAACCATTGTTCTTCTAAAACAGGACAATTCAAAATGCAAGCTCAATATGCATTTAAAGTGGTTTTGTGCAGTGCAATATTTAGTGATACCAATGCAACATAATTGGTTTGTATGTGTATTGGACATACTGAAATGTAGAAAGTCATACTTTACATCAAATTTCAAATCAAAAGCCGCTCCACCATTGTAGTACCTCATTCAGAAGAGAATTCGATTCACATTTGCTAATGGAACATAATTGGTTTGTATGTCTTGATTCCGAGCTGAAATAACCAAGTAGCATCTGATTGTTAATAATTGTTGAAATGATTTCTTACTGAGTCTATTTTAACGAGAAGATCTTTTGGCATGGAACAACAAATTATACTAAAGACACTTCTTCATATACAGCAATCATAGAAAGACAAGTATAGCAAGAACCGTATCAAATTTTCTTGTTAACAGAAGTATTCAATTTCCAGTGATATCTTCAACCAAAAATCCTGTGACATATCGCAGAAAAGATATTTTGAAATGAAAGTAGAAAATAGACCGAAATAGTACCTGTAGTTGTAATCCTTAACAACAAAGTACAATGGTGGTCCAACCCTGAGATACTCTGAGATACTATTGAAATACCCCTGACAGAAATATTGGAAGATTCAATATTCCAGGAAGTTAGAATGTAGGTAAGAAGATTCCATCAAACTATAGGTGACCTGGAGGTAAGAGTCCCGGGGAAGGACAATCTGCTGTTCCAACCCTGTTTCAATCCTAGAACATAATGCCTATAAGGACCAAAACAATGTAAAACATTTATGTTAGAAACTGGAGATAAATAAAAATAATTAAATTAACAAATATGCAGAATCAACAATACACAACTTACAATGCTTGCCAAGGTAAAACCAACAAAGACAGCAACTAGAACCATCTTGACCACCCATGAGTCAAGAATACGTGCATGCACTTCCTACAGCAAAGCGATGATTAATAAACAAAAGTAGAAGGCATAGGATGACTAGTGTATTTCTGCAGCAAAAATAATTAAATCACCAATTGTTGCATCTCCAAATAGGACATCATATTATATTCTCTTGATAACAACCATTTACCCATGTAATCCATTAATTTCAGATGAAGATTACTAATAATATCTCGTAAAAAAACCAAAAAAAAAAACCAAAAAAACACGAATAAAGAAAACAATAAGCTAAAGAAAATGTTACCTTCATATAGCGAGCCAACAATCCAGTTCTTCCTACACGTTACATGAAGTTGATGACTTGATTAGAACTAACTAATATATATATATATATATATATAAATTAAGATCAAAAGTATACTAAAGGCAAAGCAACCTTAACAAACTATCATACACACAAATATACCTTGAGTGGATTCCACAGACGATGAAGAGACTTTTATGCATGGAAAACAATCAACCCTGCCATCCTCAGCTCTCAAAAAGTCGAAGTATATCAATGCAACAAATGCAGTAACTTGCAGAAAGAAGTCAAGCAACACAGCAAGGGCTACAAAAAGAAAGGTCTGTTCAGATGAACGTACTAAAAGAAACTCCAAATAAGACTTTTTAGGACATACAAAAGGAAAATATTAGTCACCTGCAAACATGGAGAAGACTCGGCACGCGGGCATAGGAATGAAGCTTCCCACTGCAAATGCCAAAACTTCAGACAAACTAGCCAGTGTTATGGATGGGCCAACATCAACCAGAGCATTACTTATTCTTCTGTCTAAAGGCAACTCTGGTGACTGCCGTTTTACGGCATGTACCAATATACACATGTTATCCACACCAACCTGATGAAAGAAACCAAACAGAGAACCAGTTGAAATATATTATCATACAAAGAATACCATATAAAAGTAGTCAGGTCACCAAGGAGGGCAAAAGTTCATAAAGAATTAGGAAAAGTATCTGGAACAAGAACAAAACATACATTCCTTTTTGAAACAAAAGTTTTGATTGAAGATGAGCAAGGACAGGAGGGTTTGGAGGTGTATAGAACTATTCGGTACCATGAACAAAAACGAGAGGAAAATATAATAAGTTGACATTGAGCAAAAATGGACAGTTCTGAGAAGCGGGGAAATTTAAAGTCAACTAAGTTAGAAGAAAAATGAACAAAGAAGTTCTCTCAAGCAGCCAAGAAAATAGAAAGCAAAAGTTGCAGTCCCTAATGTACAAGGCCAAGGAGTATATAATTTATTTTCTATTTTCACTTCTAACTGGTGACTCATTCTATCAGAAATTAACTTGTGTTTTTTTTTAGTAGTGTAGTAGTAATTGTACTGTAGAGCAGCTTACAGTTTTCTCAGTATCACTCAATTAGTTTCTCTCACCAGTTAAAAAGTACTATTCTCTTTTTTAGAACCACATAAAGAGTGCTCCTGGGGCATGTCAATTGGTGCAGTGATAGTTTTACCAACCAAAAGATAACAAGGAGTATAGTCTCCAAGAGAACATGAATGCTATAACTGGATCTTAGTGACTTTAAGTTTATAAGAAAGAAGCTTACAGCCAGAACAAGGAAAGGAATGACTTCCATTATAATTAATGTAGATTTGACTCCCAAAGCACTGAAAAATCCAACAGATCCAAGGACAGAAAGCATTACAAGCAATACTCCTGACAAACCAAGCAGGACCTACAAATTAGATCCAAATAATGATTAGCAGACCACAGAGCCTCATAATACTAAAGATATACAGATGGCATATACGTGAAAGCTCCATGGACAAGTACTAGGGCAGACAATACATGGTGTTCCTATGATACTTCTTTGAATTTAGTTTCTAGTGAAATTGTTGCCAAAATATGTGATCCATCAAAACTCAAAACTCCTCCAACTTGGTCATAGATAGGCCTTCGCAAGTTTATGTTTTCAGTTTCTACTAGTCATCTACACCCTTGCCAAGTGTTTTACTGATGGCATGCTTGTACGGTGGCACCAACTACCATATAAAGTTATAAACACATGCTGGAATTTTTCATAAGGAATACAAGACTACTTAAGCGAAGGTTAAGATCGTACCTTGGACGAGAGGTAAAAACAAGATATTTGAGGTGCATCTCCTAATGTCAGAGATATATAGAGGAACATTACCAGATAGCTTACCTGATATGACATAGGACAAGAAGAATTACAAATGCATATATCAGCAAAAGGTCAAGTATAGTAAAGTTTGCCTTCAGGTCAAGATATCACGATGAAATCTTGCATATTGCTCAAGTGTCATAAAAACACCAAAGTCTGGGACTTACTAGTATAGTTATGACATCTGCAGTACTTTCTCTTTTCAATTCTTCCTCAATTGAGCTTTCGGCTGAAAACGAGAGACTCAGATTCCGAGAGAGCACCATTGGCAGCAGTTCTCCCTGTCAACATATTTGCTCCAGATCTCAATATCCAGTATCATTTGTATAAATGTCTAAAAAACCAATGTACTTGCTCCATATTTGCATAAAACCGAAATGCCCACAGACAACAGCGACAATGCAATGGAGGATGTGTACTGCAGTGTTTGAACCTTTGCTAACTGAATAAAAGCCTTTTCCCAAGCCAATGCCTTCCCATTTTCATTCCCTACATCATCAACTGCATTATTAACTGGGTAGGTGACTACGAATGCTGAAGCCTGAAATTTGAAGATCATTATAGAATTAGCATATAGACAGATATCTGAGATAAGACTGTGCAGAAAAAAAAAAGATATCTGGGTTTGCCCAAAAGGAGCAGATGAGGCAAGATCTCGCCTCTCCCGACTTTATAATAGTTTCTTTTATTAATGAATCTTTCTTCCAAAAATAAAGGATCAATATTACCTCTGAAAAGTTGTTTCCAGAGAATCCTCCCAAGGCAGTGCTAGGATCAAGTGGAGCCTGAAAGGCACTTAAACATGTCTCTGCAGAAGAATAATGCTGCAGGTGAAAATAACGGCGAGGTTACTAAGTAGACAATAATGAAGTAAATTACAAAATCATATGAATGGTACGCAATATAAGCAACAAACTAAGGAAATATTCTTCATGAAGTTTTTAGTCCGGCATAAGTACATAATAAGTTAATAACTCCCCTTTAAAGCCAAAAATTCATGCATAAACCTCTTTCAGTAATTGATGCCTAAGCCACCATATGCACTTAGTCAGTCACTATATCTTATGCATACACTTCCCAGAGTAAAGAAATACGGTGCATTTATATACATTTGATTGGGCAGATCTGCTAGAAGTCACGGACATGAAAACAATCTCTCTCTTTGAATAAACATCATTCCGGAAAAGGAAAGTAGGTGTTGCCATTGTTACCTGAAAGCAATATTCAGCATGTACAACTCCCCCATAGATGTCAAAGTTTTCAGGGTCCATTTTAAAATACTGCATAAAATGAGAAAAGTTAAATTAAAAAAAAAAAACCTGTAAAGTGCTGGGTAAATCACGCTAGTTGTCTCAGTCATAAAACTCTTCAAATATTAGTCTCCAAAATCAAATCCAGTGTCTTTCCCACTGCAGACATTCTCAACAGTAAGACGGCTGTTTTGTCAGATGATGTTTGTTTCAAAGAGTCAAATTGTGGAATATCTGGAAAGCAAAAGTTGCAGTTAAGGTTAAGGTTTCAGCAGGGATTGGCACTTCGAAGACCTAGAGATGGAATGTTTCTATCAAGTACTTCTATATCCTTCAGTAGCAAGTATGTGACTGAAATTTCTAGACAGGTTCACTGGTTTTGTTAGCACAGCAGGCTGTTACCCATTATAGAGAAAGTATAAAGTGTTACTTTTTAGGATGTGGGAAGAAGGTTTATTCTCTGTACGGTTGTTTTGCAGTAATTTGGTTGATTTGGAATAGAAATGAACATGAAGATGCTCAAAGACTATAAGGAAATTGGTCAGGAGGAGATATAGAGGATACTGAATTCTGGCATCATCCCTATACTATTCTGATGATTCGTTCAGTTTCTATAAGGTTAATGGTCTTATAGAAGTCTGATAGTGCTTTTATTGTCTGGCTCTAAGTTGAGGTGGGCCACTTGTCAACAATATGTGCTGTGTTTCATAGTCTTCAATATCATTGTGTTTCTTTTAAAACTATAAAAATAGAATAAAACTGAATAGGTGAAACGGCAGAAACAAATTCTTATGTAATAAAACCTGCAAAATGCTTTGAGTGGCACAATCTTGGCCAATGGGCTTCAAGCAAATTTCAGTTAGAGCTACTGTCGAACCAGAATAATTAGCACGAAGTCTGTCAACCTGTAGGAATGCAGCTGATTGTAAATATTACATTAAAGTGAGAAAAAAAAAATGCACGAAAAAAAAGCCGCAAAAATAGCACACGGTATTTGCAAAACCTTGTCTTGTATGTCGAAAAGTAATTGAATATTATCATCTGTGACTATACTGGGTGACTTCCCACGCTTTGAATCTGGGACAGTTGCTATAATGAGCTGCATCAGATAAAGATAAATTATGACATCAGTTTTCAACATAACTACAACAAGGCTTTCAAGAGAGCCCATGCAAATAAGCTACAGAAAGAAAGAAAAAAAATAAGTAAAAACTTTCAAAATAGAAAATATTGTATATGATTGCAAAACCATTGCTAGCCATATTATGAACCAGGCTATGGATAAGTCGTTTTGTTATATCAACTTGAACTTGACAGTTGCAGCAACTTGAACTGAACTTTACATTCACATATTATCTAACAGCACTATCTAGACTGTAGCACATTTGGTCTGATAAAAAACCGTAAAGATGCATTGGAGCTGTAATGACAAGATGCATTGGAGCTGTAATGACAAATGGGTTTAATAACACAATTACTAAAAGAACATCAAGTCTATGACCTGCTCAATTCTGTAGAAGGGGGCAAGATGTCTGTCAAAAAATTGTTTCTCTTCCGCTGCCTTGCTACCAGGACCTACCCACAGCTGCAATATTTTATATGTCAATACCTCCAATGATTATTCTGTTTTCAACAAGAATACTTGACCTTCTTCCAAAAAAACAAGACTACTTGACCAATTTGATTTACAATTGTTATATAACCTAACAGCAGAAAGATCAACAGTGCCCTGATTATTCTTTATCGGAGAGTTAAAATGTTCTGAAATAATGTAACAATTTTGATGACTTAGGATGCATGCACAACCACATTCCCAAGTTGGAAAAAAAAAAAAAAAAAAAAACAAAAAAAATGTATACGAGAATTAGAACAGTAGAAATTCCAAATTCACAAATTACAGAACTTAGTAGGTTGAGAAATTATCTAAAGTTGCATTTCACAAACAAGATTCCATTTTGACCACTTTCAACTCACAATGAAAGCCAAGCAACAGACAGAAAAAAAAAATTAGTTCTATGTGTGCTTCCCCAGTTATTATAAAGCATCATCCAGCCCATTCGTTGTCCATGTGGATAGGCAGCATTACATGTATGTACAGTTTGCATATTCAAATTTATGTTGGGGTAACAGGTATACTTTGGAATTACTTGGTGCAAGGAAAGCCGTTTCAGAGACTAACAAAAAAACAATGGAGGTTGGAGATTGAAGAGCGGGTGGCAAGTTATATATTCAATTCAAAAGTCACAATCACCTCAACAATGTTGGAGCCAATAACTTCTTTTAGGAACCAAAACAAATGGTAGGCAAATAAATAAAAGATATAACAAAGAGTTATGTGAGAATTAAAAATTTCATCTGATTTCTTATACAAAGAGTTATAGATTGTATGACAAAAAAAAATCATCTGATTTCTTATTAATAAGAAAAAGATATAGATGAACGGCTTGTACAAGAGGTTATTCCCACCACCCATCAGATACAGTATACAAGTATCACTCAGTCATATATCGCATAGTGAGACACTGAAGATCAACCATTCTTATCTTTGGGGAAAAGTTGGTCCACTAAGACATAGGTGTTAACAAGATACCTTTTCTGGCCGTGTCTCCACCTGGAAACGAACTAGACCTATACAGAGTATAAGAACAATCCCCATCGAGGAAAAGAGCACAAGAGTGGGATTTCTAGAAACCCAGATTCCATAATTCCTGGATAGAAATGTTATAATTCAGTATAAACTCAATAAGCTATAACAAATAGTGGAGTTCCTGACCTGAAAAAGCTTGACATATATTCCTGAATTAGAGATAATTCGACCTCTTCTGTTACTTGAGGATCCACCTCATGCCCCTGATCATTACAAAGAAACTTTACTTAAACAAAGCTAACAGCTTAAAAAAAATAGAAAGGGCCATACACACTGCAGCAACAAATCAACAAACTAAAGAGAACAACAAAATATAAAACTAAGAAGCCTTTTTTTTAAGGCCAAAGGCAAACTATAACAGTGATCCTGTCTACTTCTGTTGGGTAGATATCTTGTACACTATGATGTACTCTTTGCATTCTGCTAATAAAAGTATCTTCTCAAAACAGAAAAAGGGACGAACCCAGAAGATTTGTCATACGTAATAGGGAGAAATATCAGCAGAACTGAATGAAAAAGGAAAAAAAAAATCAAACTTACCTTTCTGGCAAAACTTTCATCATTTTGTAAGTTAACAGGATTGATATCATCATCATCAATGGCACTCAACAACGGTTCCTTAGTAGATCCAGTTCTCCTCCTTTCTCTTTGCCGATGAAACAACCCCCAACCAAAGAATGCACAAACTAAGAGAATATACACGATGGCTACTGAAAAATCAATGCATTTGATCTGGAAACATCAACAAGTAGTACTCAAGTCACTTCAATTTACCAGACACAGATCTATCAACAAATATACTATGTACCCAACTACTTCAGTGAAATACTATGATCATAACGAAATCGAGAAATTCAAGCAAAATGTAAATGGCTTGAATAAATCCCAACCTCAATAGATAGAATTTTGATGGAGCACAGCTCTTTCTTGCGTGGAGGTGGTTCAGAATTAGAACATGCAGGAGCTGAAGGGCAATCACCACACGAGCAGCCTAGTGAATTGTCAGCACATGAATAAACTGACACATTCATGAGCTCCATATTAGATGACACGGGAGCGGTTAACTTGAAGTCAATGGCATATGGTGAACCAGGAAATCCAAGGGCTGCTTTCTCACCAAGAAAATCAAACCATTCTGCAAAGATGCAAATGAAAATATTAGACCTCATAGAATGGTTGACATCTAATGTCACATGTTGGAAAATTACCTTTAAAGTTTTTGGCACCAGCACCAATAAATTCTATGGCCCGTGTGTTCATAGTGCCAAATTTAACATCCTTACACGAGTTGTACAGTCCATTTCCAAAAGTCTCAGATATGAAATAGTCAATCCCATCAACAGTCATATTGCCACTAACCTGGAAAGACAAACAAGCATGATATATAGTAATGAGACCAACCGATAGATGAAGGAGAAATATCATGTCATTGTTCTTAAAGAAACGGTTAATAGTCTTTAACATGCCATGACCTAGTAAAACCATAAACAGTGGACCAGATATGTTGGCACATATCATTGACTGGATACAACTGATACTGCAAGCATTGTGTAAACACATAAAACAAAAGCATGAGAAACATTGGAGATATTAATTTACAAGCCAAAACTCATTGGCGGATTTTTTTTAGCTCAGTTGACTATTATGAAACAGAAGATAACAAGACGATGAACCAATAAATGCATTTAATGCTATAATTCCACTAGGTAATCTCGCATTAAAATTGATACATAAAATATGAGTTAGGTCCAATGAGCATAAATCATTATCAACATGGAAAAGAACCAAGAAGATAAAGATAAACGAGCTATACATTGCCTTGTGAACAAGTTTAAAACCATTAACATCAAGTCTGACCTCAGATATAGAAGTCACATTGATAAACAGACTCTGCTTTGGAGAGCAAGATAGCTCACAAAATAGATTTAGGAAATTCCTCAAGCATGCTGGACAGCCTACGAGAAACGGAATTGCCTGCAATAGATTACATACAATAAGTTGAGGTATATGACCGTATATCCAAATGGCAGAATTTGGATGATGATGATAATAATAATAATAACAGAAATTAAATAATTCTTTATTAAATTGAGAAAAAGAATAACAAGGATTCTGTTTTTGAGCTGAACAACACAAGAGTACAAGACTTCCATATATAAACATTAGATAAACTCTGTTTAGGAACAGCCAATTCTTGTACACTGTTCTGTACTGTTTCCAACACTTATTTGTAAAATTTATGTTTATTTTAAGAAGGAAAAAAACAATTTGGATTTAGGAACTAATGTCTGCCAGGAATATGTAGAGGAGCAACCTGATAAATGATTGTTAAAAAACCAAAAGATACTCTCAAGTGTAATGGCAATCTAAAAACCAAACACAATCAAATTTATTTGAAGTGGCAAGCAGTGATGATTCTGATACTACCAATTACCAAACCATCGCCTGTAAGTAGTTCAAACCATATAACAGCAGAGACAGTTAGATACCAGCATGATGTAAACCCTTATAACCAAGGATTTGTCAAATACAGTTGCAAGTTGAATAGATAATATCACCAAAATGTACAAAATTCATCTGCAATTTTTACCACCAAGGCAAAACCAATACGTTGTTTTAACTTCTACAAATAACAATCCCTTTTGGCTTGAGATAAGTGTGGCTTAGAAAGTGCACTATAAACAAAGAGAAGTACATGACAAATAGTTCTCTTAAAAGTCTATTAGTTACATGATTTTAGACAAATAAATTCCATCCAAATGATCCGGTCAACAAAACAAGTCACCCCAACATACTCAGAAGTGGTATAAATCATTATCATAAAAGGACAAACTATGAGACTAACCAATAAGTTAAAGTCATATTATTATCAAACAGAAGCATAGACGCGACCTTACTAACTGAAATTGGGTATATTTATGAGGTAGAAAGTAGAAAGAGCCTTACTTGTTGAACTTGTGCTCGCAGCGTTTCAAATTGAAGCTCAGTGCAACAAACATTTCCGCTTATAGTTGGACACAAACTTTGGATTTTGGCAGAAAATAGCTCGTCAGGCTACAAAAGGCACAATCTGATCATCAATACGCAACATAGAAAGCAATAAGAAAAATTGAAAGGAAAGACATAAAGTAGCGTCGAGTTATATACCTTAACAGATGGGGAACCATAAGGGCAATTCAACACTTTGCCATCACTGCGTTCTCCACATATATCATACATAGCACAATACTCTTCCGAGTGTATTTCCCTAACGAAAATACAACAACTGAGTTATTCCTCAACTAACTATTAGTATTTGAGACCAACTACAACACTGTATGACCGTATAAGTATGACCAGTGGTATTCCAAGATGGCAGTAGCTCCAAGATACCAAATTAAAACACGGAAAACGGAGAGTAAAAGACTCGAGGCTTACGGAGATGTGACGTCAGAAGTGAGAAGACGAGGCAAACCGGTCTTCTCTGCAGTCATCAAAGAGCCAAAGAAGAGCAGCTACAGCATAATTCAAAATCAAAAGTCAGTTTCTTCAGTTTAATTGAGCATAGTAATGATTTGAATACTAGTACAAGTCTACAAAAGAAGAAGCATCACTCATGAATCAAAAATCAAATTCAAATGAAATTCAGAGAGGGGAAGAGGTACTGTTGCCTGTAAGAAGGAAAGAGCGGCGAGGAAGCCCAGAAACGACGTCATTTTGAGAGGTGGAGCAGAAGAAGAGTGAGAGAGAGGAGGGAGTTGGATTTTGTAGGAAATGGAGAAGAGAGGAAGTTAGTCAAAATAGAAGGGTGGGGTCCATGGACTTTGTGGGAGAATTTATGAGAAACCGACACGCAATATTAATGTGGTGAGTCAGATATTACTGTGTGATATTTTCTTCGTCACGAAACGCAGCGTTTTCGTATACCGGATACCGGTAGTTGCGGTGGTTGGTGATAGACGTTTAATTACGTCAGCAAAAAGTTTCCTACTAATTGGAAAACTACCGAAAAGTTCTAGGTTGTAAGTCGATCTCCAACAGTTGAGGCAAGGTGTTACAAATTATAAAATGTAGCACTAATGGTCTCTAGCAAAAAACCTAGTGTGCAAAAGGGCTACAAATATGGACTATTTATAGCACTACATGTAGCACACAAATGTACACATGCACACAAGAAAGCTGTATAAAAATAAAAAAATGGGACTCAGTGTATGTGCATCAAAATTATGGTTGAAACTAACATTTAAATATGCTAAAGGGCTACATTGTAGTACCATATTGTTGGTTGGTGAGTGATACCAATTTAGTGTGTTACAATGTAGCTTCAGCGCTACAAATAGCACCAACTGTTGGATATGGCCATAAAGGGTTTCGGGTGCTATCTACTTCATATCTTGTATACCAATGAGGTATATCCAACAGTTCTCATTAACCTAAGTTGCATGGAGTCTGGAGTGGGTATGTAGAAGTGAAGCGTTTTCTTAATTTGAAATGTTTTTAGAGATGGGTACGTTTTGAAAGCGTCAAAAAAAAAAATATATATATATATATATAATAAATACATATTATGATACTAAATTAATAGTACTTAACCAAACACCCATGATCCAAAAATTATAACTCCTAAAACGAAACAAAAAAGAAAGTATTGTAGTTATCCACGCACAAATGGCGTACGTCTCCTATTCTTGAATAATCATTACTAATCAACAAGTGCGAAGTCCAAATTGCTGTAAAATTTCAATACCTCTATAACTATCTATGTATGAGCAGTAAACCCCAATAAACTCTCTCTCTCTCTCTCTCTCTCTCTCTCTCTCAGAATTCAAGAATTGGAGTCCATCTTTTGTCATCCATTAACGAGAATCCTCTTTTGTAATCCAATAAACTCTCTCTCTCTCTCTAAGAATTTAAGAATTGGAGTCCATCTTTTGTCATCCATTAACGAGAATCCTCTTTTGTCATCCGTTAACAAAAAAAAACAATTATAAAGCACTAAGGTCTGTTAAATTATTACATTTTTGTTTCCTACATGTTCGATCTCAATTGGCTTTGGTTGTAGCTAAGTTTGCCTCTTGATTGTTTCACTGTTAAAAGCAATCAAGTGTTATTCTTTGTACTATTTGAGTAAAGAACACGGAGTTAGGAGGCTGAAAGAAGTATTTGAGTACCTGCATATTTGGTAAAATAGTCTTATTTCTTCTGGATGCTCAATAAAACTTTGATTGCATCTATTCCAAACCTCTTACACTAATCTTTCTTAAGTCACAATAGTATCGGCAAGCATCGCTTGAAGTACTTCATGAGTTTGATGCTAATCTTCGGGTGGAAAAAATGAATCTTTTAGACTTGGATGTCTATATCAATAGCAATTGATTTCATTCCACCACCTTCGTTCAAAATGAGCAATACAGGGATCAAGAGTCAAGCAGATTATAGAGAGAAAAAAGAGTTGATATTCTTTTTATCATACCAATTTCCTTCATTTGAAATGACAAACAGATTAAGATTATCATGAATATCAATCCCTAATTTTTTATGTTATTTAACAGTCTATGATATCTTCAATCATATTCAAGGTACATATCCGATTAAGAACATCAATCCACCCGTGATCTTGTAGACAAATGTCAATGTTATCCACAATAAGTGTATACAAAGATGCAACAAAAAGAAGTCGAATGTGTCAACCACAAGGATTAAAGTAATCACGAACTTTGTCAGTGTGATCATTTTGTAACAATATAATCGCATTTGCTATAACAAATATATTCTAATTAATTTATTTTGTGAATAAGATCTCCTGCCTCTTTCTGTTAGACAATATGGTACATGCAAATATATTCTATAGTCTACTTTATGCGTTGTTTTTTTATGAAGTGCATTTTTATTAATCGTTCTTTATGAGTTCTTATTGAGAATAATATAGAAAACCAATACTAGCATATGTCTAGTAAGTTAGAAAACTATGAAGCTCTCATCAGTCACCGTTAATAACTTGAATTGATCCTCAAACATTTGAATAAATCATCAATTGACTCCTTGCTGCGTGCATAATCAAGTAAATCTTGAGTAGCGAGTCCGAAGTAGTAATCGCAACTACGAGTGACTGAATGTTCACCATGGATCTCAGTGACGATGGATGTTAGACAATAAACTGTTTCAACATGCGGTTTAAACTTTCTACTAGATTTAAACTAATTTTAACAGCATGTGCTTTTTGAATGTAACACTCGGTATAGTATAAACCGGCTGCGGTCACCTACAAAACCTAACCAATATACACAAATCTCTCATTTATGAAACTTTTTTGGGTAGTGCTGCAGGTCTTGGCGAGTCAAGGTTTTGCAATCTAACATGGTTTTTTTTTAAAAAAGCCAAGTGTCCGTAATTATGTTTACCAACTCGTCCATCAGCTGGCTTTGATACTTGAGCCCACGGTTCCCTTTATTTAGTAGACAAACTTTTAAGTTCTCCACCAGTGTAAGGATCATCTAGTATTTCATCTATCAAAAGACGCATTGCAACCTTCTCTTCCCTATTGGTGTTTCTATAAGATTAAATGGCGAGTCCTTGTAAATCGCTGCATATCACTCAAGTCAATAGTGGTAACCGCTTCCGCTTCTGTAATATGTTTTTTCTCTTATGTGGAGCGTAATCTTATGCATATCACCGACTTTATAAATATGATATCTCTTTTCAGCTGAAATCCATGAATATAGGAAGACTATGAAGAGTTTAAGGGACAACAAATGCACAAAGGAAGACACTACTTAGGCTGGGACTTCCTAGCTATAATAAAGGTAACCAACTTCCAAGCTAAAATTAAATTAAGGGGACATAAGACCACTGTCTTTTAGAAAGAAAAAAAAAAGGCAAACGATGAAAATAAACAAGGGCTGATGATAAAAATGTCAGTTTTACTCTATCTAATGATAAAAAGGTTGGTAACTATTTGATAATGATAATTAAGTCACTTGATTAAAATTCTTAAAGCGTTGCCCACAAAGTTGTAAATAATTACAACTCATGCAACTATGTATAACTACTTCCTAATCCTCGTCGTCCTCCGCTTCCTAATTTCATTCAGATACAATTTCCTCTTCCCTCGCCCTCGAACTTAGAGATGGAGACGGAATCAAATTGGGAAATCTTCATGTTTCGTCGCCGTCGTCGACGCCGAGGTCAAACGCCACCAATGGAGGTGCCATCTGCGTTGTTGATTCATGGTGAATTTGGAATCTCCATTATACTAAATAGGATTTTTCTTTTCTTACAAATTCTATCATTCTTCTCAAATTCCATTTTTCAGAGAGATGAGGTTGACGAATTCCATGAATTCACTGAAAAAGGTACGAACTTTGAAGGCGGGTTCGATTCTGGGTAGGGTAATTGTGTTTTAAGTTTTGGAATTGAAATGATGTCGTCACCAATCTGCACTTATCGCTCAAATACTAATCTCGTTGGTGATGGAACATAGTTATGACTTACGAGATGATTTGAGGCAGTTGGTGCCTATGGTAAATCTGTGAGTGTCAGTGCAGTCCGCGACCGGAGGAAGAAGTAGAGAGAAGAAGAAAAGGGAAACTGAAAGAAGTAAAACAAAGCTTGATTGTTGTAGAGATATGCGTGGCCAAGTAAGAAGGGGGACTATGATGATGATCTTATTGGAATTCATGGTAGAAACTCAATAGTTCAAGTGAGCAATACATATTGCTGTGTTTGGGTGCTTCTGTATTAGGACTAATTCTTTCACTTTGAGAGATCAAATCTGATTTGGGGTTGGGTTTTAGATTAAAGATTCAATGTAACATGTATATGTAAATGAGATTTTCTTGTTTCATTTTTGCCAAAATCAAAAGTGTATTTGGTGAAACTATGGTGATGAGAGTAGAACAAAATAATAAATGTGAGTTTTTTAGGGCTGAATCCATGTGAAAGCGGGTGCTGCATATTGATATGCTTTTTTTTCTCTTCATTACTTTAGTTTTCCAATTATATGGACAGTTACATAGGCAATTACAAGACCGGAAATTTCAATTATCCTAGGTTGCAAGTTAAGTGGAAGTCACATGACTAGTTACTTAAATTGGCAAGTGAAATGCTCGGTTACATGGTTAATTACTTCCATTAGTCAGTTTGCAAGTTACATGACCATTGATGCTTGACATGTAACTAATCATATAGCTCATCAACTCATCATAGTCAAATTCAATTCACTGGTCATGTAACCAATTAAGTAACTGCTCATATAATTGTCTATGTAACTAGTCAAGTAACTGCTCTTGTAATTGACTATGTAACTAGCTTGCAACTACACAAGTAACTAGAGTGGTAACTGTGCGTGTAACAATCATGGGTATCAAGTAACTATAAATGTAACTAACACTATAAATGTGTTGGGAATTAAGTAATTAGATAACATTGTAACTAGAGTGGTAACTGTGCATGTAACTATCATTGGTATCAAGTAACTATAAATGTAACTACCAGTGTAACTAGTGTCGTAACTGTGTGTGTAACCATCTTGGGTATCAAGTAACTATAAATGTAACTAGCATTGTAACTAGTGTCGTAACTGTGCATGTAACTATTCTGGGTATCAAGTTACTATAAATGTAACTAGCAATGTAACTAGCATTGTAACTAGTGTCGTAACTATTCATGTAACTATCTTGGGTCATCAAGTAACTATAAATGTAATTACCAGTGTAACTACTGTCGTAACTGTGTGTGTAACTATCCTGGGTATCAAGTAACTATAAATGTAACTACAAATGTAACTAGTGTCGTAACTGTGTGTGTAACTATCATGGGTATCAAGTAACTATAAATGTAACTACAAGTGTAACTAGTGTCGTAACTGTGCGTGTAACTATCATGGGTATTAAGTAACTATAAATGTAACTAACATTGTAACTAGTGTTGTAACTATGCATGTTACTATCATGGGTATCAAGTAACTATAAATTTAACTAGCATTGTATTTAGTGTCGTAACTGTGCATGTAACTATCATGGGTATCAAGTAACTATAAATGTAACTAGCAATGTAACAAGCATTGTATCTAGTGTCGTAACTGTGCATGTAACTATCATGAGTATCAAGTAACTATAAATGTAACTAGCAATGTAACTAGCATTGTAACTAGTGTCGTAACTGTGCATGTAACTATCTTGGGTATCAAGTAACTATAAATGTAACTACCAGTGTAACTAGTGTCGTAACTGTGCGTGTAACTATCATGGGTATCAAGTAACTATAAATGTAACTACCAGTGTAACTAGTGTCGTAATTGTGCGTGTAACTATCTTGGGTATCAAGTAATTATAAATGTAACTAGCAATGTAACTAGTGTCATAACTGTGCATGTAACTATCCTACGTATCAAGTTACTATAAATGTAACTAGCAATGTAACTAGCACTACCAGATCCGAGCGAATAGCCGACGAAAAAAATTTCGTCGGCTATTCCTTCTGCCGACGAAATTTTCGTCGGCTATAAGTCGTCGGGAAAATGCCGTCGGTAATACCAATGGCCGACGAAAATAAAGAAATCGTCGGCTATAGTCTAGTATAGCCGACGATGTTACCGACGAAAATTTATTTCGTCGACCAAACGTGGGCAAAATATCCGACGAAATTCGTCGGGTATTTGTGAGTATGGCCGACGATATCATAACCTTTAGCCGACGAAATAATGTCATTTTCGTCGGCTATAGAAGTTATAGCCGATGAAAATTGGTAAAAATCGTCGGCTATAATACTTATAGCCGACGAAATAATGCCAAAATCGTCGGCTATTCTTACATTTGGGGAAAAAAAATTAAATTATTTTCTAAATTACCATTCCAAGCAACCTGCAAATCACAAAGACAGTCCATGCATTTGCACCAACAAGAAACACGTCTAAATGACTTATTATTTAATTCGTTCCAATATACATAAAATATAACCCTAATCATCACCTAAACCACTAAAGTCCACCACGTCATCCCCAGCATCCTGCTCTCCATCATGCTCGTCATCCTGCTGACCGAACTCGGGAGGTTGAGGCATTGGAGGTTCAAATAACGGCTGAAACGGGGGCGGGGGTTCAAGCTTTTGTTGTTGTGCGGCGAACATATCATACCACCAGTTTTGTTGGCCGGCGTAGTTGTGTCGCCGAATTCTCTCGCATTCAGCATGCCAACTGGACAGATCTATATAGTACTGCTGTGTTCTGCGGTGTTGCTCCTGTGATCTGCGTTGTTCCTCCTGTGATCTCTGGAACTCGGCCGCCAACCTTGCATTTTCTTCTGCCAATCTCCGCACTTCCCCCCTCACATGTTGGCTCTCCCCGCCTCCCTTCTTTTGACCTCCCTTAGTGGTCTTCAGGAGCCCTAGTCCAGAACTTCCCAAACCCCTCCCTTCTTTTGACCTCCCTTAGTGGTCTTCAGGAGCCCTAGTCCAGAACTTCCCAAACCCCGGCAGTAGTAGTTGTTTGAGCGGTTTGGGAAGGCTGCGTCGAACATCCTCGCTGCCGTTTGGACATTGGACCGGTCGACCTGGCGCAGGGCTTCTTCCAGATCTGCCTCTGAAATGTTCGGTTGTGTCTCCCGAACTACTTGCTGGAACACCTCTTCTTCGGCCCGGTTCACCCTCTCCTAATTGGACGGGAAAAAAAAAATTAATATTCTAACAAATATATAATTAAGTAAAATTAATAATTAAAATTTTAAAATCGTAATGAACGACTTACGAGCTGTTCTGTCGCTTGTGGATAAGCGATCTTGAACGTCTCCACGTAGGGGTTGCTATCAGGATGATCTCTAAGCGCCTCCTCCTGATATTGTGCAAACGGCCTAGAACCACCATGATGGGGGGTTGTGTTACGGCGGCGGTTCTCAGAGTTTATCCGAGAACGTTGCTTCAAACAAATAATAAAATATTAAAAAAATACATAAAAAAATATTAGTGTAATAATTATAAAATAATTAAACTAATAATTAAAATTTTAACAAAATAAACATTTGTAGTGAAGTTTAGTATTTACCTGCATAACTGGGTTGTTGAAGTCTACTGTCTTCAACCAACGCCACTCGTACTCCCTGAACATGAACTCTCTGGGAGTACCCATACGACCACGGTTGTCGTATTCGTTATAGTGGGAACGGAGCTCGTTCTTCCACTCTTTGAACCTACGAAAAAAATAAAAGTGCATTAGAAATATTATTAATATCATAAAATATTTCAAATTATAAGATGAGGAATTCCCAACGTACCTCAAGTTCTGCACGGAGTCCGCCCAATCCCGCTTGTGTTCGGCAATCTCGAAGAATGTCTAAAAGATAATATTTTATTAGTTTTACAAGTGTAATAATACCGAAAATTATTAAATATTACGATAAATAAATTAAATTTTTTAAATTACTCACCGACGCGGCGTTGTTCACCTCCCTCTTTATCTCTTCGGGCACATCAGCCCACAGGGTCCACAACATAGGGACTCTGTCCCTAATCAGTGCCCCCACGCAACCAGAGTAGTCGCGTTTTTTCTTCCCCTGAACCTCCTGATTAGGAGGTTCGTTGATCTGGATCCTCCCTCTCAGATCAACAGTTCTCCTGAGCGTGTCAAAACATATGACACCTCTCGTGTTCCTTGTTGAACTGCTAGCGGCTGTCCCTATCACATAAACGACGATTGGTTAATAAAATTAAATATTAGTGCGTTAATTTTAATAAAACATTTAATTAATAAAATCGAATGTTACCTGAACTCGATGACCCGTCTGTCGACTTTCCTTTTCTCCTCGCCGAAATCAGGAGGTCAGGGTTCTCAAATGGCTGCTGCTGGTATGCCTCCGCAGCACTCACGTACTGAGGCATATCAGGCCATATGGGCACACCACGATAGTCCACCTCCGGTATCGCAAGAATGTTGTACGGGAGGTAGAGCTGATTTGGGAGAGTAGGACCCTCAGTCGAGTTAGCAGCAGACGTCGTCGGACTAGTCATCGGCTCCCGATGAACCTCAGGCATACGAACCTGAGGAACGTCTGCAGCTATCTCGTCCTGAAATAGCTGCCGACTGAACCTCGGAGCATCTGGCCCGACAGGCGGAAGTGAACTGCTCGACGGCCGCCCCGCCTGGAGAAGGGTCTGGTGCCGAGAACTCACACTCCTCCGCGGCTGGGATGAATCCACAGTCCTCCGCGGCTGGGATGAATCTACACTCCTCCGCGGCTGGCTGGTGGTCCTCTCAGGCTAGCTATGGGTCCTGTCGGAGTCTGCCGAACCAGCGGAATTTGCAGAACCCCTAGATCTGGAACGACGGCCCCCGAACAACTGTCTGAATGCATCGGCCATCTGCAGCTTGAGGCATTAATACATTAATTAATATTAAATTATATTACATTTTATAACAAATTCTAATTAATATAATAACCAATAATACTAACATATTTCAAAACATACTAACAAATTTATATATAACAATTTAACTAATTTTAAATAATACTAACCATTATCCTAAATATAACTATTTTTATACAAATATAACTATATTGCAATATTAACATATATATATATAATTAGACTACCAATTTATATATATAATTAATTTAACAATTTATATAACAATTTATATACCTAAATAATAACAAATATATAACAATTAAATTTATTAACAAATATATAACAATTTATATAATTAAAATTAAATATATAACAAATATATAACAATTTGTTAAAATTAAATTTATTAACAAATATATAACAATTTATATAATTAAAATTAAATATATAACAATTTATAAAATTAAATTAAATTGAAAAAAAAATAACCGGATCGGAGAAGGAGGAGGAGGAGTTTGGATCGGAGGAAGAGGAGGAGGAGGAGGAGGAGGAGCAGCGCGGCGGCGGCGGAATCTGGAAGACGAGTGGCGTTCGGCAGCAGCTGCGGAGGAGGAGGAGGAAATGAGCAAAACGGAGGCTAGGGTTTGACAGTTTCGGACTTATACCCGAAAGAATAGCTGACGATTAAAAAAGATTTCGTCGGCTATTCTTTACTATAGCCGACGAAATCTTTAATATCGTCGGCTATACTTTGAATGTCGTCGGCTATTCTTTGAATGTCGTCGGCTATACTTTAGGCGCTCAGCAGCCGTCCGATTTCCCCCATCCAACGGCAGACAATGAAAAGGCGCGGATCGCAAGAGTTTAGCCGACGAATTTAAATATTTCGTCGGCTATGCTTTGGACAATCAGCAGCCGTTGGATCTGAGCCATCCAACGGCGGACAATAAGCGGATCGCAAGAGTTTAGCCGACGAAATTAAATATTTCGTCGGCTAAACCTTTAGTCAAACTACTAAGTCAAACCTCTAAACGCTTTAAAACGGAAATTGGCATGTGTAAATGACGTTTTTTGGCCTGACCTTCAACATATAATAGTTTCAAATCGATGAGGCGCAACTAATCGTATAAAAATTTTCCTCAAAATATTTACCGACCGTGAGGCTACCCATAGGAAAACGGAAGTAAAAAACAGTTAACCGCAACATTCGGCACACAGATTTTGTCGGAATCGTGTCATTTTTCAACCGTAGATGTATTTCATTATTTCGGTCATATCTTATTTCACGACACATTTGCATTTGAAGAGTGTACGTATAGTAACTATTTGAAACTATACATTCACTTAAACACTTAGTAAACAAGTTAAGGAACATTAGTGCATATGTTCCGATTTTGAATCTAAAAGTTTGGAAAATCTATTCCAACCGTCAGATATCACCGTTAAGATTAAATACATGTATGGAAAAAAATCCAACTACATCTGACAACGTTAAAGGCTCGATCGGGACGGTCAACCGGGTGAGTCAACCCTTTAAACGCTTAGAAATGGTAATTGGCCTTTCTAAATGACGTTTTTTGGCCTGACCTTCAACAGATAATAGTTTCAAATCGATGAGACGCAACTAATCGTATAAAAATTTTCCTCAAAATATTTACCGAAATTCAGGCTACCCAAAGGAAAACGGAAGTAAAAAACAGTTAACCGCAACATTCGGCACACAGATTTTGTCGGAATCTTGTCATTTTTCAACCGTAGACGTATTTCATTATTTCGATCATATCTTATTTCACGACACATTTGCATTTGAAGGATGAAACAATGGGTTGTCGATAGTGATAGAAAATGGAAGGTGGTCTGTTTTTTTTTTTTTTTTTTTTTTTTTTTTTTTTTATCATAGCTGACGAAATCAAACCTAGTACTCGTCGGCTATTCTTTTGTCGTTTTGTGTCTAAAATAAAATATGTATTTTTCAATATAGTTTTGGCCGACGAAATAACGCATTTTTCGTCGGCTATTCTGTGAAAAAAAAATAAAAAAATCAGTTGTGTTACACCTCTCGTACCCATATGTTCTGTTCATATATAACCAAAATTGAACATAAAAAAAAACAGAAACCCAGCAGTCAACATATTTCAAAATTTTTTTTAAGGGGTTTGGAACCCAGCCTAGCTGGGAGGCTCATCCCCACGCCCGTTCATTAGAAATGAGTGGATTACAAATGAAAGGATTACACCATCTAAATTACTTAATCCGTCGGATTGTAATCCGAATCATCGGATGAGTCTTCTTCGGTTTCTGAAGTGCTCGATAGGGGTAATCTATGTCTTTCCTCACCACTAGAGTCCTCGTTAGTTTCTTCATTTGGATCAACATCAACAAGTAGTGGCTCTTCACGTCGAATTCGCACCGGCGTGTCTAGGCGAATAAAAGAGGAGTCAGGAATACCGTTTGAGTTGGGCTCTTGATACGCGGTGCCCCCTTCCTCGTTCTCTTCAGCCACTCCAAGTGTAGACGCCCGGTAAATGTTGCGATGGTGGATAGTGTTGACTACTTTCCACGGGTCACCCTTGGCGAGATCATCAAGATAAAACACTTGTTTCACCCATGTGGCTAAAACGAACGGGTCGTTCTCATACCATGATGTACTAGTGTTCACAGAAGTTATGCCGTATTGATCGGTTTTCATGCTCTGCGGCCGTGTGTCAAACCATCTACACTTGAAAAGGTGCACTTTCATGCATTCCCCGTAATGCAGTTCCACAACTGAATGGAGAACACCGTAATAGTCAACTCCATCATCCCCACCATGTGCCATAACCCCTGAATTTTGTGTTTTCAGTCTGAGGTCTCTCTCTTCACATCGAAATAACACACCATTCACCTTGCACGTCTGAGTTCGTGCGACCAATTTGGGTAATTATCATTTTTAATAAGGTCCATCTGCAACCATCAAAATCAACTATAAATATGAATAATTATACACAATAATATATAAACACGTATAGAATAGTGTTAAAGTTACGTACCCAGCGGCCGAAATACTCTGCGAATGTCCGGTTGTGGTAATCGAGATCACCTGCTACTCCATCACAGTTTAGATGCATGTTCTTCCAAAACTGAACTTCTGGACAGTTGATTAGTACCCACCAATGTGCAATGGCTACCTCATAATCTTTCAACTTGTAGGAAACTGGCATGTTTCCACCGAATACAACATCGTCGGAGAGTATGGAAAGATTGAACTGTGAAGGTACATCTTCCGGTATGCTTTCCTGTAACGCTCCTAAATACAGCTTCATGTAGGTGACGCACTCGTGCGCAATATATGCTTCAGCTATACATCCTTCAGGTGCGGATCTGTTTTGGACAAAATCACCGTATTGTCCAAGTTGCCTATAAATCAAGTTTTTAAAGTGTTATGATAATACATTAATACTATATCACATATATTGATGAGGAAATTAACATAAGGTGTAAAATGCGTACCTTTCCATTGGATACATCCAAGTGAAGTGCACAGGACCGGTAAGCAACAACTGCCGAGGAAGATGGATCATGAGGTGAGGCATGATGTCGAAAAAATTTGGAGGAAATATCATCTCAAATTTACACATGATATGAACGATGTCTTGTTGCATTTCCCGGAGGTCAGATTTTCTCACTTCCCGTGTGCATACCTTCTGGAAAAATCTTGCCAACGCTACTAACGGCTCCACAACGTGACGGGGAAGGAACGGTCGAATGAAAACAGGGAAGAGACGTTGTAGCAGGATATGATTGTCATGACTTTTCAACCCGTAAAGATTGTTGAATTGTCTGTTCACACACTTGGCTATATTTCCTGCAAAGCCTGAAGGATACTTGGCCCGACTTATCCAATGGAAAATTTCTGGTTTATGCTCAGGCTTGACGGTGTAAGGAGCTTGAGGCATTTTTCTCTTCCCTTGTTTCAACCATAGTTGTTTTCTGATATTCATGTTTTGCAGATCAGTGCGAGCCTTAGGACCGTCTTTCGTCTTCCCCTCCAAGTTCAGCGTTGTGCCCACCACACTTTCAGAAACATTTTTTTCTATGTGCATAACGTCTAGGAAGTGACGGATCAGCAACTCACACCAGTACGGGAGTTCCCACAATATGCTCTTATGTGTTCAGAATTTCTACTCCTCAGGCCTTTCAGGTATTTCCGCTACAATGTCGGGATGATTGCTGAGGGGCCCAAAATCGTACTCATTAAGCACTGCTAAAATTTCTCTTCCCGTCCATCTTCTGGGGGGACCACCGTGTTCTTCGGTTCCATCAAATGCGGCGGACTCGTAACGCCAGTGGTGATCCGCCGGAAGGAACACACGATGACCCATTCTGCATATCTTGTTGCAATGAGGGGTGCTGCCATAATCGCTGAGGCACTCTGGACAAGCCTTATACCCCCTAACAACGCTACCCGACAACATCCTATAAGCAGGAAAATCACTGATGGTACCAATAACCATGGCATGCATCTGGAACGTCTCCTCCTTGTACTTGTCAAAAGTGGGATGACCAACGTCCCACAATACCTTAAGCTCTTCAATCAATGGTCTCATATACACATCGAGACATTTTCCTGGGTAACCAGGCCCCGGAATCAACAACGTCAACATATTATATTCCTTCTTCATGCACATCCACGGAGGAAGGTTGTAAGGTACCAAAACCACCGGCCATATACTGTATGAAAGACTCATGGTGCCGAAAGGGTTGAACCCGTCTTTTGAGAGCCCGAGCCTGACGTTTCTGACATCTGACGCAAAATGAGGAAACTCATTGTTTATATGCTTCCAAGCCGCTCCGTCAGAGATGTGTGTCATGATATCTGCGTCTCCCGCGTCCCGCTCACCGTGCCATCTCATAGCTTTTGCGGTGGTTTTTGGCATGTACAACAGCTCAAGCCTATCTCTCAACGGAAAATACCGAAGCACTTTCACAGATTTCCTATTGCCTGCTCCCGTCAACTTATATCGGTCAGACTGACATATCGGACATGCGTCAAGGCTAGCAAGGTCATTCCCTTCTGCATCTTTACCCCAGAAGAGAACGCAGTCAAATGCACATGCATGGATCTTAATGTAGGAAAGCCCTAGATCTTTGAGGATACTTCGGACCTTACGGTGATTGGTAAGATTACAATGACCCTCTTCCAACAACGAAGAAGTGTACTGTAGATATTCATCCACTTGCCTGATGCTCGATTTTGTCTCGACTTTAATCCTCATTACCTCCATCACACTTTGAAGAACTGTCTTCTCAGAACTTGAAGACACAGGGGTCTGTTGCAATGCAATAAGTTTGTTGTACTTGTCAAAGGCAACAGTGTTGACAACTTGTGGGAACGGCTGCACCGGGTCATGCATATATTGTTCCCCACGTACACCGCTTTTAAAAGGAAACACGTCGTTGACGAATGCCATTGTTGGATCGTTGGATGTACTACTACTGCCCGCCTAAAAAAACTGCCCATGATCATGCGATCTATCTAATGATGGCTCACCGTGATATATCCAACGTTTGTACTTCGGCCAAAACTCATTACTCTTTAGATGCTCCCATACTGTCCTAATCGGAAATCGACACATATCACTGCGACACTTACATTTCTTGCACGAGCAATAATGGTATTCATTCCCGTTTGCATTTTCCTCGACGAACTGCAAAAAATCCACAACTCCTGTAGTGTATCGTCGGTCATGCCTTGGAAGCGAAATCCAACTCTTATCTCGATCCATATATAGCCTGATAATAATATATATGTATAACTTTAATTAATAAGAAATTAATTAACACATATATATTACAATATATATTATTATCAACATCAACTCATATATATATATATATATACCATTAATTAACAACCATTATTTAAGTTCATTACACTATCAACAACCATTAATTAACATATATATATATATATATATATTAACACTAATTAAAATAACATCAAATTAAAACACATAATTAAACTCTAACTTAAAATCAACTCAACTACAACTCAAAATCAACATATATACATACATTCTAACACTAAAACAACAACAAAACAAAAAATCACTTACTATATCAAAATCACTAAAACTCAAAATCAATTCAACTAAAACTCAAAATCAACATATATACACATATACGTACCTATATATAGCTCCACAAATGTAAGAGAGGACGGATTTCAACAATACCCACAGATTTTTCACTCTTTCTCTCGTTTTTTTTCTTTTTTTTTGAAATGAGCAGCTTCTGTCCAGATCTAAAAATATAAAGACTTATAACCGACGAAAATTCCAATTTCGTTGGCCAAACTTTCAAAAGTTTTCGTCGGCTAATGTTTTAGAGAAAGACCGACGAAAATCCAAATCGTCGGTCATTCTAGGGGTATAGCCGACGAAAAATATTTTTTAGGGACGAAAGAAAAAATCGTCGGCCATTCTTGTGGAATAGCCGACGATTTTTTATTTTTAGCGACGAAATAAAAAATCGTCGGCCATTCTTGGGAATAGCCGACGAAAATAGTATGTCGTCGGCCGTTTTTTTTTTTGTCGGTAATGGTCTTTTTTCTGGTAGTGTAGCACTGTAACTAGTGTCGTAACTGTGCGTGTAACTATCCTGGGTATCAAGTAACTATAAATGTAACTACCAGTGTAACTAGTGTCGTAACTGTGCGTGTAACTATCCTGGGTATCAAGTAACTATAAATGTAACTACCAGTGTAACTAGCATTGTAACTAGTGTCGTAACTGTACATGTAACTATCCTAGGTATCAAGTAACTATAAATGTAACTACTAGTGTAACCATTGTCGTAACTGTGCGTGTAACTATCCTGGGTATCAAGTAACTATAAATGTAACTAGCATTGTAACTAGTGTGGTGACTGTGCATGTAACTATCCTGGGTATAAAGTAACTATAAATGTAACTAAACTGACGATGAAACTGACTCTTTAACTACACGAGTAAATGGTTATGCAACTGATTATGTGCATTGTCGTTTCATCATATAACTGATTAAAGTGACAAAAAGAAATGTTTCATGTAATTAGTAATGTAGCTATCTAAAGAACTGTGCATGTAACTGTTTCTGCAACTACTGGTGTGACTACAACAAAATATGAATAATTACTGACAATACATGAGAACAAGACCATTGAGAAATCCATTCACCAAATGAACATTACAAGATTTCTAGATTTTATATATTTCATATATTCCCTTTAAACTTTGCAGCGTGCCGCTGCACAATGCATATATAGAAGAAAATTTAGGAAATGTAACTGGAAATGAAAAAATCTGCTGATGTAACTATCCAGATAAAGTAACGAATGAAAGAACAAGTCAAAGATTCTATCACTTTCTTATAATCGAATATAATCCAAGTCAGAAACCAAATAGCTATAATGTAACTATCAGTGTAACTAGATATGTAATTGTCGGGGTAACTAACAGAAAAAATTTGTAACTATCAAAGTAACCCTTGAAAGACTATGGACGAAATTATGTAAAACAATCGCTATATCGGATTTTTACAACTTGTTATGTTGTGCCTGCTATATTTTCCACACCTGCTGCACTTTATATGTTTTCTTAGTACTTCATCCTTACTTTTGATCCTTTATTTTTTTTTGTCTTCTGGGTGGTCTCCTTGTCAATGGTGGTTGTACTAAAATACTAGACTTTGGAAGCTCCAACGGCTTAGCAATAGAAGAAACATGATTGATTGTGTAAGAATAGGTTTGACGGTATTTCTCCACCTTCAAGTAAAAAATAAGAGAATAATTAGCTCCAACTACTACAACCAAACATGAATAATAATGTAACTAGTAATATACCTATGAAAAGTAACTGTGTAACTATGGATGTATATGTTGCTGACTATAAACACCTAATTTCATGTAACTAGCTAGTAATGTACCAATAAAATGTAAATGTGTCTGTAACTACAAGCAAACAAGAATAATAATGCAACTAGTAGTGTACCTATAAAAAGTAACTGTGTAACTAGTAACGTACATGTTGCTGACTATAAACACCTAATTTCATGTAACTAGTAATGTATCTATAAAATGTAACTGCTTCTGTAACTACTGGTGTAACTACAAGCAAACATGAATAATAATGTAACCAGTAATGTACCTATAAAAAGTAACTATGTAACTAGTGATGTACTTGTTGCTAACTATAAACACCTAATTTCATGTAACTAGTAATGTACCTGTAAAGTAATTTTACATGTGATTGTATATGTAACTACTGGTGTAACTACAAAAAAAAAAACAGGAATAATACTAACAAGATGAACAAGGATGAAAAAACACCTGGTAAAACAGAGTGACATGAATACAGCGAGGCACCAACATTTTGCATAACAATAAGACCATGTGAACAAGGAAAACTATGAGAACTCCATTCACCACACGAACAATATGAGGTTGCCAAATTCACTAGAACTCTATATTTCTGACAATAAACTTCATAGAGATTAGTATCTGATCTGCTAACTTTCCAATGTCTTCCTTACAAGCAAAAAAGAATAATAATGTAACTAGTAATATACCTATAAAAAGTAACTGTGCATGCTAAACTATTTCTGTAACTACATGCAAACATGAATAATAATGTAACTAGTAATGTACCTATAAAGAGTAACTGTGTAACTAGTGATGTACCTGTTGCTGCCTATAAACACATAATTTCATGTAACTAGTAATGTACCTATAAAATGTAACTGGTTCTGTAACTACTGGAGTAACTACAACAAAAAAAGAATAATATAATGTAACTAGTAATGTACCTATAAAAAGTAACTGTGTGACTGATCAGATAAATATTTGTAACTACCATTGTAACTATCCATCAAGAAAATAATTGCAGTCTGGTCTTGTTCAACTTAATTTAAGAAGCCAACCTACAAAGCATGATTACACGACTAATTCTAATAATAGAGCAACAACATACTGCATACATAGGTTTTTTTTTTTCCCTTTTATTGGGCTGTGTATGTGAATCAGTTGTGGATGTGACTCAGTTGTGTTTTGGTTTTGAGGATCAAAGCAAGCAAAAGCAACAACTTCCAGCTTACCAATTTTCAAACCCCTCGGAGAGCCTCGGCCACGAAGTGGTGAGGGTTTTTTTTTTTTTTTTGTACAGTTTCTAAGCACAAGTATCAGGATCAAGGTAGGGCCTGCAAGGTTAGGAACAAGTATGTAGGTGCCCCTTATTTCTCTTAAGAAGAAAAGTAGTTCGATCCAAAGACATAACACAATCTCAGGCATGGAACAAAAATAGTAACAGTGATAAACTATTTCCCATAACATTGTACAAAATTAGGTAATACAAAATCCAATGTCACAACATCAAGCATTTGAATCAAAGAGTACGAAAACTTGCCAAGCAACGAAAGTTGATTTTAAGTGACAACTAATTCAAAGATATGTGCACATAGGAAAACAGTACAGACTAGCTGCAAGGACCAGATGTCTCAAATTATACACTTGAATAGCTATTCCTTTTATAAAATTCTGTTATGGCAACCGTTACCCAACTACGCTTTCAATATGCCAGTTTCTGTAGATGGCGGAGTGTCCGCTGTTTAATCCATTGTCGGTCATATGGCAGATAAGCCTGAATTGAGTGGTCATAACTGCAACCAAACCAGAGACACAACATTAGTCTCCTTTTTAAGTGGCAACGGCCAGATAAATAGCACAGATTAATCACAATAAATTTTCTAACTTACTGTCCATAGATCATTCACATAAAACTGTGTGTGTGTGTGTGAGAGAGAGAGAGAGAGAGAGAGAGAGAGGTGAAATGAGGAAACTGACCTACTTAATGAAGGCATCAAAAAAGAGACGGCAGGAGCTGAGGGAGTCGAAATCGATGAAGGCGTCAAAGAAGCGGCGATCGTCGGGGAGAACAGCGCCGAGGAGGAGGCCTTTGTCGACGGCGGAGCACTCGTAGTCCTGGAGCTAGAGGAAGTGGCAACGGCGGAGGGAGTCAAGATAAGCGAAAGTGACGAAATTGAATTCAAAATGGGAAAGAAGGAAAATAATGTGGAGCTAAGAAAATGGGTTGGTTTGTTAAAAGAGAGAAGAGTGTGTGTGACTATTATAATCAAGGGTAAAACAGTCATTAAAAAATATAAAATATGACTATTTTATCATTTAATATAACCTAATTAGACTATCTTATCATTTTATATAAACATAGCTGACCCTTTTATCATGTGGGAATAAGGAGTGACCTTATTATCATTAGTATGTGGATATGGTAGGTTTTTATCATTTGCCCAATAAACAATACTACTATACATTAATTTTTTTTGGTAATACTGGACTAAATCGAGTTAGAACTCTTGGTGTTCATCGAAATACTAGTTCACAATCTTGTCCTCTTCCAGTTCTTCTAAAGTTTTTGAGGATCGCTTAAGCTCGATTATTTTATCGTTACATATCGCCTCATTCTTCTCCAATGCCATCATAAGCTCGATCTTGTCGCCAGTCGGCTTCTCTTTGATCTTTCTTTTTAACTTGCCTGACCTTACCTGCTCTTGGAACTTCACAGTCTCCATCATAAATCATGAATTTGCTTATGTGGTTAAGTTCCTTGAGAGAATCATCCTTCACCAAATCTTCACATGCTTCGGTAACCATATATTGTGGAAAATAATAATTATGTTGCTCTTCATTTAGGGCTAGTCTCTCACAGTATTTCATCCTTGTTGTTCTTTAAATCCAGCAAGACAATGAAAAAGTTGGAGGTAAACAAATACTAATCAATTAAATCATCTTTCTTGTCTTAATAATAGTCTCGTTCGTGAGTGTTTCCAAATCAGATGTAGAGGGAAAGAAGAAGAAGAATAATAAATTAATATTAAAAATGGAGATTGCGAGCTAATAATTTTTTATCTGCTAGTGTATGGTTTTAGTTAGGTTTGAGGTTTGCACTCAACCCTTTAGCTAGTTCTTGTTTTCATATCATTTTACCTTTTACAGTTTATTATTGTGGCACATAGTCAATGGTTATGTTTTTTATAGGGGAAAATGCACTAATGGTGTCTCAACTTTTGTGATCCGGACAGTTTGATACCTGAACTTTAAAAACGAACAATGTGATACTTGAACTCTTGTTTTAGTATCAAAGAAGTACATACCGTTAAAAATAGGGCATATTCCGTTAAAATATTCTGTTAACACTGTCAAAAAGACCGGAATACCCTTATTTTATGTTTTCTTTTAAAATAGCTTTATTTTACATTTCGACGGAGCGTGGTGGGCCCATGAATTTGTTTATTTAACATACTACACATATATAATTTATCATTTATACTCGAAGGTAAACAGTTAATTTTAATCATAAATTATTTATTCTCAGCGTTTATCAGAATAACTGAAAAAGAATTAGAAGAAAATAGAGAAAAATTGAGAAAATTAAAAAACTTTAGGGAAAAGCTTAATAGAAATAGGCCAGATTATTGGAATATAATTTTTAGATTTACACAAGGTATCCATATTCTAGAAAGACAAATTGCAAATCTTAAAGAATTATATCATTCAGAACAAGAACCGCTTGAAATTTTGAGCAGAGGTTAGATCCGCCCTGGTTGGTATCAGAGCCTGTTTTGCTAAAAGACAGGTACAAGAAAAGGGTTATGCCACAAAGTTGGCTTCTCTTAGCCAACAAAAGAGAACCAAAGCATAAGAAATATCAAACCTATTGCATTGAAAAAGAAAGTGATAAGTGGAATTCGTGTTTCCACCCAAGACACATCCAAGAAAACCAATACTCCTTTGAATACACCTGTAGAGTTCTAAATACTCTATACGACGAGCATATTCATCTCCAGAAAGAGATAGGAGTAGAAGAACTTGATCATTCTAGACCAAGCATAGTTGAATTTCCAGATCATTTGTCTAGAAATAAAACTTTCGAGAAAGCAACAGAACAACTCGAGAGAGTTAATCTTAAAATTAATCAACTCGGAGAAATACCAACAAGGTTATCAAAGGTTGAAGTTAAGCTAGATTACCTTAAAGAAAAACAATATCTTTCAGATATTGAAAAGAAACTAGTAAGAATAGAGATTCTTGCTAACAACATTCATCAGCAAGCAGCTGAATTAAGAGAAACTCAAGAAAATTTGAAAAGACTTTTAGAAACTCTTATATCCAGGATAGGATGAAGCAAAGAGTAGAACAAAAAGTAAAACAAGTAGACATAAAGGCTATAAGTCTTTATCTTCCGACAGAAAAACTTGGGAAAATGAAGAAACAATAATACACCAGCAAAATTATAGCAACACCTATCTTCAAGAGATAGGAAGAGATATAGAAGAACAATTTCTAGAAATAAGTGCAAGAATCCCAAATCTACAAAAAAAGTGTAGAAAAAATGAAAGAAAATTCTAACGTTTAAAGTGTCAACGAAGAAACACTAGCACAAACCTTGGCTAGTAAGATTATAATACCTTCTCCAAAGGTAGAAAGCGAGTTCAAATTTAGTAAACCTAAATTACTTGAATGGAAAGTATCCAAAACTCCCAAATGAAACCTAAAAATGCTGAGTAGAATACTCAGTAAGAGACATGCTGTACCACCAGTACAACTCATAAATGCTCAAGAATTTGAGTATAATAAAATTGAATCTAGCGTAAGGGAAGCATCCGCGCCTAAATTCAGATTTAATGAGATCTACAAGAAATGATCTTTTATCTTGGACTCTCATAGATTCAAGATCTTAGAACTAACAGATCCAGCAACCGGTGGAGAAACAGATATCAGGTTAATCACCCAAAAGAAAGTGAGTGAAGCCTTCCAGAAAAAATACTCTTACATGCATATTGGTGATGTTCAAGTATCAATAAAACTCTAGTAAGAGATGAGATAGATTGTTCAGTCCTGTGCATCTTACAATATGACAGAATAACAGATTTCAAGAAGAGTCTGTTAGGAACAGTTGAAACCTCACTATGCAACCAGGTTGCATGCTTTAATGTTTTCCCAAACTTCACCACTCATCTGAGTGACGCAGCTCACTGTTTGAGATTGGGAATCAAATCAGATGGGATTACCATGAAGCAAGGCATGATGGAACTAGCTGTTGATTATATAATTTATTACAAGCTAATGAGTTCTAACGTAACACCAAACACTAGATTCCTTAACAGCCCTGGAATCACCACATCTGTCCTCACAAATCCGAGAAACAATTCTCAGCAAAAACATGTCACCAAATGGCATAAAGTAACATTCCCAAGGGAATGAAACTTAGCACCTCCTGAGAGACAAATACAAAGCTCGAATGCATCTACCTATGAAGATATGGGAGGAAAAATAAGTCTTTAGTTTCATAGGCATTCGTTTGCTAATTATGAACAAGCAAGCACTTCAGGAGCAGTTCCTGAAGAATCTTTTGAAGAAAAAAATTTAAAAAGACCTATAAGAATGCTTAAGATAGAGGGATTAAAAGAGCTATATGCACAAGCAAAGACTTGTGACTCCATAAAAGGATTAGAAGAAATTGTTAAGAAAATTTCTTTAATCCAAACTGGAAAAAATAAAAGAAAAATAATGTCGTATCAGGCTGCCACCGAAGAATCAGGTACAACGTCCATGGATGCAGAAACAAGTAATGACCAATCAGTATCCCAAGAAGGGCATACTATCATCCAAAACATCACCAATAATCCCACTAAGATTATTAGGGAAGAAAAGATCAAAATGGGGACAAGCAGTCTCCAAAAGAGGTGTCTATCTAAACCTAGATAATGTAGGAGATAAAAGAAAAGCTATAGACGACTGGATTGCAAGTTTAAAGCTAACCCAAGCGTTAATTCTGTCCAAATACGCCTATGAAGATGCTCATGCTTACTATGAGTCGACCTTAACAGGAATAGTCCTGAAATGGTACAGTTCCTTTAAAAGAAGCTCTAAATGGGCTGATTGGGCAACTAAGCTAGCTCAGACTAATAATCCATTGGATTTTTCTATTCCCATATATGCACAATTTTGTGGAGATATAACAGGGCATAGTGAGCAGTCTAAAGAGCTAGAACAAATATTCAAAAACTGAGCATTTGCAATATGAGATACTTTGAGGAATATACCAATGAATTCCAGAATTATTTCTGCACGATCGGAGATTTCGAAAATAATGATATTGTAAGAACATACTACAGAAAACTACCAGAACCCTGGAATAATGTTGTAGCACATTCCCTTGAAGAAACCCCCTCCAGTACTTTACTGATGGAGGAATAGCAGAAAGAGTGAGAGATCTCTTAAGAAAGCAATGTACTGAAAACCAAAAATCGAGAACTGCCAAAAAACAACTCAGAGGAGTTGAGAACATGTGTCTAAAAATATTAGATACTTCAACGCAGTGGGAATGCCATATCCATACTGATTGGAAAAACAAAAGCAAGTTCAAAAACAAGAAATACAATCGTAACTTTACTTCTAAAAAGAAGTATAAGTTGAGGAAAAGTTTTGAACGAAACAAAGAAAAAGTATATCCTAGAAAGAGATTCTTTAAGAAAAAACCTCCAAGGCAAAACTCTTCAAGAGAAACGAAGCGCTGTAGATGTTGGTTCTGTAAGGCAGAAGGACATTATGCGAACGAATGTCCTAAAAGAAAAAAAAATCTTCTAAAGCTCTCATAGCAGAATATGAAGAAGCTATAGAATATGCAAACCTAAAAGATTTTGAAGTAGCCTATTCTGATGAAGAGAATGAGTCAATATATTCTCTTGAGTATTTATCAGAAAGTGATACAGAAAACACTTCAGATGATTCTGAAGAAGAAAATAGTTATCGCCCTATATTCATGTTAATCCAAAATTGGAAACAAGAAAATATTGATAGCATCAATGAGTTAGAATTTCTACCAAATCCAGCAGTCTTCACATGTGACTATTGTAATTGCTACGATAGTAACACAGTACCCATGTATCGTGCAGAAACAGAAGAAACATATCATAAAAAAATGTTTCATAACAGAACTAAGAAGAAAAACTAAAGAAAATAATGTTCATACCTTGGTAGATCAAGAATATGATATATTCAATGATCAAAACCAAAAGCAAGAGCTAGAAAATAACCTCAAGAAAATCCAAAATTTTGAGGATGACCTCAAGAAAATGAAGTTAGTAACTTCATTAAGTCAAAATACAATAGGATCATCAAGAAATCATTCTCCTCAGGAGAATGAAAGGAAGATCAATCCTTTCATAGAAATCTCTGAAAATACAATCTGTTGACAGTAGCCGCAGAGGGGCTACAGCAAGCCCACAGACCCGCGGCAAGTACACCAGGGCCCGGCCCAGGACTCAGGATCGGAGCACCAGCACCAGGCCTCGGGGCCCAGCGGTCTATCCTGCCTCCAAGGGTCCTGGGACCAGGGGCGCCTGCCTGCCAAAGAGGGCACCAGAATATCCAAACAGAAGGGAACCAGTCCCACATCGAAGGGCAAGGCCAGCCCTCACCCTCAACCACCTATATATGGGCCTCAACTACCACCATAAATAGGTAACTTGTCTCCCTCCCTGCTTACATACGTGCCCGAGTTATATATATTCCAACTATACTAACTTAAGCATCGGAGAGGTGAAGGCCGGCCCGCCCGGTATTCCCCTTAGTAAGCAGGATTGCAGGAGATCGAGTCGGATTCATCAAGTATCTACCAAGACCCCCGGGTTTAGGCAGAAACAATTGGCGCCGTCTGTGGGAACTCTGAACAAGAAGCCGTGCAAGCAACGCCGCTGGCTGAGATTGTGGGAATGAGTCAAGAGAAAGGAACTACTGAGGAAGGGCGTATTGCAGCTGTGCAAACGCTCGCCTCCACCCCTGTCGTCACGCGGGAGATGCGTGGCGAGCAGGGCAGCGATTTGGGAAGGAGCCGTGGAGGGCCCTCCGGTGATCCAGAGCCCCGCCACGAGAGCTCGCACGGGAAAGACCCGATAGAGGACGAAGGCAGCCCAGTGCTTCGTGGCCTATCCCTGACGTTCTCGGATGATCCGAGTGATCAGTCTGAGAGCCAGGATCAAGACCCCACGTACAGCCCCGACCATGACGGCTTGGCGGGAAAGGTACGGGCAATGGCCGCGGAAGTTAGTCGTCTCAGAGAGGAGAACGACCGGGACCGAGCCAAGTCCCAGGCCCGATACGAAGAGATAGAGGCAGTAAACACCGCCCTGGTAGCCGCCCTAGAGAGGGGGCAGCAGCGCAGTGCTGCCATGGCCGAGGCACAAGCCGCACCCCTGCTATTCCAACCCCGGCGGCTAGAGGCTGGACAATCTTCGGGCGCCCGATCCAGCGAGCCTATGCGGGAGAAGTCACGAGCCGGCGAGGACCTGCCGAAGAGCACGCCCGCCTCCCACCAGCCGCACACTTCATCCGTGGGTGAAGTGGATACTCCAACCGCCCGGGCGCTGCAACTGCTAGCCAACACCGTGTCGGATCTGAAGGCCCAGATGGAGGCAAACGAGAGGAGAGCGGCCCGGCCATTGGAAGGCGCCCGGTTCAACGAGCGCATGGGCCCCTTTTCACACCGAGTCATAGAGTCGGGGAGATCTGGCAACCAGAAGTCCCTCAAACTCACCTATTCCGGGTCCGGTTGCCCGTATCAGCATCTGGACAGCTTCCGATCCCAGACCTGCGCCAAGGGTTACTCCGATGCAATCTGTTGCAACATCTTCCAGGAGACCCTGTCCGGAGAGGCGCTCAGTTGGTTCTACGAGCTTCCTGCGAATTCAATCGAGGCATTCGAACAGCTGGCTGACCGGTTCGTAGGCCGCTTCATCCTCCGAGTCGAGGGAGCGCGGACATCCACCGTCCTCTTCAACTGCATCCAAGCCCCCGGGGAAGAGTTGAGAACCTTTGTCAACCGGTGGCAGACGGCCACGGCCGGAGTTCGGAACTTGGACAAAGGCATCGCCGAGATGGCATTCAAGCAGGGGCTTCGGGCAGGGAAGTTTTCCTACGCCGTCAGGGTAGAACTCCCTCAGGGCTACGACGAGTTGATGGCTATGGCCATCCGGCATGCCCAGGCCGATCATGAGACCTACGGGAACCACCTGCTGAAGAGGAAGCGGGATGAGCAGTCTTTGGACCATCCTCGGGTAGAGGATCCCCCGCGCAGTCACGAGAGCAAACCCGGCCAGCGAGCCGAGCACGGGAGTCGCCGACCCGGCCGGAACAACAACAACAACAACGGCAAGACCTGGCCGCAGCGACAGCAGAGACCCTTCTCTGACAGGCCCCAGCCTCGGACCGAGAACAAACCTGCACCGTACCACCAAGAGCGCCCCCTGGCAATTATGCCAGCACCCCCGGCTAATCAAGAAGTCTTCTCCACTCTCACCGCATCATATGAGGACATCCTGCTAGAGAATGCGGACGTCATTGCCCCACCGCCCCAGAGAAGGTACCCCAAGGGGAAGCTCACGACGGCACAGACAGGCAAGTACTGCTCGTACCACGATGAGGCAACTCATCGGACGAACCAGTGCTTCGCCCTCAAGACTGCAGTGCAGGGCTTGATTGACAACGGCCAGCTCCAGAGATATGTAGGGGAGAGAGGAGCAGGCCCCGACCGGGAGGGTAACCCGGCCTGGTAAACCCGCTGGGTCCAGGCGGCTAGTTTGGCATATCGCCGGTTCAACCGATTGTAAAGATCAAATATATGCAAACTACTTTTGAAAACTCTGGCCCCGCAAGCTCAGATGTATATATTCATAGTTAAAGTATCCAAAAAATAAACCGCTCCGAAGAGTTTCTTTTACAAGCAAAAGCGAGAAAAACATCCTATGGAGCCGCATCTCCAGCGGTGGCTTCGTCGTCGACCTCAGTTCCGGCAGGTTCGGCACTGTTGGTAAAAGAATCCAAGTGCGAGCGATGTTCTGCTCCTGACTGTTTCTCCACCGCCAGCTGCTGGATGACCGGCTCCACAGGAGCATTTCCTTCGGCAGAGGTACCAGGCATCAGGGAAGTATTTAACCACCCCTTCGCCGCCCATTCCGTGTAGGCATCCGAGATGCCTTCCTCCCGGGCCTTCTCCAGGCAATCCAGGAACCGATTGCTCTCCTCGTATTGAAGAACGAACCGGTCGAACTGACCCGGATCATCTCCACCAGCAGCAGCGGCGGCACGCGCCTGGAGCTCGTCTATCTTGGCCTCCAGCTCGGCCCTCTCAGCGTCAGCCCGCTCCCTCTCACTCTCCATGCTCCGGTTCTGCTCCTCCAGCTCCCGGGCCCTTTCCTCCATCTTCCTGGCCTTTTCCTCCATCTTCTTGGCTCTCTCCTCCGCCCTGGCCTTCTCCCGATCCGAGCGGGACTTCTCCACCTCCAGAAGCTTCTGAGACCTGGATAGCGCAGCTATCTGCCTCTTCAGCACCGGGAGCTCCTCACTTGCATCCGGCTGGTATAGGTGGTAGAGCAGCTGCAGGACAGTAAAGGCCGTCAAGTGGCAAAGAAAGAGGGCGGGACATAAGCAATACGGTGGTATCATGCGGTACTTACCCGGAGGATGGATTCCTTGCATTTTGGCCGGTTACCACCCGCCAGCACGCCATCAACCCCGGGCCTGTCCAGGCCGAAGTTGGCCAGGTCCGCCATCATCTGCCGAACGAGAGTATTGTCCGGACTTCCCATACCCACCTCCGCGGGCGCAGGACTGCTCTGGCGGGCCGCTCCGGCTCCCTCCCCAGCATGGGATGTTACGCTGCTGGTTGTCCTGACCCGCTTCGCCAGGACCTCCCGGGATGATCCGCCAGTTAGCGTCACCAGCAAAGGGGACGGCCCCTCCGGCCCTTTCCGCTTCTCTCCCCGCCCTTCGGGAGCGGCGGCACGTGCGCTTGCACGAGGAACAAAAGCAGCGATACCCAGGCTCGCCGCACGGTTGGGGACCCTGTTTTCTCCCCCAGGAACCCGCACCGGTCCCCCGGTGCTCTTGCCCTTCCCTTGCACCGCTGCTGCCACAGAGTGATGGGTCTTCACTCGCTCCGGCACGTAGGACGATTCGTCCAGATCCCGGGCCTGGGGCTCCGCATGCAACGTAACCCGCCCGTCCGTTTCCACCGAGGACCGGGCGACGCTCGCACCCTTCTCCGTAAGCTGCCTCAGGAGGTCTTCCCCGTCCATCGAAAGAGTGTTTTCGGGCTTGATCACCGCCCGGGTTGACGCACCTGCAGGACAAAGAGAAATGTTAAACTGTTGAGCAAAACCTAGCACAAGTCCCACCGCTAGGGTTTGTTACCCACCGGGATCCCGCCCAAGCCCACAGTGTTCCAGCACTTCTCGCCGGATGAAGTTGTACGAACTTCGCTCCAGGTGGTCCCAGCAGCCGAGAATGGTCAAGACCCTCTCCTGCTCCAACTCGGACAGCTGGAACGACTGGTCGCCTATGGGCTGGAAGGCGCCAGGCACCCGGTACCTCCTCCTCTTCACCTGCCAAGCCCCGCCAGCCATCACCACCTTCTTTCTCCAGCTGTTGTCTACCCATGAAGGCATAGTGGTGATAACCGCTTGATTGTTGCGGGAGTTGAAGGATAAGCAGCCTTTGGACCCCGTTTTCCTCGAGTAGGACAACCTATACAGCGCCCGGAATTCATTGATCGTAGGCATACTCATTCCGGACAAGTCGTACAGGCAGCCTAGGCTTAGTAGCCGCCTCCATTGAAGACCGGGCAGCTGCGCGGGCGACGCTGGCAGGGTACTCAGAATATACTGCACAAAGTCAGGCAGCGGTAGCGACATCCCGTGCCGGAACTGGTCCGGATGCACGGCAACCCAACCCTCCTCCGGGTTACAGGCCGACTCTCCAGGGTTCAGTGGACGCAAAAAGATATCGTCCGAAATACCCCACGTTTCCCGAAACGCAGCGATCTCCGCGGGAGTCAGGCTCTCCTCCGGTTCGTCACATACCACGGCAGTTCTTCCCCTGCCAAGCGTGTAGCTTTCAGCATGCGCACCGGCCATTCGCACCCCGTGCGGTATCTCAGCTTCCGAGGAATCTGACCCGGAATCCGAGGACGTGGACGAGTCACCGCTCCCGGAGCGGTCCGCGGCTTCTTGCTCCGGGGCTTCAGAATCGAGCCAGTCCTGCATCCTCTCCACATCATCCACCACAGGACCTCTTGCGGCAGATTCAGAAGCCTCCTCCGAACTCGAAGTGTACATCTTAATCTAGGGGCAGGAAAGCAAAACCCTAACGCTCGTCAGCAACAGACTACAACACCACCTTCAACGGCCTCCCCCCCCCCAAAAGTTTGCCGCTGAGCAACCCAGTCAGCGACACACCGGGGCAAAGAACACAACTTACCGATTAGTATGCTCAGCCGAGGACAATCCGCCCAGCGAAAGCAACGAGCAATGGTAAAAGGAGGCTTGGGAGCGCTTCAAACAACGGATCTCTTGGGGCAAGGAACTTAGGGTTTTCTTCTCGCCGGACCACCTCCTTTTTTCTCTCGGTCTCTTAAAAACGTACAAGCAACAAAGATAGAAAGAAGAGCAGAAGAGACCTATTTATAGAGGAGACCGGTGCCCTAGGCATTTAGGAATCCCTCCAAAAACACAAATCAGAACAAATCAAACGCCTGCGAATCCAGGCCCTCCATCACAAAACCGTCCCCTGACGGCACGTGTCCCAGCATTGGTAAAACTGCCCACGCCATCATAACTGACGAGACTGATGGACTCCCTCCTTAAATGCATGTCAGCCACCTGTCCCACACGCTGGCGACAGGAAGGCAGGAGCAGGAGCCAGGGAGTCACGCTCCCCTACGCTTCCCCAGATTCCACGGTTGCACGCCATCATCATTGCAATTCAAACCGCTTAGGAAGACCTCTCACCTGTTATGCTGATCCAACCGCTTCAAGAGCATCTATCCGGGTTTGAGCAGGACCTCGCACCGATATGGCATGTTACCCGCGCGAGTCCCGCCCGGTACCATGGTAGTCCGCGGTTATGATTATTCAAACCGGCTCCATGGCATCTTCCCCCGCATCTACACCAACGACCTCGTCTCGATATGGCAGAACGCCCGGGCGAGGCCCACCTCATCGATTCCGTCATATCCCACCAGGTTGAGAGTACTTTCCGGAAACATAAACATCCGGACCCATGGCTTTTTCACAGGGGGACTCGTTTCGATAGGCATGTCACCCATCGAGTCCGCCCCCATGGCAAACGCATGGGCTTTACAAACCGGGCGAGTCTACATCTAACACATGTACCCTTGTCCAGCAGGATAAAAACCCTGCGTCGCATTGAACCGCGATACTGTCCAGCAGGATAAAAACCCTGCATCGCACTGAACTGCGATATCTTTGGGAACACATGGGGGAGCCTCGTTATCTCTACACCATCCCACCGGGCAGATTGTATCTCTAACACAGAACAAGTCTCCCCGCAGGCTAACAAACCTGCACATCTACCTCATCGCTTATTTAAACACAAAGCTGAGAAGAATTAGCAAATGTTTGCACCGCTCCGTTCTAGTTTGGCAGAACGCCCGGTTCTGGCCCAGTTTGCACCGCTCCGTTCTGGTTTGGCAGAACGCCCGGTTCTGGCCCAGTTTGCACCGCTCCGTTCTGGTTTGGCAGAACAACCGGTTCTGGCCCAGTTTGCACCGCTCCGTTCTGATTTGGCAGGATGCCCAGTTCGGGACCAGTGAGCTTCGAAGGGCAGCAGACCCAATCAGAATTCCGTGCATTAATCTCTTGCATGGCGGATTTCAACGCCTCATCACCTTCATTCCATGCATTAATCTCTCGCATGGCGGATTTCAACGCCTCATCATCAACATTCCATGCACCATCTATCGCATGGCATCATCTCATACACTCTTCGGGTTTCCACCCCATTCCATGCTCTAACACTCGAGCACAATCCTATTTTACATTACCCAACATGCTTATAAAATATTTCTTGCCATCAGTAATAGGTACTCACCTCGGTCACGCCCAATCTTTAACGCGGACTTGGGGGACTGGGGACCTGTAGGTTGGTAACCCCGCGGGTCTGCGGGACAAGAGCAAGACAGATAAGTCCCCATTCAAGATTGCACTTGACCGGGAACTTGGGGGACTTGTTGACAGTAGCCGCAGAGGGGCTACAGCAAGCCCACAGACCCGCGGCAAGTACACCAGGGCCCGGCCCAGGACTCAGGATCGGAGCACCAGCACCAGGCCTCGGGGCCCAGCGGTCTATCCTGCCTCCAAGGGTCCTGGGACCAGGGGCGCCTGCCTGCCAAAGAGGGCACCAGAATATCCAAACAGAAGGGAACCAGTCCCACATCGAAGGGCAAGGCCAGCCCTCACCCTCAACCACCTATATATGGGCCTCAACTACCACCATAAATAGGTAACTTGTCTCCCTCCCTGCTTACATACGTGCCCGAGTTATATATATTCCAACTATACTAACTTAAGCATCGGAGAGGTGAAGGCCGGCCCGCCCGGTATTCCCCTTAGTAAGCAGGATTGCAGGAGATCGAGTCGGATTCATCAAGTATCTACCAAGACCCCCGGGTTTAGGCAGAAACACAATCCAACCAGTAAACCAGGTTCAGACGAGTATATACAACAACTACATTACCGTTGGCCTGAAATTTCTTAAGTACAAACAGTATCATCTACATGCATTTGTAGATAATGGTTCAGGATACAATCTAGCTAAAAAATATGCTATTTCTGAAGAATATTGGGAAAAGTCTGACAAAACTGTTACTGGAATTGGAATGGGAGATAACGAATTCCTAATGGATCATGTTGCTAAGAATGTCAGAGTCTCCATAGGAGGAGGAACTTTTACTTTCCAAAGAATTTGGCAAAGTGAAGCTCAAGGTGCTGACATGCTTATAGGAAATGACTTCCTACTTCAGCAAAAGATAATGCAAACCCTAGAAATGATTGGGTTTGAAAAGAACAATAGGTTTTACTAGGAATCTCGACTTATAGATGTTGCTAGCATTACGAGTAAAGGATTCACAGAACAATATCAGAAGTCGCCAGCAAAGCGTGGTGATAATAAACCACATTTTAAACCGATTTTGCAACCAGTATTAGCATTTCAAGAGTACAAAGAAATCATACCAAATGAAGCAACGAGTTCAGAAGACTCAGAAGCAGAGATAAAATCTCAAGATTCAGAAAGCTCTGATGGTGAAGAAGAATTCATCAAAGAGCACAATCTAAAAGTATAAGCGAACAAAATAGAACAAAGGAAAGTTCCAAATCTTGTTGAACTAGAAAACCTACTGAAACCCATAATCAGTGAGGATCCCCAGCTATACTGGGAAAGAGGCCCGGTATATTGTCAGCTAAAAATGCATGACACAAATGCAATATGTCATGTCAAAGCTATTCCTCATTATAGAGATGAACATAGAAAAGAGAAGGAAAGTCAGATTCAAGAATTGCTTGAAAAGAGGCTAATTAGACCCTCAGATAGCCCTCATCATCTCCAGCATTCTTGATTAGAAACCATGCAGAGAAATTGAGAGGAAAACCCAGAATGGTAATAGATTACAGAGATGTCAATAAGAAAACAGTCAAAGATGGCTATCAAATTGCACAAAGTCTTCATCAACAGACTGAAAAGAGCCAAAATCTTGTCAAAGTTTGATGCAAAGTCAGGTTTTTGGCAAGTTAGGATGCACCCTTATTCCATTGTCTTGACAGCCTTTGGAACTCCTCAAGGACACTACGAATGGCTAGTAATATTATTTGGACTTAAACAAGTACAATCTTTCTTTCAGGGAAAGATAGATAACATTTTTAAGCCATATTCAGACTTTTGCATAGTTTACATTGATGACATTCTTGTCTTCTCTAAAACTATGAACGAGCATCTGAAATATCTTGAGCAAATTTGCAAGCATATGGTCCGTAAAGAAATCATCCTTGGACAGAAGAAAATTCATCTCATAAAAGGAGAAATAGATTTTCTTAGCATACATATCAAAAATGGAGAAATTCGTCTTCAGAGATTTTTGGGAGTTGTTAACTTTGCGAGAGATTTTATTACTCAAGTGAGTGGTCTCATGCTCTCCTCTCTCCAAAGACAAGCTCAAAAAGGAAATGGTCTTTTACAACGGATGATAGCAACACCGTTAAGAAAATTAAAGAACTCATAAAGCACCTCCCTCCTTTGCAGTTACCTGAAGAATGTGGCTTAATCGTTTTGCAGACTGATGCAAATAATTATTACTGGGCAGGAGTAGTTTTGGCGGTCACGTCAGATACAAATCAAGAAAAGATTTGTAAATTCTTGTTAGGAAAGTTCAATCCTGCAGAATTGAATTACTCCACGGGAGATAAAGAAATACTTGCCCTTATAAAATCTATTAAAGGTCCAGAATCTTTTTTAGGAAATAAGTTTCTGGTTAGAACTGATAACAAAAGAGTAAAAAATTTCAAAAACTATAAATTGACAGATGCAGCTGATAGAGGAAGAGTTCTTAGATGACAGATGTTTTTAGCCCAATATGAATATGATGTTGAAATGGTTGCAGGAGACAAGAATTATTTGTCTGACGCTCTAACAAGAGAGATGGCAAGTTTCGAAAGAGATGAAGGGCGAAATCTAAGAAGCAGAAGACCAGAAAAGGAACCTGAAGAAAGAAGAAGGCCAGGCTTTGAAGAAAGATCAGTTTCTGAAGCCAAGGAATCAAAAGCAAAAGAAAAAATTATGTGGGAAAGATACAAAAGCGGAGATAAAACTGTAGGACCTCTACATGATGGACCAGGATACCAATACATAGTGTCATACTCCCCTGCTGAATCAAGCAAAGCCGCATAGAGGATTCAACCAGACCCAACATGTTGGGGAGATCATCAAAACAATAAAGCTTCTTCACGATGAAATGCAGTCTGCTAATTCAGAAGGAGAAAGACAACTCTTAAATGAGTTCTTATAGCATCCCAGAAATACGGGTACAAGTAACCGCTTCCAAAGAAAATTGGCAGGACCACCACAAGCAGCAGATAGATGGTCCAAATCTACATATGACAGGACCCGCCCCGGATTTCACCCTGAAATCCGGATAACATCCTGCGGGGACCACCTTAAGACTAACTCTATCGATAAATCGATAAATCAATCTTAAGATGGACAACCCTAATACCTGCAACAACTAAAACACTTCTAAATTTCAAGTTCCAACCGTAACACCTGGAGCCACCTGCTCCCCAAATCACAACAACCGCCACCAATAAACACAAAATCTAATTCAACTGGCTCACAGGTAATCAGAGCAATCTAACAAAATGAACTGGAATTATAAATGGAAATATAACAAGAAATATAATATGAAATTAAAAGAATAAGGGATCACAGATCCCACCTAGCGGAAGCGACAACGATGATAACTATGTCTCGACTCCGAGTACTCTTGATCACTACTCTGCACACTGGGGGATTTAAACCGAAGTGCCCAGGGGAAAGTAATTTAAAAACGTTAGAGTGAGTGGATAAAATAGTATCGTATAATACCTTATATAAAAAGTATTATATTACTTTCCCAGTATTTTATAATTGAAAACCAATATGCATGCATTTTCGAAAAACATCCCACGTTTAAGAAAACCATAATAATTAATCAGCTCCGCTGATATCTCAAATACACAAATAATATTTTGTTTATACTTTCAAAATAAATACTTTGAAAATCAAATAGTAACATACCACGACCAATCCCATTGGCCGAATCCCAAACCATTTTGTAGTAAAAACTCAGCCCCACTGGTATATCGAATAATCAAATAAAATATAACTGGACCAATCCCATTGACCCATTCCCAAATATTCTTGTAATTAAAAATCCAGCCCCGCAGATTCGGGAATTTATTAAATAAATGAAAGTCGAAAATATTCCCGAAAAGTAATTAATATAATATCCTGACCAATCTCATTGGTCATATCATATAATAAAACAGGGGAACGTCATTACCACCATTTAATAGTAGCCTTAAGGCTAAGGGTCAAACCTCCAAGAGTCCCTATAGAGTCTGTTTCTGCCTAAACCCGGGGGTCTTGGTAGATACTTGATGAATCCAACTCGATCTCCTGCAATCCTGCTTACTAAGGGGAATACCGGGCGGGCCGGCCTTCACCTCTCCGATGCCTAAGTTAGTATAATTGGAATATATATAACCTGGGCACGTATGTAAGCAGGGAGAGAGACAAGTTACCTATTTATGGTGGTAGCTGAGGCCTATATATAGGTGGTTGGGGGTGAGGGCTGGCCTCATTCTTCGATGTGGGACTAGTTCTCTTCTGTTTGGACATTCTGGTGCCCTCTTTGGCAGGCGGGCGTCCCTGGTCCCAGGATCCCTGGAGGCAGGATAGACCGCTGGGGCCCGAGGCCTGGTGCTGGTGGTCCGATCCTGGGTCCTGGTCCGGGCCCTGGTGCGCTTGCTGCGGGTCTGTGGGCCCTGGTGTAGCCTCTCTGGCTACTGTCAACAAGTCCCCCAAGTTCCCGGTCAAGTGCAATCTTGAATGGGGACTTAAGATCTGTCTTGCTCTTGGCCTGCAGACCCGCAGGGTTACCAACCTACCGGTGCTCAGTCCCCCAAGTCCGCGTTAAAGATTGGGCGTGACCGAGGTGAGTATCTGGATCTTGAATGGGCGTTCCTAAAGTATCGAAACGAGTCCCGGATGAACCATATCAGTGCGGGGCGGAGTTCACGGGAGCTCGACGGGCGTCCTGCCATATCAAAACGAGTCCCGGATAAACTTGCAGACTAGCCTTCGGGGAGGCCTGTTGGTGCGTGGAATAGGCCAACAGGTGCCCGAAGGGTGTTATGGCCGCGCTGAGGCGTTGTTTTAACACTTGCTAGCTCTTCTCAGCTTTTGTTGTTTAAGCGTTGAGGTAATGTGCAGGTTTGTTAGCCTGCGGGGAGACTTGCTCTGTGTTAGAGAGACAATCTGCCCGGTGGAGTGGCGTTGAGATAACGAGTCTCGCCATGTATCCCCAAGGGTATCACAGTTCAGTGTGATGCAGGGTTTTTATCCTGCTGGACAAGAGTACATTGGTTAGATGTAAGCTCGCCCGGGTTTATAAAGCCCATGCGTTTAGAAGCCTCGAGTTGTTGCTGGCTCGTCCCTGCCCGTAGGCGTAGGGAATGACATCCCGTAGAATATTTTGGAGCTGGTTGAATGTCACATGCCCGGTGGAATGCCATAGTGCTGGGCGGATCTCGACCGGGCGGTCTGCCATATCGGGGTGAGTCCTCCAGTGAACTGGCATTCAGCCGGTGTAAATAACCGTGACACGTCATGGTGTCGGGTTGATTTGAAGGTTGACCTTTGTGAAGCGAGGAGAGGGGACGCCTCGTTGCGTGCTCCTTGCTTTCTAACTGTTGCTTGCGGGTGGGACATGTGGCTGACATGCAATGAAGGGGGAGCCCATCAGTTCCATCAGTTATGATGGCATGGGATCCTTTATTGATGTCGTGGACACGTGTCGGCAGGGGGCGGACTGAGATGGAGGGGATCGACGGCTGGGGTTGCCTGACTTTTGTTGTTGCCCTATTTATCGTCTCATCTGCTTTCCTCCTGCCGCACTTTGCTTACCCTTTGCCTTCTGCTCTCCTCTTCCATCTTTCGGCAGAACTGAACTTTTGTTTTGAGGTTTGATGGCGTCTGGGAGATCTGCGCATTATGCCAGTGGCGGTCGTGGGCCTAGGAGGCACGAGCTGCGGGATGGTGATGGGACGATTGTCTGCGACGAAGCAATCAGAAGTATGGACGAGAGGGAGATTAGGGAGTTTCGGTCGAGGTGGGATATCAACTCTTCCGTTAAACTTCGAGGCTTGCATCCCGGCGAGCTGGCCTGTAATCCGGAGCCGGGCTGGGTCGCCGTTTTTGATGATCAGTTCCGCAACGGACTATCGCTGCCGTTGCTGGGATTTGTCCAGTACATACTGAGCTCACTGAATCTTTCCCCAGCCCAGCTTCCGAGCAATCAGTGGAGGCAGTTGCTTGGGCTTGGGTGCCTGTTTTGTTTGAGTTATATGGACTGGCCCACGGTTAATGAATTTCGGGCGCTGTACAGGATTTCTTACTGCAGAAAGGGCCAGTGCCGTGGTTGCGTGAATTTTGCCACGCGGGAGCATGGTGCTGCCATTACGCATCTGCCGGCGACGGTTTTGGATGGCTGGAGGAGGTCGGTGGTGCTGGCCGGTGGTAAGTGGCAGCGTACCTGGAGGGGTTATCAAGTGCCCGGGGCTTATCAACCGATCGGGGACCAGACCTACGAATTGGAGAACCTGGAGAAGCAACGGTTATTCCGTTTGTTTTATGGCTGGGACCATGATAGCCGGAGCACCTACAATTTCACTCGGTGGAACGTGCTGGAGGTGCTGGGGATGGGGAGAAAACCTACTAATGGTCCTCGGCCCGCGCTTAAAGTTGAGGAGACTATCGAGCCGGATGAGGAGCTTATAGCAGCGCGGTTGATGGAGATAGGGGAGGAGGCCGCAAAGGTCGTTCTTGACGTGGCTACCCAGAAGCGTACGGAGCATGCAAGGCCGGTGCCGCTAGTGTTCTCGGACGTTCATTATGGGAGGCGGCCGGGCGGCGAGAACAATTCCCCACTCCGCATTCGGGAGGTGCGGGCGGAGGGCCTCCCGGGGCCAGAGCCTGTGGCGCGACAAATGGCAGTGCGTACCTCGCGGGAGAGGGAATCGGTGGTTTTGCCCGAGCACCGTCGAAGCAGCCACAGTGAAAGTCCGGCAAAGAGAGCGAGGGTATTTGATGCGGGGGCGTCAAGCTCAGCCGGGCCGATGGAGCGAGCCATAGTCCCGACTGTGGAGGCGGGTGGTCGAAGGACTCAGGAACCGGAAACCGTTCGTAGCTCTGGTGGTGGATTTAGTAGGCTTGTGGCTGGTATAATCGAAACCTTGGGGCTCGACCGGGAGGGGTCCTGGACCGAAAATCCGGGCGAGAGTGTGGCGGAGCCCGTGGGACTGGCTCTACGGGTAAATGTTTTTCTGTGAGTCCTCTTCCGTAATGTGACATGAGCTGATGCTCCTTTTGCTTTCTTTTGGCAGCTGGCTCAGAGGTTTTATGTCGCCGGCCCCAGAATGGAGGCTGCCGCCGTCCTGGAGAAGCGGGTGGAGGAGCTGGGTGTGGCGGAAGCCAAGCTTGCGAAGGAAAGGGAGGAAGGCGGCCGGCTGAGCGCGGAACTCATGCGGGAGAGGGAGGAAGCCAGCCGACAGCTTGTCGCCCGTGATGGGAGGATTGTCGAGTTGGAGGCAAAAGTTTTGGAGCTGCAGGCCCAAATGACGGCGGTCGTTCGGAGACGGGAGAGGCTGGTGGAATCCGAACTTGCTGAAGTGGCCGATAAGGCCGTTGACGAGTTTCGGGAGTCGTCAGATTTTGAGGAGATGCTGGAGAAGGCCCGCACGGAGGGTATAAGTGATGCCTATCTGGAGTGGCGGGAGAAAGGGTGGCTCGACGCCGAGCGGATGGAGGCTGACATAGCCCTGATCGTGATGAGGGAGCAAGAGCGGGAGCTAAAAGGTGGCGGGCCGGGGGTTGTGGGTTCCGGGAGCGCTAGCTAGGTGTTTGCTCTGTACATATATCCTGTAATTGGTGTAGTCTCTTTAATGCCATAACTGCACATTGCAATGCTTGCCAATTACACTTTCGTTCTTTTACGATTGCTACTATCTAGGGTAAAAGCGTAGGTGTTCGATATTCCACGGCCTGGTGGAATAGATGCCCGTAGCGTCTATGATGTGGAATGTTGCCGGGCCTACGGCCGCGGTGATCTGGTAGGGTCCCTCCCATGTTGGCTGCAAGGCCAATGGCTTTTTCTGGACCTTCCTCATGACCCAGTCGCCGACTTGCAGCTTTCTTTCCCGGACCCTTCTATCGTAGTACCGGGCGACCCGCTGCTTGTAGGTTTGGTTTCGCATGTGCGCTCGGTCGCGCCGCTCCTCGATGAGGTCCAGGTTGAGTAGTAAGCCGTCGGCGTTTGTGTCGGCGTCGTAATTCTCGACCCTGCCGCTGGGTATCTCAGTCTCCACAGGGAGCACTGCTTCACTCCCGAATGCCAGGCAGAACAGGGTCTCTCCTGTTGCCTCTGCTGCCGTTGTCCGGATGGCCCATAATACCGCGGGGAGTTCCTCGGCCCAGCATCCCTTCTTGGCATCCAGTTTCTTTTTAAGAAGAGTTTTGATAATCTTATTGACCGCTTCTGCCTGGCCGTTGGTCTGCGGGTGTGCTACCGAGGCAAACAGCATCCGGGTCCCCAGGGAGGTTGTGTACTGGATGAGATCCGCGTTGTTGAATTGCGTCCCATTATCCGTGATAATAGTCTGCGGCACCCCAAACCTACAGTAGATGTTTTTCCACAGGAATTTCTTAACCCGTTCCTCAGTGATCTTTATCAACGGTTCTGCCTCGACCCATTTAGTTTGGTAATCCACTGCCACAATGGCGTACTTGTATTGTCCTACTGCCACGAGGAAAGGGCCGATGATGTCTAATCCCCACTGTGCGAAAGGCCAAGGTGCCAACAGGATTGATAATGCGATTGCCGGGGCACGAGGTACCGAGGCGTACATGTGGCATTTGTGGCAGCCGCGTGATATTTTCCTCGATACTGCCGCCATATCGGGCCAGAAATAGCCCGCTCGGAGTGATTTGTGGGATAATGACCTTGCGCCGGAGTGATTACCGCATACCCCTTCGTGGATCTCTCGCATGATTGCTTCTCCTGCCTCCTTAGTCACACACTTCAGCTGGGGGAAGCTGTGGCCCCTTCGGTATAATTGGCCGTTAATGAGGCCATACCGGGCACACCGGAGGTGCAGCCTCCTGGCTTCCACCGCATCCTGGGGGCTGGTTTTGTCGGTCAGATACTTGACTATTGGGTCCATCCAGCTCGGTGGTACCTGTTCTACCGCGAATATTTCGGAGATGGTCTTGCTTATACTTGGCTTTTGGAGGGTCTCGATTTTAGCTCTCCGGTACTCTGGAGGGTAGTTTCCGGTTGCTAACCTCGCAAGGGCGTCTGCATGCCTATTTGCCTCCCGGGGAATATGTTGGATCGTGGTGCCGCGGAAGGACCCGATCAGTGTTTTGGCCAAAGCCTGGTAGGAGGATAGCTGAGGATCTTTAACCTCGAACACCCCGTTCATCTGGTTGACTACCAAGCTGGAGTCGCTGTATATGTCCATGGATGAGATTCCCAGCTCCTTGGCCAGTTGCAGACCGGCTATGAGGGCCTCGTACTCGGCAGCGTTATTGGAGGTGGTAAAAAGGAACCGTAGTGCATACTCGTACGATTGGCCGTCGGGTGAGGTTATCAGGACCCCGGCCCCACTCCGTTTGGCGGTTACGGAGCCATCCACGTAAAGTTTCCAGCCGGTTGGGAGGTCTGGTTCGATCTTGGCGGTTTGTCCTGCCCCTGCGTCCTCGAGCCGGGCGGGATGGACTTCTACCGCCATTGGGGTGAGCTCACATATGAAGTCCGCAGCAGCCTGTCCCTTGATGGCTGTTCGTGGGGCATAGGTGATGTCGAATTCCCCTAATTCGACTGCCCATCGTACGAGCCTCCCGCTGGTGTCTGGCTTTTGCAGGATCTGCCGCAGGGGGTGGTTGGTATATAAGGTGATGGAATGAGCCTGGAAATAGTGCCGGAGCTTCCTGGCGCTAACAATCAAGGCTAGAGCCAATCTCTCTATATCGGGGTACCGGCCCTCGGCTCCTGTAAGTCCCTTTCCCGCGTAGTATACCGGAAGTTCGAGCGTGCCCTCCTTTCTGACGAGAGCGGCGGAGACGGCGGCTGCGGATGCGGCTATGTAAAGGTACAACATTTCTCCCGGCAGTGGTTTGGATAGGAGAGGAACTGCAGCCAGGTATGCTTTGATGGACTGGAACGCTGCCTCATGCTCCGCAGCCCAGAGTATCTTCCTGGTTTGCTGTGCCTTGAGCAGTTTAAAGAACGGGACGCACTTATCGGTTAAACGAGAGATGAATCTGGCCAGGGCGGCCAACCGGCCGGTCAAGATCTGGACCTGGTTTCTCTCTCCTGGTGTTTCCATATCAAGGATTGCCTGGACCTTCAGCGGGTTGGCTTCTATCCCTCGCTGGCTGATGATGTGCCCTAGAAAAAGACCCTCTGAAATCCCGAAAAGACACTTCTTCGGGTTCAAGCGCATTCCGAATTTGAGCATTTTACCGATGACCACGGCCAAATCCCGGACGTGGGCCCCCGCAGTTAAGCTTTTGACCAACATGTCATCAACGTAAACTTCCACGGTTTTGCCCATCTCTTGTTCCAGCATTTGGTTCACCATCCGTTGGTAGGTGGCGCCGGCGTTCTTTAGACCGTACGGCATCCTCTTATAGCAGTAGGTGCCTCGGTCGGTTGTGAATGACGTGTGTTCTTCATCATCCGGGTGCATCCGTATCTGGTTGTACCCGGCGTAGGCGTCCATGAAGCTGAGCAGCTTGAAGCCGGATGTGGAGTCAATGAGCTGATCAATCCGAGGGAGCGGGAAGCTGTCCTTTGGGCACGCCCGGTTTAGATTAGTGAAGTCCACGCACATACGCCACTGACCGGCCGCCTTCTTCGGTACCATGACCACGTTGGCGAGCCAGCGCGGGTACTGGACTTCCCGGATGAAACCTATGCCCATGAGTTTCTGCACTTCTTCTCTAATCGCCTCATATTTTGCCGGGCTGAAAGACCTCCTCTTTTGCCTCGTCGGGGGGACGCTGGGTAATGAGTTTAGCCGGTGAACGGCTATCTCTGGGGATATGCCCGGCATGTCTTCGTAGGACCATGCGAAGACCGAACTGTGGTCCCGGAGAAAGGCGATGAGTTCTTCCCTGACGACCGGGTCGAGTTGTGTCCCTATCACTACGCTTCGGTCCGGGTGGTCTTTGGAAATACAGATGGCTTCGGTTTCCTCCACGGCCGAAGGTCGCTCTGGTTTCTCGGTGAACGTGAATCGCCTAACTCTACCTGGAGCGATGTCATCACGGGGGTCAAGGCTCAGATCCGGCGCTGGTACTTGCTGAGCGGTTGTAAAGACCTCGGCCCGCTTCCTCCCGTGGGTCAGGGCTTCTGCGTAGTACTTACGGGCGATTCTCTGGTCCCCGCGTATAGTTATAACTCCGGCTGGTGAAGGCATCTTCAACATCAGCATATGGCCGGCAATGAACGTTTTGAGCCTCCATAACCCTGGCCGACCGATTATACCATTGTACGACGACAGGCAGTCGACGATGATGAATTCCAAATGCTCTGTTTTCGTTCTGTCTCCCTTGCCGAAAATGATTGGTAGGTAATCGGATCCTAGAGGCTGGACTACCTCACCGGAGAAGCTTATCAGCGGCTTGTTATCCTGGGATAACTTGTTCCTCCCTCTTTGCAGCCCTCGGTACGCGTCTCGGAACATTACGTTGACAGAGGCTCCAGTATCGATCAGCATACGACTGGTTATCCAGTGGTCTATTTGGACCGTGATGAGGAAGGGGTCGGTGTGCGGTTGGATCACATCCTCCGGCTCTTCATCCTCATAGAAAGTGACCGAGTTCCATCTGGTTTTAGCGGCTTGGACGCTTCGTTCTCTGAAGGCGTAAACCTCCCTCCCCCGGATTGATCTCAGGCACCGCTTCTTTGAGCTCCGGGTGAGCTGACCGATATGGTCCCCACCGTGGATCATGTTAATGCTCCCGTGTACCTCGATCCACCCGGGGGTTCGTGTGCATATAGTCCCTATCGGCCGAGCTCGCGGTCGGTCCACGCTGGGGCTACCGGGGCGGGCTTGGTTTTGTACGACCGCCTTCCGTGGTTTCCGATCTGGGATCCGAAGGTCCGGTTTGTAGGGTTTTCTTGCTGGCGAAGGAACCGGGGCCCGTGGTGTCCGCCCCGCTGACACAGCTACCTGGATCCGAGCTGGGTGCCCAAAAGGTGGTCCTCTTCCTGGTCGGGGATCATTGTCACTGCTTCGCCGGGGTTGCCACTCCTTTCGCGCCTCTATCCCCCTGGCGGCTACAGGTACCCGGCTGATATGCAGCCGCCCGGCTTTGCTTCCGTGAGGGGATGGCGGTATGCCATCTGAGATCCGCTTGGGCGCCTTGTTCCCATATGTCTCTTGTTCTGCCTGAGCATGCCTAACGGCCACGGTCATCAGCTCGTCGTACGCCAGCGGCCCCTGCGCTTGTAAGTTGTATGAAAGTTCCCCAGCTCCTAATCCTTGCTTGAAGGCCATCCCCGCAATCCTCTTATCCAAGTTTCTTACCCCGGACGTGGCGACCTGCCACCGGTTAACGAAGGCGCGTAATGGTTCGTGGTTAGCCTGCATGCAATCGAAGAGGACCGTCGATGGCTGGGCTGCCGTGGCTTTAAGGGCGAACCGGCCGACAAACCTATCGGCCAACTGTGCGAAAGTTTCGACCGAGTCCACCGGTAGCTCGTAGAACCAACCCAATGCCTCCCCTGCGAGCGTTTCTCGGAATATGTTGCAGCTCACGGCATCCGAATAGCCCCTAGCGCTTGTCTTCGATTTGAAGCTATCCAAGTGCCGGTACGGGCAGCTCGTTCCCGAGTATGTCAACTTCAGAGGCCTTTGGTCGCCAGATCCCCCCGTTTCCCGGATCCTGCGTGGGAAGGGTCCAATGCGCTCGGTAAACCGTGCGCCGTCCTGCGGTCGTCCCGCCTTCCGCTCGCTGGTCTCCATGCGGCTCTTTATGTCCGATATCGAAGCGGAAAGCGCCTCGATCGTTCGCGCGGTGGAGCTATCCCGCTCTCCTGATGCCTGATCTGCGCGGTACGGGAGCTTGACTGGGCCGGCATCTTTCAGAGCCTCTGGGAAGAGGGGTACGGGCATATGGACGGTCTTCCTCCTGCCCGTAGGCAGCCCTATCTCGAGATGCGGGAATTCGCTAGCCTTGCTCGCTGTGTGCGAGGCCGCCCGAGGAGTACCCGGCTGGCCTTCTCGCTCTAGGGTTGCTAACAGGGCGGTGGTTACTGCCTTCAGTTCCCGACTTCGGGCATCTGCTCTTAACCGATCCTGATCGCCCTCCTTTCGCAATCGCTCAATTTCTGCCTTCATCTTTCTTATTTCCCCTGCTCCGACCGGGTCGGGATCCTCTGAGACTTGACGATCGTGAGCCTTGTTTTGAACAGGAGGAAGTGCGAACCTCGCACCGACCTCGGCCTTTATGCTACGGGCCGGGCCGGGGAACTGAATTCGCGCTTCCGGACTTCCTTTGCGGTCGGGGGAAAGAACGAACCTCGCACCGACCTCGGCCCCTGCGTGTGGGGCCCGGTCGGGGAACTGAATTCGTCCTTTCGATCCTTCCGTGCTTGTCTTTATCTTTCTTCCTTCCATGGCCTCCGGACTACGGTTTTAGCGATCTCTTAAAGGGTCACCAGGGCCCTACTTTCCGGCACAGCGACACTGACTTTTTGAACGATGTTCCCACAGACGGCGCCAATTGTTTCTGCCTAAACCCGGGGGTCTTGGTAGATACTTGATGAATCCAACTCGATCTCCTGCAATCCTGCTTACTAAGGGGAATACCGGGCGGGCCGGCCTTCACCTCTCCGATGCCTAAGTTAGTATAATTGGAATATATATAACCTGGGCACGTATGTAAGCAGGGAGAGAGACAAGTTACCTATTTATGGTGGTAGCTGAGGCCTATATATAGGTGGTTGGGGGTGAGGGCTGGCCTCATTCTTCGATGTGGGACTAGTTCTCTTCTGTTTGGACATTCTGGTGCCCTCTTTGGCAGGCGGGCGTCCCTGGTCCCAGGATCCCTGGAGGCAGGATAGACCGCTGGGGCCCGAGGCCTGGTGCTGGTGGTCCGATCCTGGGTCCTGGTCCGGGCCCTGGTGCGCTTGCTGCGGGTCTGTGGGCCCTGGTGTAGCCTCTCTGGCTACTGTCAACAGAGTCCTCACGCTATGTCCGTACACGTCGACCACCGAGCGTGAATCTGACTTATATGGTCAAGTCGTCATCTCGCATGGGCTAAGGCGACTAAGCTAAATAGCATCAATATATATCCTGACCCTGATATGGTGAAAATCCGAAAACAAAACAGAAAGTACGCTTCCCCTTATATATAAAAATCCGTACGGTCCCCGACCGCACATCTGAGGCTTGAACATATCATATAATAAAATACAATCATAGCCTCGAAAGAACATATAAATATATAATATCGACATGTCTCACATGTCGTGAAATCACAAATTATGAAATCATAAAAACCCCAGAAATCTCATTTCCGGTCTTTTAAATATAAATACACTCAAAATGATCAATTATGATTGATAGAATCATGCTATTTCCAGAAACCTCATTTCCGTATAAAATTACGTATTATTTAAAATAGTAGTAAACATATACCCAAATCTATATTTTTCTTTAAATAGTAAATGAGCAAATATCATAACCATATACTTTCGATAATTCATATCAAGCTCAAGAAATCATTTAATTAATATCAACTTCATTTCAATAAAATATTTATGCATGCATTTATTTAAAATAAAATCAACTCACAGTACGGCAGAGCCCGCCGCTAATCCGATCTCTTGTCCCGTCGAATAACCTCTCGACCTGTAATAGGGACGTAATTATAATTATTACGAAACTCGGAATTTATTTATAAACGTTAAATCTACGGACGTCCTTACTCGCACGAAACCTCCTAATTTTCCCTTTTTAGTTATCGGTATAGGAATTTCGCCTCAATACCGAATAATCTACGTCCGAAATAACTCAGGACACCCACCCCGTGTCCGATTAATCCTTTTACTAGTTATTTCATCGTAAAACCCTTTTAAAACAGCTTTTACCTTTTTACAGTAAGTCAACAGTAACTTTTAATGGTCAAACAGTAATTATTCTAGGTCAAACAGTAATTCTGAAAGTCAAACAGTAAATGGTTAAAATCTAATTACTATTTACCATTTACTTTTACTGTTTACTGTTTTACTTTTCACCTTTTACCGTTTTACTTTTACCTTTTACTGTTTCACTGTTCAGCGTCTTTAACCTCTCGCCGCCGGAACAGCAGCGCCGCCTCCACCGCCGCCGGCAGCTCCGCCACAGGAGGCCAAAACACCTCCAATCGATCCCAAATTTTTACAGCGGCGTCGCCACCACCTCGGGAACTCATCCCCGTCGCCTCTGCTACCAAAAACCCACGCAGCCGCCGCGTACGGCGGCCGGTATGGTGGCCAAAAGATCGCAAATTCCAATTTCTCCAAAACTCAACCAATCGAACTCCAAATTACACTCAATCGACTCCAAACAACATCCTAAACACGAATTCAACCTCCAATTACAACAAAACATCAAAATCACAACCTCCACCAAAAATCACAAAAACCCTAAAAATTTCAAATTCTAATTTCTCCTTACCTGGTGCAATTCGGTTCAATTCCTTCCATGGAATGATTGCACACGTCGAGACCTTCAATTCCCTTCAAGAATCGGGCCGAACCGTGACCGGAGGAGGGAGAACCAGGTTGGACACAGTCGAACCTTCTCCTGCTAATTCCGGCTGAACTGCGGTGAACCGAGCCGCGTCGCTGTCACAGAGGAGAAGAGGAGGAGAAGGCGGTCCGAACGGGACCGGTGCGCCGACCCAGTTCGGTCGGACGGCGGAGGTTCGGCCGGAGGTCGGGCCGAATCGGGGGAGAGGAGAGAGAAAGGAGAGAGAAGAAAAAGAAAGAAAAGAAAAAGAAAAAGAAAATGGGGGATTTTTGCCTTTCGGAAAATTTTCCTCCCGTTATTTATACTCGTCCAAAATCGGACAATTTTCCGATTTTACATCGTAACTTTTTCGTACGAACTCCAAATTGAGCCTGCTACGTGTGACAGGACCCGCCCCGGATTTCACCCTGAAATTCGGATAAGATCCTGCGGGGACCACCTTAAGACTAATTCTATCGAAAAATCGATAAGTCAATCTTAAGATGGACAACCCTAAAACCTGCAACAACCAAAACACTTCTAAAATTCCAGTTCCAACCATAACACTTGGAGCCACCTGCTCCCCAAATCACAACAACCGCCACCAATAAACACAAAATCTAATTCAACTGGCTCACAGGTAATCAGAGCAATCTAACAAAATGAACTGGAATTACAAATGGAAATATAACAAGAAATATAATATGAAAATAAAAGAATAAGGGATCACATATCCCACCTAGCGGAAGCGACAACGATGATGACTATGCCTCGACTCCGAGTACTCTTGACTTCTGATCACTACTCTGCACACTGGGCGATTTAAACCGAAGTGTCCAGGGGAAAGTAATTTAAAAAAACGTTAGAGTGAGTGAATAAAAATAATATCGTATAATACCTTATATAAAAAGTATTATATTACTTCCCCAATATTTTATAATTGAAAACCACTATGCATGCATTTTCGTAAAACATCCCACGTTTAAGAAAATCATAATAATTAATCAGCCCCGATGATATCTCAAATACACAGATAATATTTTGTTTATACTTTCAAAATAAATACTTTGAAAGTCAAACAGTAACCTACAACGATCATTCCCATTGGCCGAATCTCAAATCATTTTGTAGTAAAAATCCAGCCCCACTGGTATATCGAATAATCAAATAAAATATAACTGGACTAATCCCATTGGCCCATTCCCAAATATTCTTGTAATTAAAAATCCAGCCCCGCAGGTTCAGGAATTTATTAAATAACAGAAAGTCTCATAGAGAAAATATTCTCGAAACCCAAATGATATAAAATCCTGACCAATCCCATTGGTCATATCATATAATAAAATAGGGGAAACGTCATACCCACCATTTAATAGTAGCCCCTAAGGCTAAGGGTCAAATCTCCAAGAGTCCCAATAGCGTCATCACGCTATGCCCGTACACGTCGACCACCGAGCGTGAATCTGACCTATATGGTCAAGTCGTCACCTCGCGTGGGCTCAGGCGACTAAGCTAGCTAGCATCAATATATGTATATCCCGACCCTGATATGGTGAAAATCCGAAAACAAAACCGAAAGCACGTATCCCCTTATATATCATAAATCCGTACGGTCCTCGACCGTACATCTGAGGCTTATATATATATATATATATATATATATATATATATATATATATATATATATAATCAAATAAAATCATAGCCTCGAAGGAACATATATATATCTGACATGTCTCAATGTCATAGAAATAATATCGAAAAGAATAAATAACTTTGACATGTCTCACATATCGGAAAAATCACAAATACCGAAAGCATAAAATCTCCAGAAATCTCATTTCCGGTCCTTTCATTTGAATACCATTAAAACTTATTCAACATGATCAATTATGAATAATTAAAACATACTATTTCCGGAAACCTCGTTTCCGGATAAAATCACGTACTACTAAAATAGTAGTAAAAGCATAACCCCAAAACCATATTTATTTAAATATCATTTCATTTTAACTATATGAATTTTCATGCTTCTCAAATCATTTATTTGAAATAAACTTCATTTCATTAAAACAATTATGCATGCATTTATTTAAAATAAAAATCCACTCACAGTACGGCCGAGCGCGCCGCTAATCCGATATCTCGTCCCGTCGAATAACCTCTCGACCTGTAATAGGGACGTAATTATAATTATTACGAAACTCGAAATTTATTTATAAATGTTAAATCTACGGACGTCCTTACTCGCACGAAACCTCCTTATTTTCCCTTTTCAGTTATCGGTATAGGAATTTCGCCTCAATACCAAATAATCTACGTCCGAAATAACTCAGGACACCCACCCCGTGTCCGATTAATCCTTTTACTAGTTATTTCGTCGTAAAACCCCTTTAAAACAGCTTTTACCTTTTTACGGTAAGTCAACAGTAACTTTTAATGGTCAAACAGTAATTATTCTATGTCAAATAGTAATTCTGAAAGTGAAACAGTAAATGGTTAAAATCTAATTACTATTTATCATTTACTTTTACTGTTTATTGTTTACTGTTTACTATTTACTTTCACTGTTTTACTTTTCACCTTTTACCGTTTTACTTTTACCTTTTACTGTTTCACTGTTCATCGTCTTCAACCTCTCGCCGCCAGAACAGCAGTGCCACCACAGGAGGCCAAAACACCTCCAATCAATCCCAAATTTCCACAGCAGCGTCGCCACCACCTCGGGGACTCATCCCCGTCGTCTCCGCCGCCAAAATCCAGCGCAGCAGCCTCATACGGCGGCCCAAAAATCTCAAACTCCAATTTCTCCAAAAATCAACCAATTCAACACCAAATTACACTCAATCGACTCCAAACAATGTTCTAAACTCAATCCTAGCCTCCTATTACAGCAAAAACATCAAATACACAACCCTCCAATTCGGAATCAAAAACCCTAAAAATTTCAAATCCTAATTTCTCCTTACCTGGATCGATTCGGTCCAATTCTTTTGGTGGGATACTTGTGCGAATCAAGGTCTCCATTTCCCCCTAGAATCGGGCCAAGAAATGGCCGGTGGAGGGAGCTCCGGTTCGACTGTGTTGAACTCTCTCGGTCTGAGCATGGCCAAACGGCGGCGTTTCACGCCGTACCGCTGCCACCGAACGGAAGAGAAGAAGAAGCTGGTTCAGACATGACCGGTGGCGCTCCGAACGGCGGCCGGACGGCGGAGAATCGGGCGGAGGTCGGGCCGAGTCGGGGGAGAGGAGAGAGAAAGGAGAGAGAAGAAAAAGAAAGAAAAGAAAAGAAAAGGAAAAAGAAAAAAATGGGGGATTTTCCCTTTCGGGAAATTTTCCTCCCGCTATTTATACTCGTCCAAAATCGGACAATTTCCGATTTTTACATCGTAACTTTTTCGTACGAACTCCAAATTAAACGTGCTACGTGTCCACGAACTCGTTTCAACGTCTTCTACCTCGTCATAAATAAAATCCTCGGTCGGGTCAACTTATTTAAAAGTCAACATTTAGAACTTTCGAATCGTAAAAACAATTTCCGAGGAGTAAAAGTAAAAGTAACACAGTTAAAAGGTAATCCTAGGTTCGGGATGTTACAACGTGTCCACGAACTCGTTTCAACATCTTTTACCTCGTCATGAAATAAAATCATCGGTCGGGTCAACTCATCTAAAAGTCAACCTTTAGAACTTTCGAATCGTAAAAATAATTCCCGAGGAGTAAAAGTGAAAGTACAACAGTTAAAAGTAATTCAAGGTTCGGGTCGTATCAAAATATATATGAAAGGCTAGCAGCCTTCAAAAGCAATCAACCGGTGGTAATAGGAATTCAGAAAATCTTTAATCATCCAATGAGAGTCTATGAAAGGCCAGTGTTCAGAACATGCAGGGTTTTACAGTTCAACCAAAAGGTTATTATGGATAATATCCTGACAACCTCCTGTGAAAAGAATGAGGCACTTCTACTTCAAGCCCTAGAAGTATTGGCTGAAGAATTCCATAATAGAAATCAGCAGAAAGACAAGCAAGCTACTGAGAAAAACATCAAGACAACATATCTTGAGATCCTGAAAGTGCAAAAGTTCCTATAAGAGCTTTATCAGAAGCTGAATGGTTTAGTTTTCATAATCTCTCAAAAGATTTTGAAAATAGGAAAGCACTCCAACCAACTTTATCAGTTACAGCAGGTCCATACTATGGAAGATATTTAGTCGATGTTCAAGCAGAGCATCCGCAGAAGCACAAGCTTTGGTTGGTAGAAAATGGTTTTGTTCATAATCTTTGGACAAAAATCAATGAAGACTTAGAAGGTCTTCTAAAAATAATTTGTGAAGTAGTTAAAAATATTAAACCAGAATAATGTATTTTGAGATTAAAGTTTATATCAACACCTCCAGAATAGACGACCGAAGAAGGAATAGTAAGTTACATCTCTCCATATCATTATGTCAGATTAATTCAAGGTCGCACATACAAAAATATTTCAGCACTAAGCAACGACAAGCCAAACCAGAGTATCTCTTGGATGAAGGCGATGGCAATAACCAACATACAGAAGTTGGTTCAGAAAGATCAGTTTACCACTCTTCTTGCTAGTGGTGAAAAACTAATGGTTGCTAGCTGTAACCATCCCACTCCAGATAATTCCGATTTTTTCAGAGCTCTAGAAATAAGAGAAATAGATGGGACGTTGGCCACCACCACGTGGATATAAAAACTAGAAAAGGAGCAAAAGCACAAAATACATTATGACTCAGATATGGAATTTGAGAAGGAAGAAGGTTCTGGAGCCTCCTTTTGTGATGAGGAATTGCACAACCTTATCAACAAAATGGAATACTGAGTGTTTGCTGACGCATAGAGCCAAGCAGCTTTAGGTAAGTGGATGCCAGCGCAAAAGTAGCTTTTAGTAAGATAAGAAATAAGCGGCTGCCGACGCAAGAAGACAATTTTCAAAAGGAGAAAGAGTTAAAATCTTATCAGCAATAAGATTTCACCTGTCTCCGTTTTCTAAAGGGAATTAAATTGAAGTCTGAAGTCAGGCACCTATATAAGGAGTGGAAGCCCTCAAAGAAGGGGCATTCGAGAAGGAAGCGAGCAGAGCACACATAGTTTCAGAGAGTCTTGAAAGAGTGTTTTCCTTAGAATTATGAGTATTTGTAAAATAGAAGTGTCTAAGTGAGTAGTGTCTGGAGGAACTATATCCAACTAAGTCATCCAGTGTGGTTTCCTTTATTTCCAAGTAAGTGTGTGTTTTAATTTCAAGGATGAGTAGCTAAAACAGTTTAGTTGTTTACCCAAGAGTGAGGCTCTGGATTATGTATATGTATGTATATTTGAATAAAAAAAATTAAGTTAAGGTTCCCCATATCCGTCAAAATTTTAGTTTGTTTGTTTTAAACTTTCTCAAACCCCAAGTGGCGGATTACCGCCTAAGAGTGGTCTTTGAGATTGCTTGTTTTGTTAAACCTCCCAAACCCTAGGTGGAGGACTACCTCTTAGGAGTGGTATTTGAGTTAGTTTTTTCTGTTGATTTTTCTACTTAACTAGAACTTAAGAAACTCTCAATACCAACACAACAGTGATACCACCAGAATAGTAACCGTTTAGACAGAAGGTCGTTAGGTGAAAAGATTGGCATGTTGAAGGATAAATCTTAGGATTGGCAGGTAATTAAATTTTAGAGAAGTAAAAAAAAAAATGTAAAAGTCAGTTTTACCCCTAATAGTTGACAAAGGTATGACATTGATAAGGAAATAAGAGTGTGGGTATCACATTGATACTATTGAGAGTTCAGGTACCATATTGTCTGGTGCACTAAAATTCAGGGACTGTTGAGACCATTTTCTCTTTTTACTATTGTACTTCTTTAAATTCTTTTATTTGTTCTAAAAAAAAAGTTTTTTTATTTGGATGTATCTTTGTGATGTTATTACTTATAGTAGGCCTAGTTGGTTATCTGCGGTGTGTATTTTTTTTTTTGTAAGATTTTGTCTTCTTGTTATGTATCTTCTTATTTCATCATCAATAAATTTTCGGGTAAGGACGTTAAGTTAGCCCTTATTCCGCTTACCCAAAAAAAGAAGAATCATTTTACTTTTTGTCTTGGAGAGGAGTAAAATTTAGACTTGAGAGTTTATACCTTTAACAGTGCACTTACAATTTTACGTTCAGTGATCAGGGCAATTGTTCCAAAAATGGATCTCGATTCGACATTTGCACAAAAGATTAATATTGCTAAAGACTTGGAACAAGAACTTTAGAAGGTATAACATTTTGATTATAATTCACTGTTATTGGATTAGAATTCAGAACATATATCATTTTAATACGTTTTTGTTGTTGCGGTTGTAGAGGAGACTAGTGCAGGTAAATTTGTCAAACTAGAATGCAGAACGCTTGACATTATATTATGCCAAGCTTGGATACCATCTTTCGCAAATCTAAATGCCAATGAGCTTCCTCCCATCATCATACTTCAAGAGATGACATCTCTTTGGGAGTCTCGGACATTTCCTGAAAAAACTTCTATGCACTTTCGATGTCATTTATGTATGCAAACTCAACGGTATTTTGAACAAAGTACACAAATATTTTGAACTAAATATACAAAACAGAACCCACAATGATTCGATCATGTAATAATGTCAGTCCTCCATACTTAGCTCCATGGAGGTGAAAAGCTATTGTATCACAACCTCCCGACACCAAAAAGTAGCCGTATTGGGTTGGAACCCAGCAACAGAATGCCTAGCCTAAGCCTTGTTAACTTACCACAACCCTCGTTTTTTTCTGGGAGGCACTTGGTACGTGAAATGAATTACAAGCTTTCTGAGAGAAGAAAAAAAATTGATTTTTTTCTTTCTTTGGGAAAAAATTAATATTTCAAAGTGTGTACTTTTGTGTGGAGGTGTGTGTGTGGGGGGGGACTGGGGACAAAAGGGCGTAGTTTATGGATTGATGTTACAAATCCGAAGATATGGATTGTCATACATTACATATTTTGACCAGTAATTCTTGTACTTAGAAATAGCCAAATCTAACCATGGCTTGTAGTTTCCATTGTAATGGATGACTGCTGCATTCTCTATTGCCGTTTGGTTGAGGGCTGGATCATAACCAAGTCCCAAAGAATGCCATCCGCGATCCAGCGGATATGTCAGATTATAAAAGGTAATTAGTCCTGGTGGCAATGTACCAAGTTTCCAAAGAGTTCGTTCCTCATTCTGCAAAACACATCTTCTATCAGTTCCAGTTTTATATAAAAGCATAATCTGACAATAACATTGTCAAGGTTTTCAGATAACTGAGTAGAGAACACGTTTGCTAAACAGTGCCACTTTCCACTACACACTACTGATATGGCAAATAATGAATCATAACATAATCTTCAGTCTCAAGCACATTGAAAATGATCACTTCCAAAACATCTTGCAAGGCTTTCAACTATAACGATAAAACAGTATCATAGTTCTGCCTATGTTCTTGCCTATGCTTCAAAGAGGGATGGTAGGGGATAACATAGAACAATAGAACAAATAGGCAATCAGAAAAACTAAAGAAATCAATAGAAAAATTCCTGGTTGGGAAACAGATCAAATTATAGAGATGAGAATGGGGTCAAGGGACCCGTGCAGAAAAACTGAACTAGAATTTATTATGCCAATGTACTATGAGAACATAATCAATATCTAACAAATTAAGTCAGGCAGTCCTGGATAGGGATCAGTTTCGTTGTAGATCACGACCATATGGAATAGATGTAAGATTGTCAGAATATATGAAGAACAGTGCAGCTGTGGAAGCCACCATATCAGTTGAGCACTTCCAGTTCACATAAGCAAATAAGCTTAAATATAAAAACAGATAAATGAATATCACAATTTCTTGATGATCAGTGATAATCGCGGAGGGGAGACTAATCCTTGGGACGTAAGGCATAATGGTAATGTTCTCTACTACAATCAAAACAACTCAAAGAATAAAAATAATAGAAGGAAAAACAAAGGAAAAGGGAGATCAGTGGAGACTGGAAGAGAAGAAAAGTAAGGAACTTTACCATATCTTGCCACTTATGATATACCCCGGTCATGTTTCGCTTCCTCCACTCCTTCAAGTCGAACATATTCATGCCGAATGCCCAGCCACAAGCATTTGGATCGAAATTCGCAGATATTATTGGATTAGAGAAGTTTAGGTATTTATCATACCTATGGAAGCTTTCTTTACAGGTCTCCACTGCCCCATTTACCATCCCTTGAAGATCAATAAACCAAAGAGGTGTCAATTCCTTCTGAACTACAATGTCATCATCCAAAAATAGGATCTTGTCCAACTTTGGGTAGACGTCGGGAAGGTAGAATCTCAGATGATTCAGCAGTGACAAATACTTTGGATTCCGATATTTGAGCTGGTCAGAACCCAGTGATAGTGAGGAATGATGATTTGCCTTGAAATAGTACTCTTGAAGTCTGGCAGACTCTAGTTGACGTAAAACAGAACAAGAAGATGAATTTAGCCACTTGAAATCATCAATATTTTCAACCTGCACAGCTGCTCCAGCAGGAGGGTTGACTAGAAACCACATTTTCATAGCAGCATAGTTTACTTTATCAGTGACCACATGAAAAACATGCTTGTTGGGTTCCTTTGCATGCAGCACAGTAGAGTTAACAACCACTGATGTCGCTAGAACATTGTCCGAAAAGATAGCATAGTGGTATAGAGAAGGATCCTCAAGCTTTTCTTTGTTAACATCCTCCCTATTATTATATCCCAACAAGAAATAGTCTGATGCAAGTTGTAAAGGAAGACAATGCAATGGTTTGGGGATTGTTTTTGCTGCAAGCTGGATCAAAAATGCACTCTTTTTCTTCATACCATTTACATTATCTTCAGTTGACTGAAGCATGGCTCTTAACTTTGTTTCCATTGTAGGACAGTCATATAGTTTGTCCTTTGCTACAGAGAGAGCACGGCCCATTGATTTTGCTCGATTAAGTGCGCTGGTAAGAAAAATAAAAATGAAATATAGATAAATTGCATTAAAAACCAAGAACAGACGCTGGTAAGCCTGTAAATAGATAGAGAGTGTAAAAACCTTGAAGGAAGCTCAGCATCTGAACTCGCTTCTCCAATAGCATTCTGACTAAGTTTAGAGTTCTTCATGAGAGATTTAAAAAGAGCACTTTTATTCTTAGACTTGGCAATGTTGGCATAAGCCATGACCATTATGATCTGATCTCTCATAAGTTTCAAGGTTGAATCAGAATTTGGGTTCTCATAATCTCTCCTCCATATGCTGTACTTTCCTGTGACAGTGGTGTCAAAGGATTTTGATTGTTCAATTGCTGCAGCAGCCATCTGGTCATTAGCTTCTTTATCCTTTCCCATTAGTTCTGCAGTTCGAAGTTTCCTCCTTTCTTCCCGCAGTAGCTGAAGGGCCAGAGTCATAATTAGAAAATCTAACTTTACTGAACAAATGAATAAAGACAGACAAATATAATTTGACAATTCACCAGTCGTTTGTGCTTCACTGGGCTGATTAATGACGGACGAGAAGATCGGAGTTCACCTTCTCCAGATTGAGGATCATTTGATGAATGCTCAGTCTTCTCTTCAACTCTCAATCCAGATTGAAATGAATCCTCTGCTATCTGGAAAGTAACATACTAAGCATATTCGTTTCTAAAAAATAACTCCTGTATTGTATCCAACTTCTCAGTTCCTTCCACATCCATAGTATTTTAAACCAAATATATGATACCTGCAAACTCTTTTGATGGCCATGCCCTCCATCAATGGGATTTTCCAAGACCCAAGAAGCAGACAGGTCTCCGATTTTAACCCTACTACTTTGAATAGCTCCATAATTGTTGCTGTATGTCGCAATTATGTCAATATTCTGTGTGGAATAAATAAACATGAGCACCATTGATATCTACTCTGAACATAAAGAAAAGTACTAGTTCGTTGTACCTTTTCATCCAGAAGTTTGTTGGTTCCGGCAGAAGATTCACCTTGTTCCTGCTCACTCAGCAATTTGATATAGTAAGTTTTCCAATATTTATACGTCTTATCTGAATCTGGCATTGACAATTAAAGATAAAGATAACACATGTATGAAGGGTTTAAGGTGACTGTCACACTTCAGCCATTACTCTTATAAAATCATTTTCCATATGTCATTATAATTGTATAAAGCTTCATAGGGCATATTGTCCTCTTCGTCTGTTAAGCACATACAGTCTCTCTCTATCCCTGTCTCTCCTTTCTCCTTTTCTCCTCCCTCACATAGTGATCCAGTTATGTAGATTGTAGGTCGAGATACAATTCTATTGGAGCTATTCCTTTTAGAATACCCGTTTATGTTTCCTTTCTTTTCTTGCTTACAAGTGTGTGCATAATCTCTATCACCGAAAAACAACAAAGGATAATTTTACAGCTGGATGCAAGCCCCAAAAATGTTGACAGAAAAGCTAGAGCACCAAAACAAATAAAACAGCTCTTGTAACCACAACAAACCAATCACCAACTACAATGCAAGTGAAAAGCAAACTGATTCTCTGCTCAAGTATTCATCGAAAATAAATGAGCTGAAGAACTGTACTTATCTTGAATTCAACAGAAGTCCCATTGGAAATAGCACATATATAGAATTGGAAACGAGTGGTATGAGATAGAAACCTCTATATAGCGGCACTGCTCACATTCGCATAACGTCTGGTACCTACTTATATCTCTCTGACTGATACAAGTTCACATAAAATAATTATCAACAGTATTAAACTTCAGAAACAGTAGCATATTAGATAAAACAAAAGCCAACAAGCAAGCCCGGAAATGATGACAAAAATGCCTTACATTGTGGAAGCATAGGAAATATGAGCTCCCAAAAGCAGAAGGTGAAAAACAAGCTGCATTCCGAATCATAAACATTAATTATTAGTTAACAACAGCTAACTAATCACTATACGAAACAAACTAAGTCAATCGATTATGATAAAACAAGCTATAGAATCATGAACTCATCGACTAATCATCAGTAAAGAGGGATCTGAGTGATATCGGCGTAGAAATGCCAAAGCAAAAGTGTAATTGAGAAGCGCGTGATCTGATTGGTATCAGAGAAGGTTCGAGAAGGGAATTGAATTGCTTACGAATGAGATGCAGAGGAATGATGGTGTTGTAGAAACAACTTCCATAGCCAACGTAGAGAGAGAGAGAGAGAGAGAGAGAGAGAGAGAGCTCTTTTCTGAGAGTCGGTGCACTACAATGCCATGTCGTTCCACTTCTTTCTTTATGACAATACTATTTCATGCCTTTCTATTTATTTATTTATTTTACCGGCGAACAGAAATCACGGTCGTAGATACACAACACAATTTTAGTCATTTAAAATACTTTATACATAGAGCTCACCATGTATTTATATGAAGTCATCTAATCTAGACCATTCTTGTAAGGTCGCCGATCTGAACACCCAAAACAACTTGGTAGTAGCAAAACAAAAATCATTTGGCCAATAAAGAGTGACATTTTCCATAAGTTTGGAAATGGCACCATTTCAGACTCGCAGTACAATTACTGTATTAGTAGTAAGACTGTTAATAACGAATTACAAAACTAAAAGGTAAACTGACAGGTTGGGATTTACATTACTTCACCACTAACACCTTTGGAATACCAAAACAGTATCAAGAGAAGTTAACTTTGACAACAAAATGGAAGAGTTGAGTAATATAAACACCAAATACATAACTAATGACTTTGCTAACAAGTCCGCTCAGTTCACCAAGCTACCACAATAATTACACTTTCACAGGTAACATACCAAGTACAGTACCGTTCTGCTCATTCTAAACACCAAGATATACATAAATGAAAAAATAGCAACTCCCTGATATTATGTATCCGGGCGCAAAGGTCTGCAATTGCTGACAGCTGCTGTATCAGCATTACCTCATTCGAGGCAACTGCTGGTAGTTTGGATTTCCATCTGGCCTGGGGTGAAGTGGAGAACGATGGTGCAAAGGTGCCTGACCTTGACGATGAGCCATAGGATGAGTAGAACGGGTGGAACGAATTTTAGGCTCCCTTATAAGTTCATTGACGGATTTAATCCTTTCCAAAGTCTCCACAACATCTTTCATCGATGGCCGGTGTTTGTGTTCAGATTCAAGGCATTTTAGAGCAAGCTGAGAAATTCGGAATGCAGCTTTGGCTGGATACTTTGCCTCCAGTCGAGGATCCATAATGCCTTTTAATTTTCTTTTATCTGATAAAAATGGTTTTATCCAATCCGTAAGAGTATGTTTTCCACTTGGACGATTCATATCAAGTGCCCGTAAACCTGTCAAAATCTCGACCAACACAACACCAAAACCGTACACATCACTCTTCACATAGAGATGCCCTGTTTAGCCGAACATCACATGAAGAATGTCAAGACATAAACTTAAGAGTTTCTATAAGTGACCTTAAATTTATCACGCAAAGTCAAAAGCTTGAACATTATCAGCTCACAAATTCAGTAGGCTATGAGGATTAAGGATTACCTGTGGCAACATACTCAGGAGCAGCGTAGCCATGTGTGCCCATGACCCGGGTTGTCACGTGAGATTGACTCTCTGATGGACCCAATTTTGCCAAGCCAAAGTCGGATATCTTGGCATTAAAGGACTGGAGTACAAACAAAGAATGAGAATGAGAGGCACACACATGAGTCTCAGTATCCCTTATAATAGGCTTACATTAGTTTTTGAAAACTTTTGAATAGGGAATAGAAATTTTACCCCGTCAAGTAGTATATTAGAAGCTTTGAAATCTCTATAAATTACTTGCTTCTCAGATGTATGCAAAAATGCCAGGCCTCGAGCGGCTCCTATTGCAACTTTAAGCCGTAAATCCCATGAAAGTGGCTGAACAACTGAACCCCCTGCATGAGTAAGAACGAGCTGTTCAGTGAAAAACAAACATATTGTATTTGAAAAAATTATAATATGATTTCTTTATCTACATGTATAGCCAGTAATGCCAATATCTATTAATGATCTTTTGCTTACTTCCAAAAAGATGGTTTTCCAAGCTTCCTTTTTGCATGAACTCGTAGACGAGCAGCAGTTCTTTCTCCTCCCAACAGTATCCCAGCAGCTTTACAAGATTAGGATGAGAAAGTCTCCCCAAGAAATTCACCTCTGACTGCACAAACAAAGAACAAGCAGATAAGAATACAATGCATGAACCAGACTAACTTGATACACTTAAAATACAGTATATTTACAGAAATTTTGTAATAAAGAATCTGGGAAAGTAGCCCTTTTTATAAAAATTAGAATACACAATTTGACCTAATCAGTTCTGAGAAATTTGCATATCTAAGAATGTTTAGCACATGTACAGCTCTATATGTATCCTTTAAAGTATTAACTACACGTAGACATAGGCCACAGGCTGCAAAACAAATAACCACCAAATGAGCAGCTAATACAACAGTTGCCGAAGTTCGATAATTAACAATGCTCACTTTTTAAATATTGGTATACAATGCTTTCCACTTTATGATATATCAAGGCGAAAGACAAGTGCAACATTTGCAATCCCAATTGTTTTTAGTGTGAAACTGAATGGGACATGGGAAAACTAGTTTTAGGTGAAAAGTGTAAAGTCCTACTCCTACCTAAATGATCATGCAAGACAAATAAACGTCACAAAGTTCATTCTTATCCAGAAAGCAGAAATAAGATTACCTGCCATTCCTCAAACCCTTGCAAACTCTCTGAATTCAATTTCTTTACAGCAATAACAGTTGTCCTTCCCGATTTGGTGGCTGGTCTCTCCTCAATCCAACCTTTATAAACTTTACCAAAACCTCCTTCCCCAAGCACTGTGTCTGACCTGAAGTTTCTAGTTGCAGTCTTCAATTCTAGATAACTGAATATCCTCAAGTTTGCATCTGGTAGGATCTGCCCATCTGGACAGGTGTCATCGCCACTTCTTGCCGAAAACTGGCTATTCCTGGATACAGTGCTTCCCCCAGAAGAAGTGGATATGGTAGCACTGGTTGATTGAGATATATTACTCGCCACTGTATCAGTAATATTAGAGTTACAAATTGTTGATAAAACAAGGCACAAAGAGAATGTAAATCTTTGACCAGCATTTTATAAAGTCTTAACCTCTCCACCCATTGCTGGTTTTTGATTGATTGAATGCTCGTATTACATCAAAGTTGATACTCAAATCTTTTCTTTATTTCCTTAATTGTTTCATTAGAAGTAGAAATCCTTCATGCAGCAAGAGACACAAAATCTACTAATCGAGTGACTTGAAGTTGAACAATTACCACATGAAGGACTGTTGCACACACATTGTTGAGATACAATCAAGTTCAGATTTCAATCAAAGATAAGACATTACTCAAAAACCAGTAGAATAAAACTAGAATACAACAAAACCAAATGAAAAGTTGAATAATTAATCGACTTGGTGAATAACAGAATCAAAATCTGACTTTTGGGTACCTGTACTGAGCTGACCAGTTGTAGTTGGTGTTGGGTTTTCAGCTGAAGATGAAAACCAGCAATTCCCCATCTTTGTGTCTCTCAACTCTTAACCTGATGAGCTCTCTTTATGCACAAACAACCTGGGTTTGTTCTTCCCAGGTTTCAGAGAAAGAAAAAGATATGGAAATTACAGAGGAAAAGGCTCTGTCTTTTCTTGATGTTGGTGTAGAAAGTTGCTCTTCAACTCTTCCTATTAGCTCTGAGTAATGATGTCTTTCATTCTGCTTCAACAACCAAACTGGGTTTCTCTCTCTCTCTTCACTATTAAAGCCTCTGACTTTGTTTATGTCTGAAATTTATTGTGCTTGACCCATTTTAGCACCCAGAGTACACGGTAAAAAATAGACCCTTACTGCCAAGACCGAGTCCACCAAGCAAAAACAAGCTTCTGAGTTACTGCAAGATTGAAGACAAAACGTGGCTCGGAGTCAACTGCCGTGGCTTCGGTGCTGATTTGTCAAAGGTCAAACATATATAATTCTATTCAAAGAAAGCAACCGATGAAGAAAATAATACAGAAATGTGTGATTCATTATTGGTCACAGTATGAACAACAGGGTCCTTTTTTATAAGGTCGTCAGATTTCATCTTGGGAGATCGATAGTTGTGTTACTCATTCTGGGTTTATACAAGTAATTTCTTTTGGTAACAATAATCTTGACCATTTCAAGAATTCCTCCTCATTGAATTCTCTTCTTGATAGTATTGTTCTTCAACTGCTCAGTGTGTACTATCATCATGTGTGTAGACCTAGACCACTCTTGAACTAAAAACAATTAGAAGATTGAGTACATGGAAACAATAGTACTACTTTTTGTTGCTATACAATCTCAATATCGGGTGTAGCATCAAATTTTATTTCCTTTTGATTAATTGGGCAAGGCTGTTGATGGAGCCACACACTGCCTTATGGTTACGCAGTTATAAATCTTTCTAGAGTTATTCAATATGATGTTCAAACATTTCTAAGAGTCATTCAACACTATAAATTCAAACCAGAGTGCTGCAATTTTTATGTTTGTTTTCCGACTAAGGAGTGACTAGTGGTTGAATTTACATGTTTCAAAATTAACTCTAAAATGTTGCATGGTTGTCTAAATCCGATGTAATGTGAGAGATTTATTTGATCAATTATCGCATTAATACATTGTAAAAAAAATTCATTTGTGAATTTAGAATACCGTAAATTTGATGGTGTGGTTACTATAATGTTACTCAAATCGTCACGTCAGCTTTGTCATTATTCGGCTTTACCATGAATATCATGAGAAACCTCGTCTTGAAGCTCTAGTTCAGGTAGGCCACGAGACACAGAGAGTTTGAGTAAACTTTCAAATGTGATGGACCCGACCCGTTTGTAGGTATCTGGGGATCCACATGACTCAAGCTGACTGACAGCTCACAGCGAAAGGACGCACACCTCTCTCATTGGTCCAAATCTAGGAAAGAAAATACATTAATTATTAGGGTAATCATCATGCTTTTGTTGACCGAGTCAGTCCCCCTTCCTTCCATTCCATGAACACGTACCCACCCTCATTCAGATCTTTAGTCTCATACAAGACATCCAACCATTTGAGCCTCTTGCAAGATTCAAAAAGTCAGTTCCCTGAGCATGAAAATTCACAAGACTACTGCCCAGAAGAAAAACTTGGTAGATAGATAGATCGTCGTAATCCAGAAGAGTTAAAGCATCCATCCCACTCAAAATATTTTAGAATATGAGTGAGCTACCTGTATTATTTATAGTTCTCTTGTATTAATTATATGCACCCAGGACTTGATCCAAGGTCAGGACTCAGGAGTCAAGTTCAAGCTTGTCTTCAGTTGGAAGTCATTTTTTATGTATATCTGTTACTTCAACAACAAGAATTCATGGGCGTCCCCATGTTGCTATCAACAGGTTCTTCACTTCTTGGATCTAATACAAACTTTATTCCTGTAAACTGGATTTTAATATAAGAGTGACATTACATCATTGGGAACAAGGGTATCTCCTTGAAACAAGCAAGGAGTCTACAGGTATAATAAACATGGTACATCACCAGGAACAGATCATGGTTCCCGGTGTTACAAATTAAACCTTTCTATTACTTCTAGACCTACAAATTAGGAATGATGCAGTAATCTGTACACGAACAGCCTACTCCTTTACAATACAATTAGGTGCGGCTTTGATGTGCCTTAAAGCAATCCCTATTATCTCATCACCCACACCACTCTATGGTTAACTAAAAATTAAGGGGAAGACTGAAAAGAGGAAATAATCAATTATTCTTAGAGCTGCAATACTAAATCCGGCTGCGTTGAATCAGCCCGGCTAGAACTAGGGGACCCCGGGGACTGAAATCTGACATTCAGGTCTGGTGGAACTGAGTCAGGCTTCTGCTGGGGTGAGAATCCTGAATTAGGTTTAATTTGTTGGGATGACCCTTGCCTAGATGACCGGGAATGAATCCCTGATGTTCGGGCCAGCGGCTCATTCACTGAATTTGAATATGAACCAGGTGATTGTATTGTACCTGGCTTTTCAGAGGGTTTGGTTTCTTCTGAATTTGAGCTCTTCGAAGTCCCTGGATGAGTCAAGTTAGTATTAGTCCTGGAGACTTGGTCGGCCATTTGAGATGATTGGAAGCTGAAGCTACCAGACCTGGTCACGCCAACTTGTTTCCCTATCTGAGCAGGACGGTTTAATCCATATGTCCCATTCAATCCATTCATCCCAGGTTGTATTTCAGGATTCTGTTGACTCTGAAAAGGAGGCCTTGCTCTGATTCCACCAGGATTACTGTTCATCATATTAATCCCACAGGGAGAGTTTGATCCTTCAACAGTTCCTCCTTTTCCTGTGAGGGGTTCAGGAGATCTGTTAGCAACTAAGGGATCTGATGAGGTGGCAGCAGACAGTGGGGGAGGACTGCTTGGGTGGTCATCTAGCCCTGAAGAAGTAGAAGGGGCATGTTTCTCTGACAAGTTTTGTCCTGAAGGTTTCTCCAATAGTTTATCTTTACTTGTTTCAGTGGAGAGAGATGTCGCAGCAGAAGACGAATTTGCATGAATGGGCAAGGACTGTGTTGACAATGGCTGCTCTTTCGAGGATGACGCTAATACCAGTGGCCTATGAGGAGCAACATCATTTTCACCAACCCACCCGGGGCCGAACTTAACACCAGCAGGCAATGACCTTTGGATCCTATGTGCAGCAATTCTCCAAGCAACAGGTCCAAGGTTTGCTGCAAATCGAGCCAGGCTCCTTGCGTAACCATCTGACTGAAGCCCTACCTGATTCACATAGAAGACAAGTCAACATAAGACACAAGTAAACTCTAGGCAAGCTAGTATTACATAAGAACTACCCCATCGCCAACCAAAAGGCAGGAAACAGTGGGCAGTTGTGAAATAAAGTTCAATCTGATTTCTTTTTACCCTCTATAATTGGCTTGTAAACTTCATTAGCACCAAATATAACAATTTATTAGCCACAACATATATTTGTCCTCTATACATGTTCAAGGATTTCATATTTTAATACTAATCTTCTGCCATCAATCTACCTGCTCCACATGCTCATTATATATTACCTAAATGCATAAAATCTTAGACAACAGAAAAGCAGTAGTATACATACAGGCATTAGCTGTTTCCTTTCTCCATCAAATGTGGTCAACACCGTTGACTCTCTTCCATTAGCTGAAGGATGAGACTGTAGATATGTATTACGCCTGTTCTCATCAAACACAAACTGCTTTCTCCCAGTCTTGGAATTACCTCTCAACATGGAACCTGAGTTGATACAAAAGAATAATTATAAGTTGAAATCAATAATAGATATTCAGGTAGCATATATATAAATATCTGAAACAACAGAACTAAATTGATGGATGTCAAAAGTGAGTCCGACCTGTTAAGTCATCATTCCGTTCAAATTTGTTATCAGCCAACCAGCTAGTATACACATCATTATTTCGTGAACGATCATGATTGGACAATATGGCATTTTCTGCCCCAGTAGCAAGAGTGGCATCTGAGAACTCTGAAACAGCACGCTCCAAGGGAGGCCTCCCAAGTGGTTTTTTCAAATTTTTGGTCGGTGGTCTACCCCTTCTTACAACTTTGGGTTCTGGTTCATTATCATCACTATCTTGCCTCAAATTTTCAAAGTTCTTTTTCGCAAGCTCATGGATGGAGCGCGCCTGGAAAAAATCATCAAAGTTCAGAAAACACATTAATATCCTCAACCTACATAAAGGAGCTGGATCTGACAGTACCTGTCGAAAATATATGGTATCTGGGGCATTGTACTGCATTGCATTCGAGCAGATTAAAAAAATGTCGTCCTGCAAGATTGTTAAATAAAATTTAATATCTGACCAAATATTGCATAAGAAATAAATGAAAAAGTTTTCAAGTGATTCAACAATAAAATTGCATAACTATAACCAATAACGGAACCACAAGATTGACCAGCACTTAGGATGAAAACTGTATATAGCAAAAAATACCCAAACCACACCAAATCTCTTAATAGAACGATAAACAGAAATGCATTGCCTCCCAGTGGACTAAGTGAGAAATGTAAAAGTCACATAAAGGGTCTATAACACAAAAACAAACACCGAAATCAATGAAGAACACAATGCATTATATTAAAAATATATGCAAAGGTTCCAAGCACATATAGCCATGGCACGTGATGAATTTAAGGTACTCAATCAAGTAAGCTAGCCAAGGCCAAGGTTAAGGGATTGTGGAAACAAGATACATTGGACTTCATGCAGTATTTTCTCATAATTCACTGATTTTTTTATAACTATTTTTTTTCCCCTTCGGTAGGGAGAGAGGAGGGGGGATAAAGATCAGCCAGGATGTTACCAATGAGCACTAAAACTACAAGTCAACTAGCCTTTTCCCAGTAACACTAAAACTGTATCAGAAGTAGACTTTCTGCAATAAGCACAATAAGTTTCTTCATTTATCTTGCTCAATTGGCTTATAGCCAAACTGTACTTGTGAAAGTAGACAGGCACCGACTGTAGCATTCAGTTGACAAACAACAACAAAAATTATATATATATATATAGCGACCGATGAGAAGGTGAAATTGCTATCGTTTAAGGTCTTTAATGTTCAACTAACAACCAATCACTCGATATCAATTTCAGCATTACAAAATATTAATGTCAGTGTGTTAAACCAGATTATTACCTGATTCTTATCGGAACTTGTACACATATTGCACAAATGAAAGTGTTCAGTGAAATCCCAATAAAACCAAAACTTGAGGGGAAAATAATGGAATAGCGTAATCCGCTTAAATATAAATGACACCAAAATGTGTATTAATGCCGGGACACTCCGATGAGAAGAGTGGCAGTATTAAGCTAATCAAAAGTAAAACTAATTCCTAATCAGACCATTTCTTTCATAACTTCACAACCCATTCAACCAGCTTAGTAGAAACAGAGATGAAAAGAAGTTTCAAATAAAAAACAAAAGATGCAAGAAGAATTAAAAGGAGATCAAATCCATATAAGCTGACCTCAAACTGCTCCAAGCTGGCATACACTCCACTAGTAAGTTTCTTCTTCACGGTCCCAAAATCCATAGGATTGTCTATTACTTCATGATAGTCTGGAAGCTGCGTAGCATATCAAACAAAAGGAAAACTTAGTACAAAAGGAGAAACATCAAACAAAGTCCTGGAAGTTAATGCATCACCTACAAACTAACCTCTTCGGGGTCCACAGGTTCAGAAAACACCCCATATGTGTCCTTCCTGAAATAATATTTTTTTTTGAAGAAGGAAAAAATTAAATCATCAAACTAAATGTTCAACACCACAACAAGGTACAGCAAAACATAACACCAGCACCCCAAAAGACATACTTTTGAAGCCTCTCAAGAACGAACTCTAGCAGCTTTGTATCGGGTAAAAGAGTAGAGGGTCCTGAATCCAACTTTGCCCCTCCTGCACATAATAACAAACTAAATTATTAACTTCCAATCCAATCCCGTAATCAAACACCTCAACGAAACAACAATGTGGTTATGAGCAAACCTTGGTGGGTGCTTGAGGAGGGATTTGAAGCTGGAACCGACTTCTCACCCTACGAATTAAATTCAGTAACTAAATAAAAACAGAAACAGATGTACAGCACATGTTTCCATTCTGGGTAAAGTACCACTAGGAAAACCAGCTCGGAAAAGGCAAAGTAACCCAGCATTCAGACTACCAAAAAAGGAAAATACAGTTGCAGATTCCTGAACAATAGTTATTAATTAAAAATATAAAATAAAATAAAAAACAAGAAAGGACAAATTAAAACTTTTCATCAGACATGACAGGCGAATCATTATTAGGCTCAGTAAAGATAAACACACAATTAAGCTACTTACAATTTATGATCAACTAAATTCACCAAACTTAAAGCACATATTCAGGACTAGGTCATTAGTCAACTCCATTTACTAAAGATTCTAGAAAAAAAAAACAGAGTTAAAATGTGCGGTGCGAAATTCAAGGAGATTTGAATTTTCATGTCAACGCATATATTTCTCAGTCCCACAGAGAAAAAAGAAGCAGCTATATTTTGCCGCGAAAATCAAAAAGCCCCTAATCAAAATATCTAATTGATTTGATTTTTCCCAATTTAAAAAAAAAATCAAAGTACCTTTGGAGGGTGAGGGAGGCCAGATCCATCCCCAATAGCATTGATCTTGCGCTTCTTGCCGGTCTCCGACGCGCCGTCTTCATCCTCCGACCCGCCGGAGTTCACCTCCGCCGAGTATTTCGGCAATTTGAGGACGAGCTTGAGCTTCTTCTCTCCGTCGTCGTCGTCGGGGTTGGGGTTGGGGTTGCGGCGTGTGGATCGACGGAGGTTGGTGGAGGGAGGGGCAGGGGTGTAATTAGGGTTGGAGCGAGGGAGAGATTTGGAATTAAAATAATTGCGGTGGTGTTGGTTTTGGAGGTGTTGAAGTTGTTGCTGCTGCTCTTTGAGATTCCGTTTTTGGAGATCTAAAAGAGAGGGGCGTCCTTTCTTCTTCTTCTTCTTCGCTTCTCCCACTACTACCTTACCCATTTTCTTTTGGGTGCCCCCCTCCTTCTCTCTCCTCTTAGCCAAGACAAACCAATACCCTCTTCTTTTTTCTTTTTTCTTTTTTCTTTTTTCTTTTTTGTTATTTGCGCACTTATTATGTTGATTTTTTTTGGGGCCGTGCGTGGCACGTGATGCTCACCCGGCTTTCGCGTTGTGGTGGGGGGGACACGTGGAGGGAAGCGGCCAAAACGAGGTCGGGGTCGAATGAGAGCGCGGTTTCTGGATTGGACTTCAGGTTTTTGTCTTCGTCTTCAAACCGGCGACAGCGCCGTACGACTTTGACAGCTATTTTACATTTTTACTTTTTAAGATTTCTCACTACGAACTATTTTTTTAAAATAATTTTTGCTATTAGACATGTGGTAATTCTAATATTTTTTTTTTTTAAATGTAAGTGGTAGAGCCCTATGGGAACTATTAAATTGAGGACTTACTTAGTTCACCCATTTTCTGATCACTCTGAACATCTCTACAGTTTAATTTTTAAATATAGGGTAAATTACTCCTATGGTACTTGATGTATGTCTAATTAGATACTTTTGTACCTAACGTTTCAAATAGCACAGTTTGGTACTTTAAGTTAGGTTTTATGTGACACTGTAGTAGTTATGTTGACTTCTTTGTTAAATTTTTAACTACCAATCTATAACACCCCTATGTAAAATTCAAAAGAAAACCTTCCGAAAATCAGTCAAGCAGGGACAAAACTATATATGAAGATAAGTAATTAGTTTTATCAATTCACGGGCTTGATCAATAAATATGGAACTTAGTTCGTATTCTACTTCTGGAGAATAAATTGAAAATAGATAAGGAATTCATAATTGTGTTTGAAAGATTTATGTTTAACAAAACTTAATATTATTTTTAAAAAGGTGAAACTTTGTACCTCACGCGTTTTTCCAAAACTTACCAATGACGTTCTGTACTCGTGTCATTCAACTCTGCTTATGTACAGGGTAAAAGTAAAAAGGATTCCGGTAAAAGCTTCGAACGACGCGACTCTGAAGTGACAGAAACCAGCATCACTTACTCCGATACACGGAAAGAAACAAAGTCCCACCACAGCGCCACCAACCCCAATCCCCCCGCAAACTTTTTACCCCAGAAGAGCTGGCGGTCTCTGCGGGACCCACCCACCCACCCACCTGCCGGTAACATATAAATATGAGCGACAAAGAGTGAGGTTAGAACTCAGAAGTCAGAACTGACAAAATTCTGAGAAGAAAACATGTGTATAGCTGCGTTCGTGTGGCAGTCTCACCCACGCTACCCTTTTCTACTCCTCCTCAACAGAGACGAGTATTTCAACCGGTATGAGATTCAATTCCTGCTTTGTTTTTTTAGCTCTTTCGATTTTGATTAATTTGGGTGGAGGATGTTGAATAATTAGGGGAACGGCTCCGTTGCAATGGTGGGAAGACAAGAAGGGGATTTTGGGGGGAAGAGATGCGGTGGGAGGTGGGACATGGCTTGCTTGTTCCAGGGACGGTAAGGTTGCCTTTCTCACTAACGTTAGAGAGCTTAACAGACTTGACAAATGTAAGAGCAGAGGAGAACTCCCAGTTCGTTTCTTGTCGGTATTCCCCAATTACTACTACTACTCAGTGTATATGTTTATGTTAAATGACACAAATATTGAATGGTTATTACAAGTTTGTATTGTTGCAGGGCAAAAAGAGTCCGATGGAGTTTGCAGAGGAAGTTGTTGAGGAGGCAGATCAGTACAACGGGTTTAACCTGATATTGGCTGATCTTCGTTCTAAGACCATTCTTTATGTAACCAACAGGCCAAAGGAGGGGAAAAAGTTTATCACTGAGGTTTCACCAGGGATTCATGTATTGACAAATGATGCAATGCTTGATTCTTCTTGGCCTAAGGTAATAACTAAATGGCATTTCAGTTTGTACGCCTTCATATTTATAATCCGCTTGTTCTTCACTGCATTGTTGGTTTGGTGACTTTTACATTGTAATACACCCTCATATCTTTCAGTCTCAGCGTCTTGGTAATAGTTTCAACGAGATGCTAAACAAGTACGGAGATGATGAAGTTTCGTTAAAGGAAATGGCTGTACAACTAATGACAGATACGACTAGAGATGACAAAACCCTGCTACCTTGCATTTATTCTCCAGAAGTAGAATACGAACTAAGTTCCATATTTATTGATCAAGCCCGTGAATTGGTAAAACCAATTACTTATCTTCATATATAGTTTTGTCCCTGCTTGATTGATTTTCTGAAGGTTTTCTTTTGAATTTTACATAGGGGTGTTATGGTACTAGAAGCACTGAAGCAGTCTCTGTCAACACAAATGAGGAAGTCACCTTTTATGAGAGATATCTAGCTGGGGATTGGTATGAAAGGACCGAGACCTTCCAGATTAAAGAGACTGAAGATGAGTGACTAGTAAGCATATGGTTCAGTACATGTCATGTCATTGGGAATGCATGCCAGGAATCATTTTTGAAATTTGTAGAGGCATGCCTTAATAAACTAACTATAGTTCACTAAAATGTCTTTCCTTGTTCGTTTTTTGTAAAATATATATACATCCATGCATAAGTATAAATGGATTGTGTTTTCAGCATAAGTTTTCGGATCACCCCTGATATCTTGTGTTTATAACACCATCTTATGCTCGACAATGTCAAACTTGAAAGTAGCTACCATTGTGGTTACTGGTTTTGGCCAGCATAGTGGAAAATTAGTTTTTGAAATTTTTTTGAAACATATAATCTTCCAGGGGACTTGTGTGTAGTGATTTCACTGTCAGTATTTGAAGCTTTACTTGTTAAAGATTTGAAATTTTGGAATTCTGGCAACACCCAGCCAAGTACATACTTCTTGGATTGATTATTTGATTTAGATATCGAAGTCTATGAAGTAACATATCCTCAGAGTTTCTATGAAGTAGCTAGCTAGGTAGCATAGGACTTCAAAGATGTAAAGTCACAGTTATAGAACTAACATATCCTCATTTCAGAATTCAGATTAAAGAGACTGAAGATGTGTGAATAGGAAGCATATGGTTCAGTAAATCTCAATTAATTAGAAGAATCCAGGAATCATCTTAAAAGCCAGCTCTATTTGGGATTTGTGGAGGCATCCGTTGATAAATTAACCATAGTTCAGAAACTTCCATAGTTCCATTATTCCTTTTCGTAAAGTATGTATAGATCCATGGTCGAGTATAAACGGATTGCGTTTTCTGCATAAGTTCTCAGATCACCGCTGAAATTTTTTGTGTTTATAACACCGTCTTATGCTCAACAATGTCAAACCTGAAAGTAGCGAGTTGCATAGGAATTTACAGAACTAACATATCCTCATAGTTTCTATGTAGTAGCTACCTAGGTACCATATACAGTATAGGACTTCAAAGATGTAAAATCACAGTGATAGAAACATTGGATTCTTTTTATTTCTAAAACACACAACAGGTGAGGTCTAACAACAACTTTATTACATAATACTTCTCATCCCAACAGTGATGAGCTACTTTAGGCAGCGCATGAGGCACAGTTGCAATTAGCGCCGCACTTGCAATAGGCCTTGCCAACCCCATTGGTGACAACTTTGCTAGCACAAGTGCATGGGTTGCAGCCACAATGCGCGCCGCATGAGCATTTCTTGTGGTCGGATGCAGTCGCAGGATCGGTCCTGTTTGCGCACCTGCCAGCCAAGTTCAGATTCTGTTAAACTACCACAGTAAAAATGAGAACCCAACTTTGTAGCATCTACATCCATTCAAGTATTTTCAAGTCCTTCAACAATGAATGTCTGGCCTATATACCCAGGAACCACCCATAAAAACAAAGTTGCAAAAAGATGGTGGGTAAATTTCCTTTATGCATGAACGCATCCAGCTCGGAGTTGTTCTTAATGTAGTGATACATTCAGACTGAGATAGACTAATTCGTATAAAAGAAGACTAGCTAGAGTTAAACTAATAAGTAACAACCAACCAGTATATGATGTGAGTCTACATTCGAATAAAAATAATACACTTTTATGGTTACATAAATATTAGGCGAATATTTTAGCTCTCAAAACTTGGAACAAAAGTTTTGTTTCCTAAATGGTCTAGAAATTGTTCTCTTTTGCAGCTAAAAAGTCCTATTTAAACAGTCAGGTTTAAAGGAAGGATATATCATTCATTCTAAAACTCCCAGTGTAGCCATTTCTTCTTATTTTTCTTCTTCTTAGTCTTAGTTTCTTGGATTGTGCAAGTTTGCCTAGAACTATTCATTATTATATTTATAGTGCAACTGTACTACTGGTATTATGGCCATGCATTTGTGTAACCCAAATGGCACAAGCGGTCTTAGTATAGACAACGAGGGGTTATATGGTGAATTGGTGATGAATGAAGTTTTCAAGTGTAGTCAAGGTGGCGAAATATTTTCATGCATTTTTTTATGCTGCACCACGTAGCTAGACATATAGTCAAATCTTTCTTTCTTTCTTGAGGAATTTTGTGCGTTTCCTGATCGGAATGTTCTATAGAGCGTAGATGTATCTCTTACGCACATTCCCAAATTTAATTACACAACAAATTTCCACTGTAGTAACCTGAGTCTACTATTTTGTTTAGGGGTGGGCATGGGCCGGGACGGGCCGGGATTCACCCGATCCCGGTCCTGTCCCGTGAGTTTTTAAACGGAACGGGACGGGACGAGATTACACTTTTTTAAAAGTAATCCCGCCAGGTCCGGGATCCCGCCGGAGCCAGGACGGGGCCAGGACCAAAACGGGATCCCGTACTGAATCAAAAATCCACAATCCCAAAAACCAGAAAAAAAAAAAAGAAAAAAAAGAAAGAAGGAGATTGAGGCTGAGGCTGAGGCGGCGGAGTCCTTGGAGACTGGTGATGCGGCGGCGGAGGAGGGAAACGGAAGTGAAGCAGAGGTAGATGAGGCGACATGGTTGAGGTTGAGGTTGAGGCAGTGGAGGAGGGGAAGAAGCGATCAGAGATGAGTGGTTGAGGAGCGGACCTCGAGGTGGAAGAGGCGAGAGAGGAAGAAGGAGCGGCTCAGGTGGTTGAGGAGCTTGTGGATGTGGTTGGAGAGGAAGAAGCCGAGGCCGAGGACTTGACGGGCTCGGAGGGCTTGAGCTCCAGGAGACGAAGCCGAGGCCGCCGGTGCTGGCGGTGTATGAGTGGGCTCCTCGTCGGAGGATCGAGAATCTGAGCGCGTGAGGGAGAGCCGGAAAGGTGAGGGAGAGCGTGACTCTGTGAGGGAGAGCCGGAGAGGTGAGGTGAGGGCGTCTAAGGGAGAGAGTGAGAGGCTGAGAGGAGTTGAGAGATTTTGAGATAGGGTTGAATCTAACGATTGATATTTTGTTTAGTTTTTATGATATCAACGGCTGATATCAAATTAAAAAATATATATAATATAATTATTTTAATTTTATATTTATACGGGACGGGACGGGACGGGACGGGATTCATTTAGCTAATCCCGGTCCCGTCCCGTGAGATTTTAAACGGGACGGGACGGGACGGGTTCTCCGTTTTTCAAACATGAATCCCGTCTCGTTCCGGACGGGATCGGAATTTCGGGACCAAATGCCCACCCCTAATTTTGTTAATATCAATTAGGTCACCTTGGCCGCTTAAATCCTTAATCCGAGACATCATATATAAAACTAGCTAGCTGCAAAGTTTGAAGTTTTCACTTTCTCCTACGAAGCAAATTTTGTAGCGGATGTTAATCACTTTTAATTATTAGTCATATTTTCCCTAATTCCATGTCCGGCCTTTTGAGTGCAACAGATCGAGATGATAAATTGATAAGTATAAATGGAGAAGGTGGCGAGTCGTAGCATTCTCGACGTTTAATTAGGAGGTAGGACCGGCCACGAAGATCGAAGAGAAGTGGGTGTTCGTGGCGGATTCAGCACCCGGCGAACAGTCAGCACGTGGGGCGGAGGAGGCGTGCTCCTCGCGTGTCTTCTGTGTGCTTTAGGCGTGCTAGCACCCTTGGAGCGGTGCAACTCGATCGCGTGCGACCCCTGGCGAGTCTTTTCGTCGATTAGGCAATAAATCAATATTCCCCTCCAAATAATCTTTCCTGAATGAGGCGGGAAAACATGAATATCGGGTTCGATTTAAACCCCTCTGGGCCTCAGGGTAAAAGTCCAATTGAAGTGAATTCTAATTGTGGCCCAAACAGTGGGGAGTTGATGAAGAGAAAGGCCAAGAGTACAACTCAAGTACTTTAGAAAGGAGCAGCAGAGATGATACTAGCTAGCTAGTGATGTGCAGAAGTTACCGCAATGGCTCTGAACTTGATGAAGATATGGACTCATGGCAATGATCGACCAGGTGAACTTTGAGTGGATTATACAAGGAATTGCTACTAGTTTCAGATCCATTGCCCTGGCATATACAGAAGTTCTAGCAGATCGAAGAGCGCGGACGACGTACCTAAACCAGAAAGGTGTTGAACGCATGAATTGAGCCGATTGGGACTCGTATCTTGACAATACATGCCGTCCAGGAATAAAGTGTTGAACACTGTCAATATGAAGGTGATTATCGCTGGCGACTATCCGGAAATTCTTGTATGCACTCTTAGCTATTTAAAATACTTTATACACATAGCCATCATGTATCTATATGAAGTCATCTAATCTTGACCATTCAAATTATATGCGTAGGTACACGTCGTGTACTGAAGATACTCTGGACGACTATTTAAAACTATAACCACACAATATACGTGGAAAACTAGAGCATGGTAAAGATATGTATTTTCAGTGGAACAGTGATAGAAGGTCGTCCAATTTAGCGACTGACAGAGTAATATTTCTAATTCCAATAAGAAGAAAACTTAGCTGACCAGCCTTGGTTAGTTAGAACTAACACAAACCAATGAGGAGAGGCCACGTGACCTTTAAAATAAATTAAATAATAATGTAAATACCAATTCAACCCCTACAAATACCTACTCAGTCCCTGTTATGTCCTTTATTTTACCAAAAACACCACGTGACCTCTCCTCATTGGCTTGTGTTACCTAGCTCTAGCTAACCAAGGCTGGTTAGCCAAGTTCCTTAATGAAGTTGAAAAGTGATGCAAATGCAGCGATCAGTAAACATCCGGAATTTCAATATAGTCGCTGCGCGATCAAACTTCGGCGACGGTTTCGTTACTCATGAGGTGTGCCGCTCTAACGTATGCCGGAAAAAAGAAAAGAAAAAACAAAAACAAAGGAACACGACGGTGGTTGGAACATGAACTTGGTTAAGACTGAAGATTAGAAGCTGAAATCTGGATCGCTCTAATTATAACATCATACGCAAATTTTACAGTAGCTCGATTAATGGCTATACCTATATATCGCAGGAAGATATCACACAATACTAGTAGAAACACTGAAAACTGGATCGTTTATTTCAAAAACAGAGGGCAGCTGCTAGTCTATTAACAACACGTACTGGAGCCGAAAGAGGAAGATGTTATACATGGTAGTATATAGTACTACACACTAGCTGTGATACTGTGATGGGATATACTTGATTAGGCGGAGCATGTGACACAGGTACAACCAGTGCCGCACTTGCAGTAGGCCTTGCCTACCCCGGTGGAGACGACGCTCTTAGTACAAGTGCAAGGGTTGCAGCCGCAGTGGTCGCCGCACGAGCACTTCATGTGGCCATCGCCGCTCGTTGTCTCGGTACTGGTTGTGCACCTGTCATAAACACATACAGAAGGTGTATAATTTCCACAACTACTGACATATAAGATATCTACGGAAGACGGAAACAAGTTTTGAAGAAAGAAGTGCCGGATGTATATATTCCTTCATAAACAGAGTCCAACTCCAACTAAGATATCCCAAATTCTTTAGGGTTTTTAATTTTAACTCGCAAACTCGAAAAGGGAGAGCTAAACACTAAAACAATAGGGTTTCCAGAAACTGATCTGTCCATCAAGCTCTTGGAATTAGCTCAAATGAGTTGAATAGATCTAGGGTTACTTCCCTTTCGAGCTCTTCATATGTCAAAATGAAACTCAAAGCATGTGCAGTGACGTTTGAATTACCTGCAGGACTCACCGCCGGTGCACGGAACAGGGCAGCCACAGGTATCGTTGCAGGACATCTTCGCACCTCCAACTGTTTCTGCCATTTCTGCTTTTTCTCGAAGTTCTGGACTAAAACAGTTTAGCTGCCAGTGTTCAATCCCTTATATAGTACGTACGAAGCAACGACTTCGATCAAAAGCCATATATGCATGTGTGATGCCAAATGGCACAAGTAGTCTCAGGGTTTATGGAGGTGGTGGCAATAGTTTTTCATGCATTTCTTGTAGCTTCACCACGTAGCCAAAGTTGATCTCGATCTACACATTCAGATAAACTTTCACAAACATTGATCTCATCTGACCGCCAGATTTGACGAGCGACTGATGTTCAGTTCTATGGCATACGCTGTGGATAAGAGTTGAGGGGTTTAAGAAGCAAGAATGTTCTTGATAATTACAACAATGTTTTCAACTACTTGGTTGGATCTCAAACAGCTAGTGCATATGAACTGACAAGAACGAACAATGCCAACTGACACATGCAGAAATTTGCCAATCTGATACTGAAAGGGTTGAAGTAACAGTATCATTTTGGGTTCGGATTGCAGGCCATCCGATCCTATCCAATATAATGATGATGGTGTTTTTTCTTTGTCTTCACTGCCTTATTTATTTTTATTCCTTTTGGTTATTTCAACATATTAACAAATACAATTGAATAGTTCGATTACTATATGATCTTTAACAGTCTTCATTGTGGATAAATATAATGGCATGCATATATTCATATATAAATCTGTATTTAATTTAATCTTGCCAATATATGTATATTCGACAGAAGAAAAGAAAAAACTCATTGTCAGGAGGTTGGAAGTTAGAATATGTTTTAAGTAGCAGCTCGATCATATATAATAGATTATAAGATAAAATCAAACAAGTTTGTTTTTGTTTGTCTGGTTTTGTCTTAGCACATAGAATTGACATAGGAAAGAAGACATGGATCCTCTGCGCTGTTTAAGGATGTTTTCTTGTGAACTCATCTATTCATGCCAGCAAATGAAAAGGGTCCACTGTGTTTTAGCTCAAGACTGAATATCTCTAGTAGGGTTTGGCCACTGAAGAAATATCTTGATATTTTCATTTAGATCATTGTCTCTAATGAAAAATGTGAAGAAAAGACATGATATATTGTGGACGAAATATAGAGTATGATTGCATTATATAATTGAGGTTGCGCTCAGTGAGGTAATTAAGCACAAGCAGAAGGTTCACAATTTGATATGACAACTGAAGCCAAATTCCAACGAGAAAAAAGAAGAAAAACAAGCAATTAAAATTAGATTTACGCTAGGTTAGAAATTCGATTTCCTCAGGAATATATTGAAACAATGGTCTGAGAAGTTTTTGCCGAAATTTGAATTTCAGTTACTAAAGATCTGATTCTGCAAGGATGGTTGATCTTTTGTTGATACAATCAATTATGATTTTAGAATCTCCTTCCACTTGAACTTAGTAAATTAATTCTTGCAATGAACACTACTGTGGGTCACAATCGAAGCGATGACTTTTTGTCGTCGCTTCGCCTTAGAAGTCGTCGCTTCAACACCATTCCAACAAAAAGTCGTCGCTTCAGACTCGTCGTTTCGATTCTAAGCGACCAATAATGTATCAAAAGTCGTCGCTTACGTATTTCAGGCGACGACAACAGAAGTTGTCGCTAGCAAGAGAGCGACGACTTTTGACGCGTCGTTTCACATCTTCTGCGACCAATTTTGACTCGTCGCCACACATCTATAGCGACCAATATATACTCGTCGCCAACTTCTGTTGCGATGACTTTGTGGTCGTCTCTTCAAACTCGATGCGACGAATTTTGGGTTGTCGCCTTATGTTTGTGGCGACAAACTTTGGTTCAAAAATCGTCTCTACATTTGATGTTAATAGGAGAATATATGTGGGATGATAAAAAGGTCAGCGACGAACTTTGGTGAATGTTCGTCGCGTCATTAATATCCTTTCGACGACTTTTGATCAAAAGTCGTCGCTTCATTGTTTGTTACAGAGACCAAAAAACAGAATTCTGTGCTAGCCTCATTCACATCTAAAACCTGCATTTTATTCAAATCACATATCCAACATACAGTTCATTCAAATCACATATCCAACATAACACAAACACTATAAATACATAGATTTCATTCAAAATTACAATATGTTCTAACAATAAAATGCACATATGTTCCAATTACAAACTAACGAAAGGTCCTAATCAAGGTCTTCGTCGGGTACACCCATACCTTCAGCACATGATGATTTATCGGGGATCGTCGGAGGGTTTGCGGCGGCGGCATTGACATCCGGATTGGGTTGGGCCAACATGCCCATGGCAGCCTCCATCCTTGCAATACGTTGCATCATCTCTTCTTCCCTAATTCTGCTTTGTTCTTCCTTGATTCTGCTACGTTCATTGGCGGCTGCTAGTTCGCTCCTCAACTTCTCAACCTCCGAATCGTTACGGGACACGCGTGCACCGCCTCTTTGTTTTGCTGGGCGTCTTAATGCACCCCCTAGCCCTGCAAAAATGGTAAAACCCCAAAAACGAAATTCAAATTAAAACCAATTTCGTATCTTAAATAAAATCTGTTATTGTTAGTGCATATGTACATACCTCGGACCCTCGTCCCCGGCTTCCCACCCAGCTCCTTCTCCACTACGACGATCTGATCTTCGACGGGAACGGGGCTCGTCACTTGACTGCTGCCCACTTCATCACTCCATCGGCTAGCACAGAGCTCATCCATCTTCCTCTTCATCGCTGCCTGCAAAAAATATTATCCAATAGGTTTGTGTTAGTATAGTTTTTAATTCAAAAAAATTAAAATAAGAAGCTAAAAACCAAACTCTTCCATCTAACTCGTCGTCACTCACCACTTTGTCCTGCGCATTCTGTGATTTTTGATACACATCACAGACTGTTTGGAGGATAGGCGCTAGACACCCTTTATGCTAGTTTGCAACGACCCGGTAGCTGTAGGGAGTGGTGCCGGAGTGGTGGTTGATTGCATATCCCTGTTCCTTTCCCTTGTTCCAGTTAGCAGCGTTCCGGGCACACATCCTCTGCAAAACACAGTGGATGATATAATTAACATATTTCATATCATAATAGGGACAAATTGTTATATCAAATGCGAGAACCTATAAATTAATATTCATTACCTTATAATCGTCGTCCTCAAAGTGGACTTTGAGGTACTCCCACTACTCGGGTCGGTGGATGAACTCTGCAGGCGTCGCCTTACTCACTTCAACGTAGTGAGTATGGCAGTCGTACTTCCAATCCTTGTAGATCTTGGAAGCAGTCTCCTCAATGTATTCCCACATGCCTATCTCGGTGGGAGGGAGGTCATAGAACATCTGAAAAATTGGACAATTGAAAAAAAAAATGCATTAGAAATAGAATATCATATTTCAAAATTATTTTAATTACAAAAAAAATATCCGAAAATATTGAAAATAAGAACTTTTACCTCCATATAATCAGCCAGTGCATCTCGGTGTTCCCCAGCCAGCTCAGCATATGATGGCGCAAGCATCAGCACTTTTCTCCGTACGACGCTCCCGATGTCTCGACTCATCAAAGTCCTCCACTTTAATTCCTTAGGACCCTTGTGCTGTTCTGAGTACACAACCGGCAGAGGCTTGTCGTTGTTCAGTTTCTTCAAATACAAAGTTTTGGTGCCTATCACGATCCCAGGCTTCTTAAGGGGCCCTGTCACGTTCTCCCCCGTTGCCATATCAACAACCTCTGCATCCAAAATACCAAACCAAATTAAGACTATGAAAGCAGTACACAATTCAAAGAAGATTGATTACAAGTTTTCAAGGTATGGATTCATATCCTACTGCATATATATATCCTATTGCATACTTATCCTAGTGCATATCCTAGTGCATATATATCCTACTGCATATAAAGCCACCAACAAATTCATCTAAGAAAATGTAATGCTAGGAAATGTAAAAAGCAATGATAACCATAATAACCAATAACCAATATCATCAGCAACTTCATCACCATAATAACCAATGATCAAGTTGATCACCATAATAACCAATAAGTACATTTTGATCACCATAATACCAATATCTTAAAGTAGTTGTGGGAAAACCAGTAAGTCTAGCACATGAACTTGGTGAAGGTGAAGCAACCAGAATGATCATTAACAAAAAGGGCATTATACTTACTGACAAGTGATACTATCCCAACAAAGTAAATTTATACAACAAGAGTGCACTTAATTCTTCTTCTCATTACAACCTGCAGTACATGGGGAACCTTGAACAGAAACTGAATGTAATCGGTCTAAATGGAATTAAAGTGAACACTGCTAATTGGAGATGCAGTATATGGAATAGTCACTCATGTAAATTTATTGCAGCTAGTCATGTTAAAGAGTTAAGTGGGATTTCCAGTATTTTTTTCGATGATGAAGTGGGATTTTCATTATATTTTCGGTTTAGCAGATAGAACAAGAAACTTAATTGTAAATAGCCAAACTCTGATGCGTGACAGAAATAGGACTTAACTCAAATGAGTTATAACAAAGATAATAAATTTGATCATGAAAAATGAAATGAAATACACAGCTAAAGAGACAAGGGCCAATGCAATGTTGATTTCATTCAAAAGAATATTGATTTACATAAGAGTGTCAGTGTAGATAACCAATTCACTGGTTCAAGAATGAAAAAACAATGTACATACATGTAGGATTAAAACAGAATACACTATCTAAAAGACATAGTTTCTATAATAGATTATGCGCTAAGTGGCGCTCCAATTTTCCAACCAGTTCATTCAATTAGACCAGCAACTAGGAAGAACTCGCGTGGGGGCGGATCAGGAAGATACTGATAAATTCAATTAGACCAAAGCAACAAATAGAAATTGAAACAGGAATTGAAATTTACCATGCAACGGAGGACCCCTCTTGGTCCGAATGCTTAACGGAGGACCTTCAGCGGCATTTTGCTCCACAGGGGCAGCTCCGGCTCCACTGGTGGCGCCACCGCCAGCTCTGCTTCCAGCAGGCCCAGACCCCAAAGGGTCGGTTTCTTCCAACGACGGGACCGATACCAAGCTGCCGAACGCCGGTTGTGTAGGGTTTGCATTCGCCGGCTCCCCTGTCGCCGCCGCATTCGCCGCCGCGGCCGCCAATCGTTCGGCAGCTTCTGCCGCCTTCCTCTCCCTTCTCGCCTGGAGCTCCTTCTTCCTCTTCTGGGCTCTAGAACCTGGTGCCATTGATGAATCGAAGGCGTTAGGGTTTGGAGTTCCGGGTTTGGGGGTTTTGAATTTAGGGGTGAATTAGGGTTTATGGTGAAGAGAGAGATTAGGGGTTCAAAATTTAGGCTTTTCGGCAGAGGAAGAAAAATTTAGGTTTCGCGCGAATGAGAATGAAGAAGCTAAGTACCCGCTTATAATCATTTGTTTTAAGCGACAAAGTTCACCAAAACTCGTCGCTTAGTATTTAAGTTAGCAACAATAATAGAAATCTTCGTCGCTTCAGGTGGTATGAAGGGACGAAGTTAAAACACACATGGTAACCTTGTGATTTTAAACTTGTTCGCTTCTACCATCTGAAGCGACGAATATGCAGTCAAGTTCGTCGCTTAAATTCTTAAACTTGAGTTTTTCCGACAATCGGGCGACCAAACGACGTTCGTTGAGTCCCGAATTTTAACCGCGTACCATAATATACGTACACTTGACATCCAACGGTCAGTTAGTCTAAATGAATTACTTAGCTATATGAAAACCCAAGTATCCTCCTATATTGCTTAACTTTTCAATTAGGTCCATTTTTAAATTTGGGTTTTTCAAACAATCGGACGGGCAAACGTCGTCGGTTTCGTCCCGAATTTTAACCGCGTACCATAATATATGTATACTTGACATCCAACAGTCAGTTAGTCTAAATGAATTACTTAGCTATATGAAAACCCAAGTATCCCCCTATGTTGCTTAACCTTTATATTAAAGGGAATACTTTGGTAATAGAAAACCGAAGTCTCTGTTCTAAGAAGATTTTAAAAACCAAGCGACGAATATTACCCAAAATTCGTCGCTTCGTATGTAAACTAGCGACGACATTTAAACATTTGTCACGGAGAAGTTGAACACACAGTCAAGCGACGACTTTTGAATTAAATTGGTCGTTTGAAATCTGAAGCGACAAATGTTGGTCAACATTGGTCGCTTGAAACAAAAAAAAATTATGTTTTTTTAGTTTTTTATGTTTAGATTATAAATATTTATCGAAATTGCAACATATGAAATAATAACTAGTAGTCTTCCTCTTCTTCATCCCCTCCATCATCGTCTTCCTCTTCATCTTCATCCCCTCCATCATCGTCTTCATCTTCATCTTCCTCATCGAATTCTTCATCTTCCTCTTCCTCATCGAATTCATCGTCTTCATTTACCTCTTCTTCATTCCCTTCGTGTACTTCTAAATCGAGTTGGAGATTAGATGCATCAATATGGTAAAATTTCATTGAACTAAGTGTGTCCTCTTGGTAAGGCTCTAGGATTTGATTCCCTGAAGGAGGCATTCTATCTTCTGTTGCCAGTACTTCGGCACTGTATACATTTCGGTGCGACATTTCTTGCACCACCTTCCAAGTACCACCTGCTACAAGATCGTCCAAGTAGAAATTTTTTTTTTGTCTTGATAGCAAGACAAAATGGTGAATTCTCATTGTAACTAGTGTTTGTATCCACTGAGATCAGACCATGATCTACCTTCACGGTGTCAATTTCTTCGGCATCTTGATCGTCAGTGGTGTTGTGCCATATAACTTTGAACAACACGACCGACAAATTGTCTGGATAACATACCTCGACTACATAGTCAAGATAGCCATAAAAGTGTTGGGATCTCGTGCTTAACATCACCCAGCTGTTTTGAGTCACGAGCCTTTGATCTCTATCAAATGAGACATACTTAATACCGTTCACATAGCACGCCTTATAAATCCGGGTGAATTGCGAACCTCGAACCAATGACCATATTCCCCTGTTATAATTAAGGTCTTGATTTTCATGCCGACGGGTTGCCTGAAAAAAAAAATGGTGTTAATGTGATACCATTTAGGGTTTTGGATCTTTCTACAAGAAAAAAAAATTATTCCGTACATATCTTAAGAACCATCGATGGAAACTCCTCCTCATGAGATGCTCGTCGTAAACGTCACCATGTTTCGCTGTGTACATCTCCAAATGACTGTAAATGTACTCTTGAGCCTCTTCTGTATCGGTCAAAATTTGCCAGTGAGGTTCAGCCGTTTGCTCCTCTGTTAACCTGATATTTCCGGTGGTATCCATAATACACGGCTGAAGTAACTGCGAAACACAGCTAATATTCCATATTGGGGGATTGGGTTGTTCTACATCTTCCAATTGCAAATAAGACTTACAGTAGGTCACCGACTCCCATGATATGTATCTTTCTACAATACTCCCCTCCGGATAACGTGTATTACTCATTGAGTGTTTATAATCACCTAATTGCCTATAAAATGATGAATATGATTAGTGGACATATAAAGTTAGTGTAAATTTAGTTTGAACAAAAGAAACATTTTTTGTTAGTGTATATACCTTTCCGTCGGATACATCCATGTAAAATGTACTGGGCCTGTAACCATAACTTGTTCGGGAAGGTGAACCATGAGATGAACCATAGAGGTGAAGAAATGTGAAGGAAAAATCAACTCCAAATTGCACAGAATGATCACTATCTCATCTTTCATATGTTTGACCTCGGCCTTCTTCAACTCCCTCGCACATAATTTCCGAAACCAATTTGACAATGCAATCAATGGCTTCACGACGTTATTTGGCAAAAATCCTTGGATAACCACTGGAAGAAGACATTGAAGCAGGACATGGCAATCATGCGTCTTCAATCCATAAAACTTTTTCTCAGTTAGTTTCACCTTATTTCTCAAACTTCCCGCATAGCCAAGTGTATACCTAACACCGCGAAACCATTCGAATACTTCTTCACGAAGATCCTCTTCAACTAAAAAGGGTGCATGAGGAACCTTTTCCGTCCTCTTTTCAGCTTCCGAACACCACTGTCTTTTGCGGATTTTCCTCTTCTCCAAAGTTTCGCGGGCTCTTGTACCATCCTTGGTCTTCCCTTCAATTGCAAGAATGGTGGCAAGGATGTTGTCACCCACGTTCTTTTCAATGTGCATGACATCTAAAAAGTACCTGTGTAACAACGATGACCAATAGGGAAGGATCTAGAATACGCTCTCGTGGGTGAAACATTGTCTGTTGTTTGGATTATAAGGGACATAAAAATCAGGATGCTGGCTAAAAGTGTCATAACTGTGTGACCTAATTGCCTCCAAAATTTCATCCCCGTTCTTATGAGCTGGTCTTTCTCGCCACTCTGGCTTCCCGTTAAATGCCAAACTGGATCGCATTGGTGAATTCTCATCAAGCCATTTCCGATGCCCTTCATAAACGATTCTCCCACAAATATAATCCGCCGTAAGCTCATGTAGACAAATTGGACATGCCTTGTACCTTTTCACTGTTGAGCCTGCAAGCATCCCTAAACCAGGAAAGTCACTTATCGTACGCATCAGCGCTACCTTCATCATGAATACATCATTGTCCACTCTGTCAAAAGTAGGGACTCCATTTTCCCACAAATCTTTCAGGTCGTCGATCAGTGGACGAATGAGTACAGTAAGGCAGTTTCCTGGAGATTTAGGGCCAGGAATCAACACGGCCAGCATATTATATTCCTTCCTCATACACATATTAGGGGGTAGATTAAATGGCATCACAACCACGGGCCATGTACTATGTTGGGTTGTCATTGTTCACTACTACAAATATAGTCATTGATGGCATTTTGAGGATGGCATTTTTATGTAAAACGTCATGGAAACAACATTCCATGGCTTTTTTTTTTTTTTCCAAAAAACGCCATTGATTTTTGAAGTACAAATTTTAAAGTTACATTAATGGCGTTTTTTAAACGCCATGAAATGTCTAAAGTTTTAATGGCGTTTTCTAAACGCCGTAAAAATTCATGACACTTTTTATAAGATTTTTCATGGCGTTTGGAAACGCCGTAGATGATTTTTAATACTATGGCGTTCGGCTGCATCCTAACGGAGCGCCATGCCTGAAAATTAGATATTGAGCGGGTATTTTTTTTTTCCAGTTTGGCGCCTCTAAGTCTGAAAGGGGAACTTAACCCTTTGTAATTGAAAGACAAAAAAATTCAGAAACTCTACTCTCCCACAAAAACTCTTTTCTCCAAAAACCCATCTTCACCTTCACCATCCTCCCAGTGCCGAACCACCCTCCTCCCATTGCCGCCAGAGCAGGTCTCGCCGAACTACCCACCACCCACTAAATCTCAGCACCCACTGGAGCAAGTCTCGCCGTTTGCCACCAAACCGCCGCGCACCGCTCCTCTTTGACGACATCCTCGACGCCGACCAAGACCCCTCATTCTCCGCCGCCGCAGCCCACCCTCCCTCCCCCACGCCTCTGCCGCGAAACCGTAGTCTGAAACCAGAAGCGAGGTTTACGTTCTAATTCTACCCATCTTTTGAACTATTCATCTTGGGTTCTCTAGCTTGTTATAGTAGTAATCAAGAGATTGTTTAATGTATAAATAGGTAATGCTTTGATGTTGGAAGGAATGGAAGTAATTTCTTAGGCTTGGAGTTCAGTACTACTGGGTCCAAAATGTTAGCTTGATGTCTATATAGGCTATGAATACGGTACTCAAGGTATGCACTTGTTCGGGGACGACGAAGGATCTCGGAAAAGGTATTGATTAGTAAAGTTGGATTGTTGTAGTTTTGGATGAACTATAGATTTGTGTATTGAAGATGGAAAAATATGTTTTACTCTTATGATATAAGAAGCTCATTGCTTAGAAGACATATTAGCTTGATTAGTCTCACTGGGTGTTGACGTGGGCGGGGTTTGGATCTTGCTTTCAGCTCCCAGGTCTCCATATATCACTATTCTTGCCATTACATTAAAGAAAATAGCTGCTACTATTATTATTGCAGCCAATATCCTAACCTAGACAGATAGCCTTTTGCTTTACTCTTATGACAACAAAGAGTAGCAATATCCCTATCGGACACTGTTACATGTGTTTCTGAAAGCTACATCTGAGAATTCTAAAATACGAGATTATCTTTAGCTTTATACAAGTTAGTTGATGGACAAAGATATGTAAGATTTCCGTACGGAGGCAATTGAATAAATTACTTTTTTTTTTAATCTTCCCTCATTCATTACAGGAATCAACTGGTTTTAAGCATATTTAGATTAAGCATATTTTCTGCAAAAATGGCATTTTGTGAAATAGGGTTAGAGGGGATATGATCTGGATTTGGGGGTTTCTATCCAACTAGGTAAAAGGTAAAAGTATATTTATGTAGTTGTTGTAATGCAATTTGTTTGTGTATTATACGATAAGCTATAGCTATAGCTTAATTAGGGAAGTAGCTATAACTCGGCTCTATCTGCTGGATTTTTGAAAAGCTCTAGACTGCTGAGTTTGCATTATGAGTTCTGAAGAGTTGTTTATGCCTTTCTCTCTCGTCTTACTGATTAAATTATTGTACTGTCACATTTAAATATTCATCAGATCTTTTGTTGTTATTTGGCAGTCAAGGAAGAAGGCTCTTGTTGACTTACATCAAATGCAAACTGTTCATGTAAGTATATAAGCTCAGAAGGAATTCATTCATACATGCATGCACATCGTCTACACATACTTGTATCAGCCGATAAACATACACAGCATACATGGACATACATGTGCGATCTTCAATTTATGAGTAAATGAATAGTCATGCTTCTATCAGATCGGTGAAGTTAAAAGTCTGGACTATATTTATATTTTGCATATCAGAACTATTTTATTGAATTTAATGAGTAAAATGCTAAATAACATGCCGAGGATAAAGATGATGGATCAATATGTGAAAATATTGCACTGATTCTAGATGTAGGTGTAAGGGAAATGTGAAGTTCATTTATGATTAATTACCACACACATGATGAGTTGTTTTTAACTTCAAGCTCTGTACTTCATTGAATATATATATATATATATATATATATATATATATATATATATATATATAATAGTGAAAACTAGTTATGTTTTGTAGTCTTGTTGATATGAGTTTGGAAATGAGTTGTGAGGTTGTCTGATTAGGAACATTTGAAACCTCTTTTATCAAATGTCAGGACTGTTTCAAGGCTTCATGGAGCTCGCATAAATCGGTTACATGCTATATTATATGAGGAAAGGACAGAGTCGATTATTTTGATTGGACTGGGTATGTTTCTTTTCGTTAAGGTTGATTATCATAACTGGGTATGACATCATAGATACTGCTATATATTAAAAGAATTAGTAGTTGTGGTTGCTTGCACCTTGTTTATCATGATTTCAGTTTAGTACTTGTGGAATTAGTTTAGTCTACTTATAAATTCCCTCAAAATTGGTGGGTTAGTTCCTTTAATTCCTTTTACTTGGCGAATACTAGCAAAGTATAATTGCATTTTGATGTTCAGTTTCATTCATTGATTTACTGAAATGTCAATATTTGTGAAGCTTAGGGTTTTAGTTGTTCAAGTAAGAGTTCATGCCTATGTGATAATTAAATGCTTGTTCAAAAAATGTTTGTTTTTGACTGTTGGGACGTGAATATTAGTGTCTAATTTGCTTTGTATCATATATAGAGAATACCAGGACACAGCTGGAGAATATCACTGGGTTTAGCTGGGGTTCCGGCACTTCATATAGGTGTGTAGTTGTTCCTATAACTGAAATTGGTCCACTTTTCTGTTTCCCTTTTTTTTTTTTTTTTTTTTTTTTTACTATAAAGCATATTTTCTCCGTTATTTTCTAATAGTACTTGTGTTAGTGTTGGTTACTAAATGTGCAATGGTGTGATATGCTATAGGATTAGTTATTAACTGTTTGAACATTGATAATAAAATTTTATTAAGTTAAGAGATGGGATAAAAGCTGGACAACTTTGGAGTACTTGTGTTAGTGCTAATTATTAAATGTGCAATGTTGTGTTATACTATAGGATTAGTTATTAACTGTTTGATCATTGATAATAAAACTTTATTAGGTAAAGAGATAGGAGTAACTATCATGGATAAAAGCTGGACAGCTTTGGATCCAAATACTGATGAGTACCGAGAAAGAGTAAGATAATTTGTCTTAACCTCCAAGCGGTATGCTAGAAATCCAGAAATACTTATATGTCCTTGCGCAATTTGTCGCAACCTTAGCCCACAAATTGATGAAGACGTAGAGGTACATTTGTTGAAATACAGCATTGACCCTGCATATGATATATGGTGTGCACATGGAGAAAATGCTGGTCCATCCATACAAGATGGAAAATTAGACGATGTTGATGTTGATGTCGACTATGGACTTCCAGAAGTTCATCAGATGTATAAGGACGGACATTTACCTTTTTTTGATGGAGTTTGGAGTTCAAGGGCTTTAAATGTAGAGGAGTACAAAAAAAAAGTGGAGGAGGCTGAAGTTCCTCTTTTTCCAGGATGTAATACGAACCACACAAAACTCTCAGCCACCCTCATATTTTACAAATTCAAAGCTGCCAATGGTCTTGCTAACTCAGCTTTTGATGAGTTGTTGCTAGAAATTAAAAGCATGCTACCGAAACCTAATACCTTTCCTGAATCTCTGTACGAAATAAAAAAATTCTTGAAAGAATTTGATCTGGGGTATGAAAAAATAGATGCATGCATCAATGATTGCTGCCTCTTTACAAAAAAGAATGTGGATTTGGAGGTTTGCCCTGAATGTGATGCTCCAAGGTGGGAGGTGAATCCACGGACCAAAGAGATAAAGCAAGGAGTACTTGCAAAGGTCTTGCGTTATTTTCCTATAATTCCTAGACTTCAGAGGATGTTTCTTTCGCCAAGTAAAGCTGAGATGCTAACATGGCATTCTACTCATCAAAGTCAAGATGGCATGATGCGCCATCCAGTTGATTCAATTCAATGGCGCACTATTGATAACACGTGGCCTGACTTTGCTTCTGATCCGCAGAACTTAAGAATTGGATTATCCACTGATGGGTTTAATCCCTACAAAAATCTCAGTTCCACACACAGTATTTGGCCTGTGATTCTGGTCATATACAATCTGCCACCTAATAAATAAATAACTGTATACATGTATAGAGTTCACTTGCTGATGAGGATGATGATTGTGTTGATGATGAAAGTGGGCAACATGCTTGTAAGGAACATGGAGAACAAATTTCCAAGGTATTTTGTAATGACCCGGTTTTATTAATTTAAACTGTATTTGGAATGTTGGAATGTTGGAATGTTGGAATGTTGGAATTTTGTAATGGAGAACAAACTTGGTGTATCTGTGTTGGAATGTTTCTTATGCAGCCTTCCTTGATTTTTGTTCTTTTTGTGAGTGAAACTCTACTTACCAATGGACACTTGAGAACTAATTTGGTGTCATTTGAATTTGAAATGAATTTCTAGTGATTTATCTAAGTTAACTTTGCTGTTGTCTTATTCTTCTGAAAAACTGATATTTTCAGCCAGATTGTGTTCTATTTTTACCTAACTTCTTGAACTCTGGTTTTCCTGAAATTTTAGTATGTTCCTCTCTCATGTGTTTACAATGAAACTGTAAATTTTCAAGTTCATCCATTGATTAACGAAAGTTTAGTGAATTTTTGAAGCCAAATCTAATATTCAAGTACTCTACTTTTGCTTGTGTTACTTCAGTACTGTTTTCTTTCTCTAAAAAATGTCCAGATTCAGCTATATATGTTAACTGATGTATTCGGTACAGAAAAGGGTTGTGGTAGTACTAGCTAGTATGTCCAGATTCAGCTATGTATCTCTTGTTTCTTTCAAGTGCAAACTAATAACCGAATAATTTCAGCTCACTAAATATCAGTCCAGGTTCTACTTTTACTAAGTTTTAGTTGCTGTAATGGACTTCATTCTTTGGCTTGGTCATGTTTTTGTTTTGTTATTGACCATGAAAGTCTGGTTTTCTTGCTTCAGTCCAATTCCTGAAAGTAACTTCTGTTATGAGTTATTTATTCTTGTATCTCTTTCTTTTCAGCCCTTATGTTCTTCTTATGTGTGAATACTTATTTAGTTTCATGATAATTTAGATTCAAATCCAATGTAATGCAAGTGCAACTCGAGAGGCTATTGCTACCCCAAGGGTATGACCTCTTGTGTTTGCTTAAATTTGTTTCCCTATCTCATCATAATGTTATTGACTTTATTGAGGTATTGGAAATAACTCGATGTAACTAAGTGTTACATTTTGTAGTCGGGGCAGGGTAGCACTCATCTGCCTTCACTTGCTGAAAAGTGCAAGTTGCTTAACTGGAATGTCAATGGTGAAGTAGTGTGGCAGTAGGTACTCTTTCGGCAATAGATCCAAACTCAAAGGTACATGGATACACACTAGGACCTGATTGTTACCGGGTTTTCGTTGATGATGTATTTGTGGAAACGGCAGAATTCTATAGGACTGAGCCTGAATTTGCCAACATGGAAGATGCGCGTGGAAGCACAATAGCTTGGCGGATAAAATACCTCGACTTTGATATGGAGTAATAAGGTATACAATACTGTTGTTTTATTCTACATTGTAGCTAATTTGTAGTAACTAGTTACCTAAGGATTGATTCATGAATTCTATTAATTTGCGAACCTTTACTTTGCATGATTTTTATGTTCATGTGTTTGAGATATTATTTTCTGTGTATATCAAGGTATATAAGGTATGGATAAAAAGATAAGGTGAATGTTAGTCTGTTTTGGATTTTGAAATGCTAGATTTCTGTAGCAATCAAACCTGACAATAGCATATCGATGTTCTCTCAGCTGGCATCACCATCGCGGAATTATTAGGTTCTCTAGCAATCAAATCTGACTATATACAGCTGCTACGTACTGCAGTTTGATGAGCCAATATGACTTCCACTTTAGTAGACTGCTGCATCTTGAAACTGTCTATACATATTGATGTTTATGACAACAGATAAAAGGCATGCCTTTTGACTACATATAGCATATAGGTCAAGGTTCTACCCCAATTGTACATTACGAGGTGATCTTGAATTCTTGATTGATCATAGATGCTTATTGCATGCATGCAGCTCTTCTTACTCGCCTAGTACTTAATTAAGCAGCTGGAAATTTTGGAATGGGTTGAACTTGGAGGATTAGTAACTGTGTATGTTGGTATATGCAGGCTGGATTTGGAGGCTAGGTTGGAGCATGATATGTGTTGATCATGATGGATATGGTGACCCTCTCTCTTTTCCAGAAGTTTACTAGTTGTATGCATATTTCTTTGGTGTATTAGTTTGAACATATATATATAACAAAAATCTCTCTAGCTACTTATTTGTGGTCTATGTAAGGATTTGGTTATGCTAAGTTAATCATGAAAACAATGTTGGAACTCTGATTTGATCATGGTTGCTGATTTTATGGAGTGAATTATTGTGCCCAGATTTTATGCAAAAAAATTAAATATATATATTTTTTATTCACATAAACATTGATGGCGTTTGAAAACGTCATTGTATGTGTTTTCGATAGCATTAATAAACACCATAACAAAAAAAACATGACGTTTAGGAAGTGCCATAGAATGGAAATCAATGGCGTTTTACAAACGCTATCTTAGTATAGTTCAATGACGTTTTTAAAACGCCATGCATGATCATACAATGGCGTTTTTGAAACGTCATGAAATAACATTCAATGGCGTTTATCAAACGCCATGTCTATGACCATACAATGGCGTTTTTCAAATGCCATGAAATAACATTCAATGGCGTTTTTCAAACGCCATGAAATAACATTCAATGGCGTTTATCAAACGCCATAAATTGCCTGAGAAAAGGACGGCGTCGGTTTCCACGACGTTTGACCATGGCGTCGAAAAACGCCGTAAAAAACTTTTCATGGCATTTTTCAAACGCCGTTGATGTGTCTGTGTGTAGTAGTGGTTCCAAATGGACTAAAACCATCAGTTGGCAGTCCAAGCGGCACATTTCTTCCCTTAATGTCGTCGAAACCTGAAAATGTCCTGTTAAAATGTTGCCACGATTCTCCATCAGATGGGTGCCGGAGGGTACTTTCATCTACTCGCCTCTCCTTATGTCATCGCATATGTTTTGCTGTGTGTGGAGACATAAATAGGCGTTTCAACCTTGGAGTGAGAGCGAAATACCAGATTACCTTTTCTGAAATGTCATATGTATCTGGCTTATATCTTTGAGCATCACATATTGGACAAGTCCTACAAGTTTTATTTATAGCCCCCCTGAATAGGTAACAGTTGAATTCACAAACATGAATTTTTTCATATCCTAGGGAAAGATCCTTCAGGATTTTTGTAATTCTCGAATAACTGAGAGGGAAATTTTAGTTTTTAAAAAACTTATGCAACCATATACACAATTTATCAAGACTCGTATCCGACCATCCATGTTCAACTTTAATTTCCATTGCATGTAATATGACACTTAATACAGTTTCTTCACTCCCTTCATATAATGGGGTTTGAGACTATTTCAGAAGCCTTTCATACTTAGCATAATCATCATCTACCATGTTATTGAATTGAGCTTCAGCATTTTTTTCAACATTCACATTATGCGGTGCATCTCCATGGTATCCAGGATAGTACGGAAATATATCTTGTACAATCTCCACAGGTGGTGCTACAGGTGGGAGCACTGAAGGATCAACAACACTGGAAGCGTTGACTCTGTCTTGAAGCCACTGTCTCCGTCGACTCATCATTGCTGGTTGACCAGAAACTTCCCCATGTAGATGCCAAACTGTGTAAGTCGGATCCAAACCACAGTGGATGCAGTGATGATAAATCTCAACGAGTTTCTTATAATAAGGATCATTTCTGCACACTGAGCACGGGCAAGTGAAGTACAGGGTTCTGACATTGTGAGTATTCACAAAGTTGATGAAGTTAACTACGCCTGTTCTGTAGTCAAAGTGTGTAAAATGAAGATTCATAAAAGATTTGTCGGGAACATCATCCATATTTCCTGTCATAACATAAACACACAATATGCATAAGGTTAGCACACAACATTTATGATACAATCAAAACCTGTCCCAACACTTCTTCTCCTTATTCCTCCAGGCTGGGTCCTATCCCTTTCAGGCGAACACGACTTTATTGATTTTTTTGCTATTCATGCGGTTTCTGCTACAGTTTTGGGAAATTTCGGCAAGATCTCCCTACAGTTCCTCAAGTGCACAAAAATCTAAACAACTTAATTTGCACTCGAGGAACATTGTAGAGAGACACTGTCGAAACTATATCCCAAAACTGTAACGGAAACCACATGAATAGCAAAAGAGTCAACAAAGTCGTTTTCGCCTAAAGTGTCCAAAAATGGAACAATTCGAGAATCAACAACTCATCTCGATCAACTAGATGAGTTGTTGATTCTTAAACGGGAGTTCTAAGTTAATAAACACCACAATTATATATAATATGAAACCATAAATTTACATACGGCACCACACTCCCTCACTAAGTCACTCGCATGTTTCAGGAACCCTAACTACCACAATCCACACACAACACAAACAAATTGTTTCTGCACAAACCCTGGGGCCTGGTAGAGACAGATGAATCTTCACGTGATCTCCCGTAAACCTGCTTACTAAGGGGAATACCGGGCGGGCCGGTCTTCTCCTCTCCGATGCCTAAGTTAGTATAGTTGGAATAGATATAACTTAAGCACGTATATAAGTGGTAGGAAGGATCAGTTACCTATTAATGAGGGTAGTTGGGGCCCTTATATAGGTGGCCAGGAGTGAGGTCTGGCCTTACCCTTCGATGTGAGACTGGTTCCCTTCTGTTTGCATACCAAAAGGCAGCTTTGGTGACCTCTTTGGCAGGCAGGCGCCCCCGGACCCCGGGCCCCTGGTAGCAGGATAGACTGCTAGACCCCGAGGCCGGGTGCTGGTGATCCGGTCCCGGGCCTTCGGCCGGCCCCTGGTACACTAGCTGCGGGTCTGTGGGCCTGCTGTAGCCCCTCTGTAGCTACTGTCAACAAGTCCCCCAAGTTCCCGGTCAAGTGTAATCTTGAATGGGGACTTAAACTATCTTGCCCTTGTCCTGCAGACCCGCAGGGTTACCAACCCAACGGTGCCCAGTCCCCCAAGTCCGCGTTGAAGATTGGGCGTGACCGGGGTGAGTACCTGTTACCGATGATGTGCAACAGCTTATGAGTATGTTTGCAATATAAGTAGTACTGTGCTCACGTGTTGTAGTGCTATGAGCATGGAGATGATAGTGGGGCGTTGAAATCCGCCATGCAGTAGATGTGTGCATGGAATGATTATGGGGCGTTGAAATCCGCCATGCAATAGATGTGTGCATGGAACCTGGACCCGCGTTCTTCCATATTAGAGCGAGCCGGAGAGTATGGGATCTCGACCGGGCGTTCTGCCATATCGAGACGAGTCCCTCAAGTGAACTTGTGCACTAGACCTCGACCGGGCGTTCTGCCAAATCGGTACGAGTCGGAGAGTATGGGACCTCGACCGGGCGTTCTGCCATATCGCGATGAGTCCATATTGCTAGACTGCGACCTCGACCGGGCGTTCTGCCAAATCGATACGAGTCGGAGAGTATGGGACCTCGACCGGGCGTTCTGCCGTATCGCGACGAGTCCATATTGCTAGGCTGCGGGGAGGTGGCCCCGGTGTTGCGGTCTGCTGAGGCACCGGTCAACACTTGCTAGTTCTTCTCAGTTTGTGTTGGAATAAGCGTTGAGGTAATGGTGTGGCGTTGAGGTGACAAGTCTCGCCGTGGAGCCCCAGATTGATCGCAGTTTAGTGCGATGCAGGGTTTTTATCCTGCTGGACAAGAGTACATGTGTTAGATGTAAACTCACCCGGGTGTATAAAGCCCATGCCGGTCGAATGTTCTCATAACCGGAGTCATGCCATGGAGCCGGGTGGATCTCGACCGGGCGTTCTGCCATATCGAGACGAGTCCCCCAGTGAGATGCCATGGGGCCGGGTGGATCTCGTTCCCGAAAAAATGCTCTCGAGCCGGTTGGATGATCATAACCGGTGAGATGGTCTCGAGTCGGTTGAATGTTACCCGGAACAATGCTCTCGAGCCGGTTGGATGATCATAACCGGTGAGAGGTCTTCAAGCCGGTTGAAAGATCATAACCGGTGACTTGCAATGAAGATGCCATGCAGCCGGTTGAATGATACCTAACCGTGAACTGCCATGGTACCGGATGGATGGCTCATACCCGGAACAATGCTCTCGAGCCGGTTGGATGATCATAACCGGTGAGAGGTCTTCAAGCCGGTTGAAAGATCATAACCGGTGACTTGCAATGAAGATGCCATGCAGCCGGTTGAATGATACCTAACTGTGAACTGCCATGGTACCGGATGGATGGCTCGTACCCGGAACAATGCTCTCGAGCCGGTTGGATGATCATAACTGGTGAGAGGTCTTCAAGCCGGTTGAAAGATCATAACCGGTGACTTGCAATGAAGATGCCATGCAGCCGTGGAGCCTAGGGAAGTGGGGGGGGCCTAACGCCTCGGTTCCCGCTCCTAACTCCCTTACCTGTCGCCAGCAGGCGGGACAAGTGGCTGACATGCATTTAAGGAGGAAGTCCATCAGTCCCATCAGTTATGATGGCGTGGGCAGTTTACTGGTGCTGGGACACGTGCTGGTAGGGAGCGGTCTGAGATGGAGGGTCTGGATTCGTGGGCGTTTGAGTTGCACTGATTGCGTGTTTTGGGGGGATTACAAGCGCCTAGGGCACCGGTCCTCTCTATAAAAAGACCTCATCTGCCTTCTTCATTCTGTTTTGCTCCTTGCTCAGAGAGACTAAGAGAAAGAGAGAAATCCGGCGAAAGCTCTGTGGAGGTGCCCCGCGACATCCGTTGCCTCAAGTGCTCTTTTACTATTTTCCTACCATTGCTCGCTGCTTTCGCAGGGCGGACTTTCCTCGGTTGAGCATACTAATCGGTAAGTTCTTGCTTTCTTTGCCTGGTGTTGTTCTTGTTTTTCTTTTCGGTGTTTTTGCGGCTGGGGGAGGGGATCTCTGTCGCCGACTGAGTTGTTGTAAGCGGAGCGTCTGTGGTAAACTTGGAGAGGGGCCGCAGAGGGCGCTGTTCTAGCCTATTGCTGACCAGCGCTAAGGTTTTGTTTTTCTTCCCCTTGGGTTAAAAAATGTCTTCTGCAAGTTCTGATGGGGCTTCCGAATCGGCAGTCAGGCGTCCCGTCGTGGACGATGAGGAGAGACTGGAGGACTGGCTTGGTTCGGAATCCCCGGTGTCTGAAGCCGCTGACCGCTCCCGGAGCGGGGCTTCGTCTTCCGGGTCCTCAGGATCTGAGGAAATACCGCACGGGGTGCGCCTTGCTGGTGCTCCGCCCGTGAGCTACACCATCGGGAGAGGGAAATGTGCCGTGGTGTGCGATGAGCCGGAGGGTAGCATGAACCCCGGAGAGATTGCTGCGTTCCGGGAGACGTGGAGTATCCCGGATGAGGTGGTGCTACGGCCTCTGAATCCCGGAGAGTCAGCCTGTAACCCAGAGGCAGGTTGGGTTGCCGTGCATCTAGACCAGTTTCGCCACGGTTTTTCGTTCCCGCTGCCAGACTTCGTGCAGTACATGCTCAGTGAACTGCAAGTGTCTCCCGCGCAGCTTCCAGGGCTCCAGTGGAGGCGACTGCTGAGCCTCGGCTGCCTGTACGAGTTGTCCGGGATGAGTATGCCAAAGGTAAACGAATTCCGGGCACTATACAGGTTATCATACTCGAAGAAGCGGGGGTCCCGGGGTTGTCTGTCCTTCAACGCCCGGTGCTTTCAACCTATCATCACCAATATGCCTTCTTGGGTGGATAACAACTGGAGGAAGAAGGTGGTGATGGCGGGCGGGAAGTGGCAGAAGAGGAGGAAGATGTACCGGGTTCCTGGTGCCTTTCAGCCCCTTGGGGATCAATCGTTCGAGCTGTCCGAGTTGGAGCAGGAGAGGATCACGACCATTCTCGGATGTTGCGACGATCTCGAACGGAGCTCTTACAACTTCATCCGGCTGGAAGTGTTGGAGTATTGCTGTCTCGGGCGAGATCCCAGTGCGTAGCAAGACCTAGCGGTGACACTTTTGCTAACTGTTAAATACTAACCTTTGCTCGTCCTGCAGGTGCATCTTCCCGGGTGGTCATCAAACCCGACACCACCCTATCCATGGACGGTGAAGACCTTCTCGCGAGGCTGAAGGAGAAAGGCGAGGCCGTTTCGCGGACCTCGGTGGACGAGGAGTCCGGTCGGCTGACGGTTCATCCAAAACCGAGGGCCATGGATGTTGAGGACGACGGCTATGTCCTGAGGCGTGTGAAGAGCCACCCGGTAAGGGCAAGACTACCGGGGGGCCACTAAAGATTCCCGGTGGAGTGAGCCGGATTCCGTATCGGCCGGGGTCAGTCCCGCTCGTCACCCGGGTGACCTGATTAGGCGCACAATCTTCTTCACCTGACGGCCAGGGTGAGAAGAGGCGGAGGATCATGGACGTTCCTCCCTCCACGCTAGTGACGCTGACTGGCGGGTCGTCCGGTGAGAATTTGGCCAAACGGCTCAAGGTAACCAGCGTCGCGTCGAGTTCTGCTAGGGAAAAGGCTGCCGCTGCCCGGCAGAATAGCCCCGTGCCTGCGGAGGCACAGAGAGGAAGCCCGGAGAGTGCACTCGCCCGGCAGCTGGCGGCAGACTTGGCTGGCCTTGGTCTGGACAGGTCTGAGGTCACCGGAGCCTTGGCGGGCGGGAAGCGCCAAAAGTTCAAGGAGTCGGTCCTGCAGGTAAGAATTGCCTGGTGCCATTGCACCGCTCGTAACTCATTTCCTTTGTTGCTTGCTTAATTGGCTCTCTGTTGCTATGCAGCTGCTGTACAATCTGTACAAGCCCGATCCGAGCGAGGAGCTGAAGAGGCAGGTGGCCGAGCTGACAGAAGCCCGAGAGCGGCTGGAAGCAGAGAAGTCCCGGCTGGAGCGGGACAAGGCCAGATTGGAGGAGAGGGCCAAGAAGCAGGTGGCCAAGATGGAGGAGCAGGTCCGGAGCCTTGAGAAGGAGAAGGAGCTGGCTGAGGAGGAGAAGGCCGAACTGGAGGCCAAGGTGGATGAGCTCCAGGTGGGAGCTGCCGCTGTGCGCGCCGCCTCTGCCGCTGCGGCCGGGGAAGAGGACCCGGAACTGTACGAGCGGGTTGTTCTCAAATACCATGAGAGCGATCAGTTCCTTCAGATCCTGGAGAAGGCCAGGGAATCGGGCATTGCGGACGCGTACACGGAATGGGAGCAGAAGGGGTACCTGGATACTTCCCGGATGTCAAAGGCCGCTGATGAGGATATCCATGAGCAGTCGGATATCCATGAGCAGTCGGCGGAAGAGCAACCAGAAGGGGAGGGTGGACCTCAGATTGCTGAAGGCGCGGCTGCTTCTTCCGGAGAGGCTGGTGGATTGCCCGCTGAGGGGGGAGGCGTAGCTCCTTAGGATTTTGCCCTTGCTCTTTTTTGTAAACTTGCCAGAACGGCCTCTGCTTGTATTATCGCTTGACTATGAATATACTTGAATTGGTGGAACCGGTGGAATTTTTCTTGAAAGTAGTTTGCATATATATCTTGATGTTACAGCGGTTGAACCGGTGATATGCCAAACTAACCGCTTGGAGGCTTGGCGAGTCTTACCAGCCCCGGTGTTGCTCCCGGTCGGGATCTGCTCTTCTTTCCCCTATATACCGTTGGAGCTGGCCGTTACTAATCAAACCCTACACCGCTGTCTTGAGAGCATAGCACTGGCTCGTTCGATGAGTAGCCTCATCATGATAGGAGCAGTACTTGCCCGTTTGCGCCGTGGTAAGCTTCCCCTTCGGGTACTTTCTCCTGGGCGGTGGGGGAATGATGCTCCCCTTCTCGAGCAAAATGTCCTCGTATGAAGAGGTGAGAGCGGTGAAGACCTCTTGACCGGCCGGTTGTGCTGGCATGATTGTCAGGGGGCGTTCTTGCCGGAACTGCGCCGGCTTGTGCTCGCCCTGGGGTTTATCATGATAGGGCCTTTGCTGCCGTTGCCCCCAATTTCTGCTGGGCCGGCTCGGTCGGGCGGCTCGGTTCTCGGTCCGCTGGTTTGGCTTGTCTTCATGGCTGGGCGGGGGGTGCTCCTTCCGGGGGTGGTCTTCCTGCTGCTCGTCCCGCTTCCTCTTCAGCAGGTGATGCCCGTACGTCTCGTGATCGGCCTGGGCGTGTCGGATGGTCATTGGCAATAACTCGTCATACCCCTGCGGGAGTTCCACCCGTACGGCGTAGGAAAATTTTCCCGGCTGGAGCCCTTGCTTGAACGCCATCTCGGCGATACCTTTGTCAAGGTTCCGAACCCCGGCCGTCGCCGTCTGCCAACGGTTGACGAAAGTCCTCAATTCCTCGCCGGGCGCTTGCATGCAGTTAAAAAGGATGGTCGATGTCCGGGCTCCCTCGACCCGAAGGATGAAACGTCCTACAAACCGGTCGGCCAACTGTTCGAAGGCCTCGATTGAATTTGCCGGAAGCTCATAAAACCAGCTGAGCGCCTCTCCAGACCGAGTTTCCTGGAAAATATTGCAGCATACTGCATTGGAATAGCCCTTGGCGCACGTCTGGGACCGAAAACTATCCAGGTGCTGGTACGGGCAGCCGGATCCCGAGTAGGTGAGCTTGAGGGACTTCTGGTTACCAGACCTCCCCGACTCCATAACCCGGTGCGAGAAAGGGCCCATGCGCTCGTTGAACCGTGCGCCTTCCATCGGCCGTGCCGCTCTTCTCTCGTTGGCCTCCATTTGGGCCTTCAAATCCGACACAGTGTCGGCGAGCATCTGCAATGCCCGTGCAGTCGGGGTCACGGCTTCATCCTCGAACGAAGTGTGTGGCTGAAGGGGCGTCGGCAAGCTCTTGGGTGGTGCCATGCCGGCCGGTGAATCTGTTCGCCCGGGATCACTGAGCCTCCTGCCTGATGACTGCCCCGCTTCGAACTGTTGAGATCGAACTGGCGAGGGTGCTTGTGCCTTGGTCATAGCTTCGTTGCGCTGCTGTCCTCTCTCCAGGGCGGCTACCAGGGCAGCGTTCACCGCCTCTATTTCTTCGTACCAGGCGTTGGACTTGGCTCTATCCCGGTCACCCTCCTCACGCAGGCGACTGACCTCAGCAGCCATTGCCCGTATCTCCCCCGCCATACCGCTCTAGTCGGGGCTATACATGGTGTCCCGATCACTGTTACAGTGCGGGCTCTCCTCTCGGTCACTCGGATCATCCGAGAACGTCAGAGAAAAGCCCCGGTGCACTGGTCTGTCGTCCTCTGCCGGGCCTTTCCCGCGCGAGCTGTCGTGGTTTGGCCCCGGCGTGCCGGTCGGCCTCCCACAGCTCCCGCCTTCCTGATCGCCCTGGTCGCCGCGCTGCTCCCGCATAACGACCGGGGTGGAGACAAGCGTTTGCACTGGTGCAACACGCTGCTCCTTGGTGGTATTCCTTTCCTGTCTTGCTTCCGAATTCTCTGCCATCGATAGTGCTTACGTGGTTTCTTGTCCACACTTCCCACAGACGGCGCCAATTGTTTCTGCACAAACCCTGGGGCCTGGTAGAGACAGATGAATCTTCACGTGATCTCCCGTAAACCTGCTTACTAAGGGGAATACCGAGCGGGCCGGTCTTCTCCTCTCTGATGCCTAAGTTAGTATAGTTGGAATAGATATAACTTAAGTACGTATATAAGCGGTAGGAAGGATCAGTTACCTATTAATGAGGGTAGTTGGGGCCCTTATATAGGTGGCCAGGAGTGAGGTCTGGCCTTACCCTTCGATGTGGGACTGGTTCCCTTCTGTTTGCATACCAAAGGGCAGCTTCGGTGACCTCTTTGGCAGGCAGGCGCCCCCGGACCCCGGGCCCCTGGTAGCAGGATAGACTGCTGGACCCCGAGGCCGGGTGCTGGTGATCCGGTCCCGGGCCTTCGGCCGGCCCCTGGTACACTAGCTGCGGGTCTGTGGGCCTGCTGTAGCCCCTCTGTGGCTACTGTCAACACAAATTACATCATAAAATTCTAATTTCACTAAATTTTATCGTCTTCACAAAATTTCATTTTCCCTAAAATTGTATTGAACTAAATTTCACAATTTCACTAAATTAACTAAAATTCAATTTCACTAAATTTTCCAATTTCACTAAATTTAACTAAATATCACAATTTCACAAATTAACAAACCTAATCTCAATTTCACCAAAATCAACACAAACTCCATCATATATTCAAACACCCAACACTAAAAACAACACAAAACACATTATAAACCAAATCCAACTCAAGAAATCAAACACTAAATTCAACCAATCAAACTAAAATATGGTGATTACAATGAAGAGGACAGATTATACTAACCTACAAAGCAATTGGAAGAGAAGACCCAAGCTTTCGGACCCCGAAATTGACGAATTCAGCAGTTTTGGAGATTTTTCGCAGCTGCTACAGTGTTTCGACGAAATTTTTTCACCTTCTGTGTTCTGTCTAAGCCGAGGACTTTATAACAGATTTTAAAACTTGAAGCGACGAAGATTGTAAACATTCGTCTCTTTGTTTATTCCACAGCGACGACTTTTGTGAAAGTCGTCGCTTAAATAAAAAATGAGCGACGACTTTTGAATTCTCGTCGCTAAATTTTCCAAAACCTTGTTCTTTGATAAACTGAGACGACAAAATGTCATTATTCGTCGCTTCGTTTATTTGTGAGCGACGACTATTGATAAATAGTCGTCGCTCTCTCTTGTTGAAGCGATAAATCCTATATTGCTCGCTTCGATGTGTTCAGGCAACGACTTTTAGTTTTCCCGTTTCATTCTTCGTCGCTTCATTCCTTGTTTCCAGTAATGGAAGTTACCTGAAGTCTTATTGCTTGTAGTGCATTTGCTGGCTAATACTTCAACTGAGAATATCGGTTGAAGCTAGCTAGTCAATCAAACATTCTGAGAGATGAGATAATCTTTCAATCTAACAAATACAACCATGTAAGCTTATGAAGAAATTCAATTTCTCTAAAACCATTGAAATGAGTCATTTTCGAAGATAGTTGGACAGCAAGTGCATGTTCATTACCTGTTGAAGAGGAAATGATGAATTGCTTTTAGGTGTAGGAATCTAAGACAGCCTATTGAAAGGAAGTGGTCATTGCCAATTTAAAAACGTGGTAAAGAGTGTCTGGATTTGATTGATGATACAAATGGAAAAAGTATATGTAATGTCTTGACAGAGATGTAATACAAGCTTGAAATGTTTTGTGTGGCATGCATGAGGGGTAGTTTTTAGGGTTTAGCTTATCTTCGCAATTTGGCACCCATACTTTGCTAAAAATTTTGGTGTATATTTACGACTCACCTCACAAGGAAGATGGATTAAAGACTTGGAGATAAACAAAAACAAGATACAACTATAGTATGAAGATGCTCTTTTAATTTGCACTAAATTATGATTAATCAATTGACAGCAATGACTACACTACACTTGGTTATCTGACTAATCACTTTCTCTTTTTCTTACAATACCTTATAAGATCTACAAAAAAATCTACAATGTGTTGATGCATATCATGTATTAACATTAACCTAAAATTATAAAATGAGACGTTAAAATAGTAATATTCGTCCTCAAAGTTGTAACTGAGTTGTTTAAGTTTATGCATGCTATGCATCAACATACCATATCCTACAACTTAATTAATTATTGTAAGCAGGAAATAACTTATGATATGATGAAACTTTTTTGAGTTATGAATACTTTGTCATAATCCGAGAAACGGATTTGTTCCCATTTAAGGGTGAGCTCTGGAAGAAGCATGTCATGGACATTGTTAAATCGCTGCTGGAGCGTGTCCCATAAAATTTTGGGATCTTTTACCGACAAATATTGTCGCTTCAGAGTCGGGTGGATATGGCGCCTCAAATACATGAGGGTCTGAGTCTTGGCATGGTCCCCAAAAGGGGTGGTGGCGGCTGCATCAGTCAGAAGGGCTGGAAAGCCTTTGCTTTGGAAAGCAATTTCAACATCGGAAACCCATCGATGATAGTCTTTTCCTTGAAGATCCAAGATCTCAAAATCAGGGCGTGACGGTGACGACGACGACATCTACAAGAGAATAAAACATCGGATTAGTATCGCTTTAAGCAGATACTATCAAGTATAAATTGGAATTAGAAGGGATATATTCGGTCACATAAAAGCTAGTTTCGATGCGAATTTTTTTTTTCTTTTGATGCATAAACTGGCGGTTTCATACCGCACCTTCAAACAGTGGCGTACTCAGACATCCACATAAGCATCACTTTTTTTTTTCTTTTAATTTCCCTTTCAACGTGATTCTCCCAGGACCATCACTTAAAAACTACGACCGTAGGGGTGATGAATTCCCTATTCTAGGTCTCATCGGCGATTTAAGAATGGCCGAAATCGGAGTAGAAGAAAGACTAATAGCGCCCGATATAATATATCTATAGTTCAAAAGCAAGAACTTTTATAAAATTTTTACTTTTTGATCAAAGGAACAAGAGCGTAAGGCTTGTTCTTCGACTCTTGTTTGGTTCTCGAGCCTCTGCTTGCGCGAGTAAGCTGGAGGAGCTATCTTGAAAATTTGATGGCGAGCGAATGTGCTGGCGGCCAAGCAAATAAGCGTGGCGGCCGAGCGAATGGGCGTTAGGCCGAGCGTGCGGGCTGGCGAGCGGGCGGGCTGGCGAGCGAGCGGGCTGGCGAGCGAGCGGGCTAGCGAGCGAACGTGCTGGCGGCCAAGCGAATGAGCATGACTGCCGAGCAAGCGGGCGGGCGGGCTGGCAAGCTAGCGGGCGGGCTAGCGAGCAGGCGAGTGAGGGAGCGGGTGAATAAGCAGGCGGCCGTAGGGGGGGCTGCGGCCTAGGAGAGACCGAGCAGGAGTCACACGGGTCCCGAGAAGGGAGGTGCGGCCGACAGAATGGATGGAAGAGGAGGAAAAAGTTATTAGGGTTTTTCTAGGGCTCAGGGAGGTCACGTGCTGATAACGTGTTCAAGGAGAAATTATAATAGGGAGAACTTCTACTTTATTCATTGATAAGGAGGCCTTTATATAGGCATTACAATAAGTATCCCGATAAATCAGGGATTCTCTATCTATTACATAATCATCTAATCTAGTCTAATTAGGTCAAGACACATCCAGGAAGTTACGGAAATAACTTTCTTACAACAAATAGTTTTTTTTTTCTAAACGAGTGAAAAATAAGTCGACGACAACAAGAATTTCTTGATCATTCCTAATCAGCTTCTGCTTCATTCTGTATTTATTAGTGAATCAAGTTTCTCAACGGAATTTCACGGTCACCACCGGAAAATAAAATATTTTTTTGTTATTTTTCAGCTGAAGACCAGCGATATTTTTTTGAAAGAGAAGACTATTACGAATAGAATCGAAATAGAACAAAATTGAAATAATAATAATTTTTGGTTATGCAAACTCTTGAAACGACTACAAGTCTATAACTTTGTTCAAATCGGTCCCGGAAGGCAACGAAATGGTCAGAGAAAAAACTCCCAGAACCCAGAATATTTCTGCAGTTTTGCTGAACATACAGAGAAGAACATGTGACGACTGTCAAATAAATGGACCAAAACAAAAAGAATCAGTTGCTCTTTCAGTTTTTCTGACAAGTAAAAAAGGCTTTCCAAATTAAATTACAAATTTACAACCGACTTATCCTGTTATATTAAATTTCTTTTTTTTTTTATTAAAAAAGAAAAAAAGTACAGTTGCTGCTTATGACCGGCACCTGGTGATAGACATTGATTTTCGGATCTGTTTGGACAGACCCTAGTAAATTTTTGTTTGTTTTCTATTGATTTGAATAAATTTCTTTGGTGCCCCCTAAAACTTTGCGAATTTCAGACCCCCAGCAAGCAGTGTTTTTGAGAAGAAGAATCATATTCGAGTAATAAGTGTAGCTTTAGTGGTCCATAATGGCCAGTGGTTGTGCCATTTATAATTTGGGGCATGAGATCGCCTTTGCCCAAGTCCCTCTCTACCAAGTAGCTACTAGAAACCCATTTCATGGGTGGACATAGGTTTTTGGTACATTGCTTGAAGTTCTTTTTGTTCGTGTGATTATGATTTGGTAAGTGTGGTGTTTATAGTGTTTCTTTTTTCTTCTATTACTAATCTAGTCAGTTTTATTAACTTTTGTTGAATTTAAAAACCTTGTTTTGAGAAAAATGAATGATGAATTCACTGATAAACATCATTATAATCATAAATAAGAGTAGCGCCTCCACACACTCAAGAGTAAAATCTCATAATCGTGCCTCGTGAGCAAGGATATGATCGAGCCACACCATTATTTTGGCGCTTCTAAAACAAAAACGGAGTTTCTTGCGCTTTTGTAAGCAAGTTTCTCAAATCAGTCAAAAGAAAACATAAATCATAAGAATCCACAAGTGAGGAGTAAATAATATTAATCGAGTCTTGACCGTTCGAAGCAATAACCACTAGTGTGAAAGATAGCAAATTGCACACTCATCAATAAAGCCAATAACTCTACATGTCTAGTTGAAAAGGAAACGTCCATAGTGGCAAGAACCACCCAAGAAAAAACCAGCATGGTCTCGAAACACTCCTCCCAAATCCAAACGTTTGAGTAAAGTATGATAAGAAAAGGGGCCAAAAATGCAAAAGAATATAACAAGTTTCTTTTAAATGTTTGAAGTAGATTGGCAAAAAAATGAGTTTATTGAAAGAGCGATGTAATCTGAATAACATCAAATTAATGAAAAAAAAAACTATAAAGATTCGAAACACATCATTCTATTTGAATTCAATCAATTCATAGTAGAATAAATTAATGTCAATCTAATCTTGAACATAAAATTCCTACTTCTTAAAATAATGGATCATTTGCGATGTACCAAAATCTAGCAAAACCTTAATAAATCCATGAACTATTTTGAAAGAGCAAGATAATAGTAGCAAAAGGCTGCAATAAATAATGTGGTGAGGACAACCTCAAAATCCATGTGACCATCATATATGCTTCAAAGGGGGGTGGAGAGTGGAGTAATTACGGCAATAACCTTTCCTTTCGTTACTTCTAATCTTGCTACTCCACTACCATCATTCAAGATTGTATCCACCATATGACAAAGTTGCTTATTTCATCACGCCCTTGTATACTCTCATGTTCACCAAATACCCTTACACAATCATGTCCAAGTTTGCATGCTCAATTATTAGGATTATGAAGTAGATCGACCAAATTACTTCATTAATGTTTTTTTTTCTTCTATATAATGATAAAAAAAAATCGATTAATAACAATAAAAAAATTACTATAATCAATTATGTGCGATTTTACGTTACATTCTTACGGAAAATTTAGATCAATGTTCAAATTGTGACGGCACACAAATTAACATTCATCCAATTCCGATCAATTAATATTGGTTACCGGTGAGGATAGCCATACAGCCCTTGTTATATACAAAATGTCATTGGGAATTATCGGGGTTACTTTCTTGGGGTAATGATGCTCAACTACAAAATCAAAGTCCACCACATTACAGTAAGACATGCTCAAAATCCCACTATGTATGGAGTTGGTGACTCCAATATCCAGCTACAGTGTTCTTGACAGAATGATGATTGATGATGACCCTGGAAAATTGACATTTAGGTTATGCTTTCCACTTGTTCGATTAGAAATCTTAATAAGATGCTCAATGTAATTGCTGTGATCATCAAATCTCAGAAACTTCCAAACCCATTGCCTACTGTTTTCTCCCATTAAAGAAATTAAGTTCTTGGTTAAAGTCTTGCTCCCTTTTGAGTGTTGATTAGGACACTATACAACTAAATTACAAATTAGGGTTCTTTTTTTTCAATTGACAACAATTAATCATTGAAATCAAATCAAACCAAAAAGGTTTAGCATGTCAAAATAGTGAAATACTGATAAAGATCGGATTAGTTGCTGCAAATTATTAAGCTTAAGCTCACTAAATTTCAATTTTTAGTCATTCTCAAAAAAAAAAAATTAGCGATTCAATCATTCAAGTATGTAAAATTCCACAAACCCGAACTTGAGCTCAATTTCATACCAAATTTTGGTTAAAGAAGAAAATGCCGGTGCAAATTTGGTTCAAATTTCCAGAATAACATATGAACATATATATAATATACTGTAAAATTTCATATCTAATATTACACTAACCTAGCTACCCAGAAAAGAATTACAATAAGCTCCAGCAGAGCTTACTTTATCCTCGCCGCCAGCGTCACCGGCAGCAGCGCCACCCAAAACCCACATTTCCCTCCCTTAATCTCCAACGATATATCTATCTATAATATCTAAAACATTTCAAATATGATTTGAATCTAATCCAAAGCATTAGGGCCAGCACAGGCCTTGAGCTCAGGGCTCCAAAGCCACTGCAGCAAGAACTTCCTCCCTTTCCTCCCATTCACATTCCACGTCCTCCCTTCCCTATCCTTCATCACCTGCCCAATGTACCCTCCTCCGCCACCTGTCCCATACAACCCCTCGCACAAGTCTCCGATCTCCGTCGGCGCCGTCGGGTCCTCCCCGGCGTACCAAGCATTCACCAGAGGATTCGACGAGAGCTCCGCCAGCTCATGACCAATCACACTTATCATACCGTCAACACCAACATCCCTATTCGGCGGCGACAGCGCTCCGGGGCCGCCGCCTCCCATGTAGGCCGGGAGAGCAAAAGGGTAGGCGCAGACCTCCGGGCACTGCTTGGCCGAGTTGCCGATCCAAGCGTAGGGGAGAGTGTACCCCACCATTGAGGGGAATGTGAAGTAATGGAAGCCGCAGACGGCGCGGCAGAAGTCCTGCATGGTGACGTCATCGGATGTTAGGATGAGGTATATGCCATGCTTGTGGTCGACCGGGAAGGGAGCGGATCTGACGGCGTTGGCGATGACTTGTTGTACGGAGAGGCGCGTGAGGTGCGTGCCGTGGGAGTATGCGTTGTCGGAGTGCTCACCCGCGACTATGAGGGAGCGGGAGACGTTGGCGCCAGTCTGGTCGGTGTAGAGGGAGACGGTACGCCACCATTCTGCGACGGAGGGGGAGGGGGTGGCGCGTGGGTCGGAGGTGGAGATGGAGAGGAGGAAGTCATTGATGATGAGCTTCTGGGGTGGGGCCCAGTGGCCGTACCAGATGATGTAGACGTTGATGGGGGAGGATGAGAGGACGGGGCCCATGTGGTAGCGAAGGTGGACGAGATCTGAGGAGCCTTCGAATTTCTTGGAGGAGGAGAGGGTGGGGGGAGGGAGTTTTGGGTTGAAGAGGGAGGAGGAGGTGGAGAGGGTTTGGACGGAGGGGGATGAGGCGGAGGAGTAGAGGAGGAGGGAGAGGAGGAGGAGGAGAGTGAGGGGTGACATTGTGGTGGGAGTGAGGAGAGAAGAGAAGGGGAAGAGGGGATTATAAAGGGAGAATGGGCTGGAGACAGCTAGGTGGAGTGAGGAGTAGTAGTAGCAGCAACTAGCAACGGCAATGTGTGTGTGGGCACACTCTCTTTACTCTTTGCTTTGAGTCACTGTCTCTCACTCTCTGTTTTGTTCTGGAAAACTGGGAAACTGGCTTGGCCACTCTTTTGTTTTCAAATTTTAGCCTTTTTTTGTTTTTCCAACGCGTACACTATTTCAAAATACAGTATGAAATAATTTTCTGATTAAAAAAAATGAATTTTGATAGAATTATTTGAAATTCATCAAGTCCGACATTATTTGCTACAACTAATCTAGTACTTATAACTTATAAGTGCGCTAAACAAGCTATGAAAGCTTAGTAAGAAAATAAAAACATTATCTAGTTTAAGTCCTGAAAAGAGGAGCATATGTGAATATTTTGACTGCAGTGTGATCATAGAATAACACAAATTAATTACGGAACCAAATTAGAGAGGTTGAAAGCCGTAATAAAAATAGGGAAAATATCACCATTTTATACATAAAAGTTTCAATTACATGCATGCAATCTCTAGTCTAAAGAGGTTGTACTCAAGAAGGAAGAAGCCTATTGCGGGAGAAGAAGTGTTCTTTGTGCTACTTCCAACGATTGAAAAAATCACCATCATTAAACCATAAATAGTATTTCATCTCATATCCGCACACATGAAACTTTTATTTTTCTAGGATCCTACAAACTTCATCCAGAAAAAGTAGTTGGAAAATCAGATTTCTTAACCTAGTTGCTTTTGTTCATTAGGTTGTTTTTAGGAGCAACTGAGGGCTGTTATATAGAACAGCTTGCCAGCTTCGAAAGCTCAGCTAGGTAGCTAGGGTACCCATGACCATGATCAAATCTGAAAACGACTTGAGATAGATCGATCAGTACTCCTAAAAGCTTGGGCCAATTATTTCTGGCAATTTTTAGCAACAGTTGTGGTTGTTTGAGCTTAGCTGTTTCTGATCAAGCACATTAAACAATAACATCGAGCTGGAATTTAATTTCACTGAATCAAAATATCTAAACTTGCCTGGGCAGCATCTGTAAATATCTATGTCTATGTAGTTTGACCAAACAGAAATATCTATAATAACCATGGCAGTTTGCTTTTAATGGGATCCATCAACTCTGTACCAGTCCTTATTTATCACACGTGAATGTCTCCAACGTTAAATGGTTTCGAACACAGAATGGACAATGCACTGAAAATTTTGCATTCATTATTTCTTTCTATAGGATATAATCATATAATGTTCCTAGTTCTTCGATCGATCATTATTATAATATATTCGATTAGGAGCAAGAAAAATTAAAAATTCTTCAAGTAATTAGTAAACATACGAAATGAATACCTCATGAGGTCAATCCGCTATTATATTCAATAAGTAACACTAGGTTGGAGGCCGCGCGATGCTGCGGTATTTTGTATTGTCTCGATCCTTTGTTAATGGATTGTAAATGTTGTTATATGTTAATCAACCATGTTACATTCATATCTTTAAAAATATTTATAACTTTGTTAATGGACTGTAAAAAAAAAAAAAAAAAATTAAGGTAACGTGAAAACTATATATTTCTAAGAAATTCCAAATTCCAGACATTAGCTTTTCTTTTTATTAAACTTTTTATTAAAATGTAGTTTCAATTAATATGCTAGATCAAACTATTAAGTGTTTGCAGATTTGTTCATTTGGTTTATGGACCTTACTTATTATATGCATGTCGAAATGAAAAACAAAGCAAATGTCAAGTTATACCTCATGAAAAACAAAGAAGTTCAACTATTTGAAAATCAAGATATTCAAGTTGGGTAAAGGCCACATCATGAATCCAAGTCATTTATTCTTTACTTAATTATCTCCTTTCTACACTTCTAACCATGAATTAAGTTGGTTAAATTTAAAAAAAAAAAAAAAAAAAAAAACTTTTTATTAAATAACTCACACACCCTTACATATGTCAATGAGATTTGATCCTATGACCTCAACGTTGTCAGTTAAGCTACTTAACCAACCAAGCCACAGCTCACTGACAATTAAGTTGGTTAAATCTTTTGACTCTCTAGCGGAAGACCTAAATCTTGAGAAGAAATTTTGTAAAACTATCAATCTGGTCTCGCGTTGCGTCAACATTTTCTATCGTCTTGATCCTTTGTTAATGTCCTGTAAATGTTGATATTTGACTTCATGTCACTTTCTCCCAAAACTCTGCAGAGCAATTTTGTTTAAACTCCAAAAAGTAGTGAGCAGACATAGTTTCTAAAGCAGTTTTTTTTTTCAAAAACAGAGAGACAAAACCTAAACATAAACATAAAAGGCCAGAATAACAGCATTTCTCCTCAAATATGTGCAACAAAGCTGGATTCCATAAGGTAGCATATGTGAACTTAAAATGACATCAATTCAGCTGCTTTGCTGACCTGACTTACATACTTATATCAAATAACAAATGTTTCAGGTAGAAGCTGGTATCCAACTAAGCCAGAGTAAACTTTGTCAGAGACATGAACGTTCCATTCAAAATTTCTAAACCTAATCGCAAAAGTGGCTTGTTCTCTTCAAGCTATTTTACGTTTATACTTTGAATCAGTCACTTTACATGAGTTTTTCATATGCATTATCACTTGGTTTCTTTGTTGTAGTGCTCCATCCACATGATGAGTAGCTCATCGGTTCCTGATTGCAGCCAAGGGAAAAAGAACTTTAAGTCAAATAAGAAAAAAAATGAATGGAATCGCAGAAGAAGTGTAATAGTAAAACATCAATACATTCGAAATGTCTGTACTGACTTAAGATTCAAAGTATCACATACAATTTTTTTTATGTATTCTCTCTAAACAGAATCAGGTAATTGGTAAAAAAAAGTTTATATCCATAGGCTCCGCTTAGTTACTTGTCAAAAGAAATGATAAGCCAATATTTATAGTTTTACTTGGACTTAGACATGCATTTGCTTCCTTCTCTGTCATTTCAATGTTAAAGTTGTTAAAATAATTAGTGGGGAGGGATAGAAGAAGAGAACAAACAGATAAAAAAAAAACTAATAATGGGAGAAACGAAGAAAAAAAAAAGAGGATAAGAATTAATCATTGTTCTTTAATCTTCGTTGTGATTCCGCTTCCTTCATCTCTGTCAATAGAACATTATGTTTTAAATAGTCATGACACAAACAATGATTTGGTTGTTAATATTTTATGTGCAGAACTGAGTCCTGAAAGTTTTATCACGAAAAGTGGTACAAACCATCATTTCTAACCTAAAACTAAAGAAAACATTGATAAATTGGCAATGTTATTGAGCTTCTTGGTCCTACTTTCAAAGAGAATTCTAGACAGAAATCACCACCACAACCGTTCCCAAAAGAACCCTATCTCTCTGTTCGCTAATAAACCAAGAAAATCCAGTAATGACTCTCTCCGTTTCACTAGCTCTCTTTATGCTGTGTTGGTGAAAAGACGCAGAAACTATTAAGAAGACACGCAGAACAAACAACACACGTAGAAAGCGTAAAAAAAGCACACGCGTCACCAGCAGGACGAAGCAAGTCCAATCCAACCCAGCCCGTAAATTATAAACTGACTTCGAAATTGACACCCAAAAAATCTGTTCAGAACCACCCACATAGCACAGAAACATAGAAGGAGACGAAGGTTTAGCTCTATGCAGAACTATGAGTCTGTAGGATGATTAAAAGAGTTAACTTTAGAAAAGTTGCTGTATTAGGCTTAGCATATTCATGTTATAATCTTTTATTTCATTTTTGCAGTAAGTGAAGCGATAAAAAAAAAATCAAATTTAATAAAATGGTCATTCAAAATTTGATTTTAAGCAATGTATAGTAGCAGGAAAATATAGTTTCTCTTAGAGATTAACTTACGATGGTAGATGTGTCTGCAATCCATGCACAACACATTGAAGTTCTTTGCTGCCTTCTTTTTTTTAGCGTAACTGTTTCCAGCCTCTCTGTTGTGAACAAATGTTGTACCATCAAGTATTGTTAGTTGGGAACCTAAGTTTTGCGCAACAGAGAACTGCGTCATCCTATCACAACATCGTGTTTCCTTAGTACATTATTTCAGTAAGTTCTTATATAACTTATAATAACCATATCTGAAAAGGAAAAGGAAAAGGAGAAAAAAGAGCAAAAAAAACGGGGGGAAAATTGATGTGGAAGCTAATATTACTGAACTAATGTAACTGATTCTCTATTAAAAATTATATAAGATATTATACATGTTAAGAGCAAAGCGTCACCTGAAATTCTCTTGGATTTCTTTCTCATGCTTGCAACTCTTTCGGTAGCCACTCAGTACTAGATTGCCAGTGAGGTGGCCTAAAATTTAAATGTTCATTGAACAAACTTTAGCCACTTGTCTTGAACCTAACCAAACAGTTTAGTGTATCATGCTCTATTAGCATAATACAGCAACAATGCTTGCAACTCTTTCGGTAGCCACTCAGTACTGGATTGCCAGTGAGGTGGCCTAAAATTTCAATGTTCATCTAACAAACTTTAGCCACTTGCCTTGAACCTAACCAAACAGTTTAGTGTATCATGCTCTATTAGCATAATACAACAATGCCCATTCTAATCCAGTATTACCTATAATCACCTCAGCGAGTCCATTAAAAAATTGAGTACATCAATACGCAAAGGTCCATCAAGTTTGTGCCAAACAAAAAGTCACGTGAATTTTAATTTTAAAAAGAAGTCGCAAGGACTTTCATTTGAAAAAAAAGAAGTCACATGGACAAGGAAACACATTTTAGTAAACAAAAACTTAGATACTGTAAATGTGGTACAATAGTAAACACACGAATTCAACCTCCAAATCTACCAAAAACATCAAATACCCAACCTCCACCGAAATCACAAAAACCCTAGAATTTCAAAACCCAAATTCTCCTTACCTGCTACGAATTGGTTCGATTCCTTTCATGGACGTGTTGCACAAGTCGAGGCCTTCAATTCCCCCCAAGAATCGGGTGGAACCTTAGCCGGAGGAGGGAGAACCAGCCCAACTGGGCTTGAAGTTCTTGGGCTGGAATCGGCCGAACGGCGGCGATTCCCACCGTGCCACCACCACAGACTTGATGAGGAGGAGGAGACGGTCCAAACGGGACCGGTGGCGCAGCGAACGGCGAAGAACCGAGGGAGGCGACCCGGTCGGCGCTGCTCGGGCCGAGTCGGGGAGAAAAGAGAGAAAAAGAGGAAAAAAAAAAAGAAAAAAAAAATGAAAGTTGCCTTTTCAAGAAATTTCATCATCCGCTATTTATACTCGTCAAAAAATCGGACAACTACCGATTTTACATCGTAACTTTTTCGTGCGAACTTCAAATTGAGCATGCTACGTGTCCACAAACTCGTCTCAACGTCTTTTACCTCGTCATGAAATAAAATCCTCGGTCGAGTCAACTTATTTAAAAGTCAACCTTTAGAACTTTCAAATCGTAAAAACAATTCTTGAGGAGAAATAATAAAACTAAAACAGTTAAACGGTAATTCTAGGTTCGGGTCGTATCAACCTTACTCTTTTTGAGTATCATCCTTTGTTTCCATTTTTTTTTTTCACATTTTCTTGTCCTGTTCTTTGCTGTTCTTTATCTTTCTACTTCTTTCTTTTTTCAATCTTATCTTTTTCCTTCGAAAACTGTTTTGTTCTTACCACAATAATCATTACCTGGATTACTTGGCTTCTTCTTATGATCTACCATCACACATGTTCTTCATGCAACGTGTTTTACTACCACTCTTTCATTTCTTAAACACCTGTATCCTCCCTATCCTTGTTCAGCCTCCTCATACCTCCATCTCAACCCCCTAGCCTTCCGCGTGTCGTTTTTTCCTGGTTTTGCATGTTTTTTTTGCATGTATCTTCACCTCTGTATTTATTGATCGACTTTCACTTCCCATCCTACACCACCCAGACTACTATCCTGCATCTTTCAATTAGTTATCATGGCACTTTCATCCACTTCACTTCCTCCCCCTACCCCAATCACCAAAGTACCACCATCCCCTCTACACTTTCCCCTTAATTCCCCTCCTCCTTCTATGGAGGTAGAGGTGATCAAAGGTGAGATGTTTCTCCATTTTCAACCCCCGGACCAAATTCATGATCAACATGTACAACTGGTTGGTGCTGTTATCTCGGATCGCTCTGTACATGTCCCCACTGTGATACGTATTCTTACTAATGCATGGATTGAAATGGGACGCTTTCAAATGGATCTAATCAATGGCTCTTCAGTGTTCTCGATTCTTGCTCCATCAGCTGCAGCCGCTGATCAGCTCCTTGAACGTGGTCCTTGAGCTGTTATGGGTTGCTGTTTCACAGTTCATCTCTGGCCGCCGAATAGTCGACTTGTAGATATTCCTCTCCACATTGTCCGTTTCTGGGTTCAAGTGCAAGGACTCCCTCGGGGACATATGACTCAGGCCCGACCCGAATCTCGAGTTACTTTTTGACTGTTTTATGTTTTATTTTTACGTTCCGGTATTTGTTTTACGATTTGAAAATTCTAATAGTTAACTTTTTATTAAGTTGATCCGATCGAGAATTTTATTTCTCGTCGAGATAGAAGAGGTTGAAACGAGCTCGTGGACATGAGGCACGTTCAATTTGGAGTTCGCACGAAAAAATTACGACGTAAAAATCGTTAAATTGCCGTTTTTAGTCGAGTATAAATAGCGGAGGATGAAATTTCTTGAAAAGGCAACTTTCATTTTTTTTTTCTTTTTTTTTTTTCCTCTTTTTCTCTCTTTTCTCCCCGACTCGGCCCGAGCAGCGCCGACCGGGTCGCCGCCATCGGTTCTTCGCCGTTCGGTCGCCGTTCGCTGCGCCACCGGTCCCGTTTGGACCGTCTCCTCCTCCTCATCAAGTCTGTGGTGGTGGCACGGTGGGAATCGCCGCCGTTCGGCCGATTCATGCCCAACAACTTCAAGTCCAGTTGAGCTGGTTCTACCTCCTCCGGCCAAGGTTCCACTCGATTCTTGGGGGGAATTGAAGCCCTCGACTTGTGCAACACGTCCATGAAAGGAATCGAACCAATTCGTAGCAGGTAAGGAGAATTTGAGTTTTGAAATTCTAGGGTTTTTGTGATTTCTGTGGAGGTTGGGTATTTGATGTTTTTAGTAGATTTGGAGGTTGAATTCGTGTTTGGGATGTTGTAAGGAGTTGTTTGGGTGTTGTTTGAGGTTTGATTGGTTGAAATTTGGATGAATTTTGATATTGGGAGGCTGTGCCGCCGTGTCGGTCGCCGTTTGCGGCGGCTGGGGCTATTTTTGACCGTGGGGACGACGGAGATGAGTTCCTGAGGTGGTAGCGATGTTGTTGGGCGAATTTGGAGCCAATTGGAGGTGTTTTTGACCTCCGGGGCGGAGCTGCCGGCGATGGCGCAGCGGCGGGAGGTAGAAGACGATGAATAGTAAATGGTAAAAAGTGAAAAAGTAAAACGGTAAAAGGTGAAAAGTATAATGTAAACAGTAAAAGTAAATAGTAAATGGTAATTCTGACTTTGACCATATACTGTTGACTTTCAAATTTACTGTTTGACCAGTAAATGTTACTGTTGACTTACCGTAAAAAGGTTAAAAGCTAATTAAAATGGTTTTACGACGAAATAATCAGAAAAGGGATTGATCGAACTCGGAATGGGTGTCCTGAGAAATTTTGAAAGTAAATTGTTTCGGTATTTGAGACATAATTTCAATACCGATAACAAGAATTGAAATTGGATTATTTCGGGCGAGTGAGGACGTCCGTAGATTTAACTTTTATAATTTAATTCCGAAGTTTGAAATATTTATAATTACGTCTCTGTTACAGGTCGAGAAATTACTCGACGTAATGAGAGCGAGGAGTAGCGGCACGCTCGGCCATATTGTGAGTGGATTTTATTTTGAAATAAATGCATGCAATTACGTTTTAATGAAATGCAATTTATTTAATTAAATGAGTTCGTAAGCATGATATGAATTATCGAAAGTCGATAATTCATATACTTCTGTTATAATTGTTGATTTAATATTTAAAGAAATATGGATTTAGGGTTTTGTTTTTACTACTATTTTGGTAGTATGTGATTTTATCCGGAAACCTTGTTTCCGGAAATGGTATGTTTTAATTATTTATAATTGATTATGTTAAATAAGTTTTAATTAAAGGTAGTGACCGGAAATGAGATTTCCGGGGATTTTATATTTTCGTTATTTATGATTTTCGACATGTGAGACATGTCGACGTTATAAATATAATTTTCGATATTATTTTACGGCATGTTGGTATAAATATGAGTATATTTCGAGGCTATTATACTAATAATTATTATAAGCCTCAGATGTGCGGTCGGGGACCGTACAGATTTATGATATATAAGGGGAAGCGTACTTTCGGTTTTGTTTTCGGATTTTCACCATATCAGGGTCCAGATATATATTGATGCTAGCTAGCTTAGTCGCCTGAACCCATGCGAGGTGACGACTTGACCACATAGGTTAGATTCACGCTAGGTGGTCGACGTGTACGGGCATAGCGTGGGATGCTATAGAGAGTCTTGGAGGCTTGACCCTTAGTCTTGGAGGCTACTATTAAATGGTGGTAATGACGTTCCCCTATTCTATTATATGACCAATGGGATTGATCATGATTTTATATTATTTGGTTTTCGGGAATATTTTCTCTATGAGACTTTCTGTAATTTAATAAATTCCCGAACCAGCGGGGCTGAGTTTTTATATGACCAATGGGATTGGTCGTGAAATATTATTAATTGATTTTCAAAAATATTTCGTTTTGAAATACAAATATAAACAAAAGTATTATTTGTTTATTTGATATATCAGCGGGGCTGACACAATAACCGGTAAGGTATCTTCCTTTCCAAGATAAACATACTTCAAAGTACTAGGGAGCTCTTTGAGTTCTAACTTCGGGGCTTCTTCCACACTTGGACGAAACTTGGTTGTGGCACTAGGGATAGACAAAAACGAGTTGAATTGCTTGGCATAGGGCCGAGACTCAAACTCGGCAACAACTTCTCCCACACATGGCTCGGCAACCATCCTTAATTGTGGCTTGGCAACATCTTCTTTGATCTCAACTCGTGCTCCCTTCTTGTCAAATCCCGCCCCTTTCTCAATTACTAATTGCTATGCATCAAGGGTGGTCGACATGACTTGCTCGGCCTCCCTAACAACTTCTATACATTGACACTCCTCCTCCTTAGCAATAGGGAACTTCATGGTTTTAAAAACATTAAACTTGATTATCTCGCCATCAAATTCCATCGTTAAATTGCCCGCGGCAACATCAATCTTTGTCCTCGCCGTCCTCATGAATGGCCGGCCAAGCAATAGTTGTGTGCATTGCTCCGGCGAATCCTCCATCTCAATAATATAGAAATCGGCCGGAAAGATCAATTCATTAATTTGCACAAGCACATCCTCCACATAGCCTTCCGGATACTTGTTAGAACGATCCGCTAGTTGTATGATGACATTATCCTTCTTGAGAGGTCCAAGATTCAACGTTTCATAAACATTGAGTGGCATCACATTAATCGATGCTCCCAAATCCAACATAACATCCTCAAACTTAGTGTTGCCGATCACACATAGAACATTGAAGCTTCCGGGATCCTTCATCTTTGGTGGTAGTTTTCTTTGTATAATGGCCGACACCGTCTCACTCATTCTTACCACTTGTATCTCCCTTGTATGTCTTCGTGTAGTGCATAGCTCCTTGAGGAATTTTGCATACCTAGGCACTTGTCTAATGCACTCCAACAATGGAATGTTCACTTCAACCTTCCGAAATACATCCAACACTTCTTCGTCGGATTTCTCCTTTTTAGATTTCGCAAAGCGTGAAGGGAAAGGCATGTATGAGTTAGGCACACGTCCCTTCGTTGGATTTCTCGGCACACTCTCTTTCTTTGAAGTCGCGGGATCTCGCTCCATGTCATTCTTTCTCCACACTTGGCTCGGTTTCTCTGCCCTCTTCTCGGTTGCAGCCCCCTGTATTTCCGGTGTTTCCGTCGGCAGTAGCAGTGGCTCGGCTGCAACTTCTACATGTTGCTCGGCAGCAAGGCTGCCAGTTGTGGTTCCAAATTGTTGCTCGGCATCAATGTTACTGCCGGCAACTTTTCCTCCACTATTCTTGGCTTGTGGCTCGGCTAAGGTTTTATCACTTCGAGTAACAATGGCTTGAGCTTGCTCATTCCTCGGATTCTTAACTACTCCTCCTGGTAACTTTCCTTGCTCGGTAAACTTCCCCATAAAGTCCACGACTTGCCCCATTTGGGTTTTAAGTTCCCCAATATCCTTCGAGTGAGTTTGTTGTCCCGCAAGTAATGCTTGAGTAACACTCGAAAGAGATTGAATCAATGCCTCGTAGTTGGGGTTGCTTGTTGCTCCTTGAGATTGATTTAGCAAAGGTTGGAAGGTGGCATGGCTCGGCTGCCCTTGGTGTGGTTGGTAGGGCTGCCGTGGCACGAATGGTGCTCTTAGTTGATAGGGTGCGGCAGCCCCTTGATTTGGCTGCATTGGTGCTCTAAGTACATTGTCATTGTTCGTCCACCGAAAGTTCGGATGATCATTGAACCTCGGATTAAAGGTCCCGTACCTTTGGCCTCCTTGGAAACCAATAGCATTGCACTCCTTTACTCCCTCACTTGATCCAAATTGAGGGCATTGTTCGGTCTCATAGCCTCAGTGCAAATGCCGCACACAATGACACGTTTTCCCTTCATCATGCTACTCACCAAGTCGGCAAGCTTATCAACCTTCTCCTCTAACTTCGAACTTGAGGACGTCTCATGCACTTTCCCATACCAAATTGTTGGTTGTTTAATGCACGAACTTCCAACAAACTTCTTGCCGCTCCGGCATTCAATTCCAAGAAACTTCCTCCCGCGGCCGAATCAAGAAACTCTCTCTCCATAACACGCAATCCCTCGTAGAAATATTGCAGCAAGAGTCCATCGCTAATGCCATGCGACGGACACAAAGAAACTAGGGACTTGAACCTCTTGTAATAATCAAAGAAAGTCTCATCTCCGGCTTGCTTCACACTTGTTATTTGTTTCCTCAGATCCGTTATACGTGAAGCGGAAAAATACTTGAGCAAAAACTCATCCATCATTGAATTCCATGAAACAATGCGACCACTAGGCACCTCAAACAACCACTCTTTCGCTTGATCTTCCAATGAGAACGGAAAAACCTTCATCTTAAAGTGTTGCAAATCGGTTCCTCTCGGACACATAGACTCCGTGGTGAAATTAAACCATTGTAGATGCTTGTTGGGATCCTCACTTGGCATACCATAAAAAGACTTCAACTTGTGGAGGAATCCACTCCTCAATTCAATCTCTCCGGTCTTGTCCGCCTCCAAAGGAGGGTAAGTGATATTCGAAAGAGCTACCCCTCCTCCAGCAACATGACCGTTCTGTGTTCTTATGGAAGTCATAATCTCTTCCTCTTCTACTGATGGAGAGCTCGGCAAAGATGTGGCTGAGCTCGGTGGTGAAGATGGTTCGGACGGCTCGGATGGTGGTAACGACACAAACAAAGTGATGGCGAGCTCTTGATTCAAACGTTGCAATCGACCTTGATGATCTCGTGTCCAAATATTAGATTCGGACATGCACTTTTCTGAAATTTGCAACGTTTAAACAAGTTAGAACATCGCAAAGAAATAGAATGCAAGAATATACATCATTACAAGCCACGACTTTGGCGATTACAAAACATATTTCAAACAATGGTACACAAACAAAATCGGCAACAAGAACTATACAATCGGCAATGGTAGAGAATAAAAATGTCCATGATCATGTAATCTCTAAGTCTAATTTCTTTTAAAAAATTTGTTCTAACTCTCGAAGTACGTGGAGCAGAGGAGATAACGGTGCAATGGACTGATACAGCCCTCGGTAGTATCATGCTTTACCCGATATACCTCAAGAGTTCGAACCACACAAATAAGTTTTATCTTTTGAAGAAAATAGATCACATATGTCAAGTTATCTTCTAGCGTCTAAAGTGAGGTGATGCTTCGGCCCAAGCTATCGACTAGTTCGAGCGTGTTTTACTTTTCAAAGGTGGTGTTGTTAAGATTCACGGAGGGCGAACCCCCTACAGGAACCAGGTAGGACTCGTTGTTGGTCACCACGGGGAGCGAACTCCCTATCGACACACTCACCGAGAATGAACATCAGTCTGTGGGCCTTGAGATCCAGTTAAACAAACATGAGAACCATATCAATGAAACTAACATGCCCCATACTTTGTAAAACAAACTCGGGTCACTAGCGGTCTACAAGTGTTGATCAAAGCCGCCCTCAACCTCATAAAAATGGGTCTGCCAAGTTATCGCTCGTATGCGTGGGGAGGACGTATCCCACGTTTCCCAGTCTACATAAAAGACGGATCTAACATGGCATCATTCGTATGAAGGGTTAAGTTTAAGACCAACAAAAGTGGCTTCTCCCTACATGTTACACTTTAGAAACTACAATAAACTCAAACATACATAACACTATCAACTTCTTAGAAATTAAACTAAGTTACTACAAACATACATTCTTCATGCAACTTCCAAAATTTAAACTCTACATGCCGAAGCATATTTCTACTTTACAAAATCTAAACTAAAATCGAAAATTACAAACTTTACAGCTTTAGAACAAAAATTTCCAGCAATATTATATACACAACAATCACATAAATCAAACTTTTATAATCCCCGGCAACGGCGCCAAAAATTGATACGACTCGCCGAAGCGAGCATCAAGCAATAATAACCCTACAATCGTTAGTAGTACAGACATAAGTAGGGATCGTTCTAAACCGGGGATTAAGGGTACCTGAAATATGAGATTGTTAACACAAAATAACACAAACACATTTGCCCACAATTGTCACACTTATATACATATATACATATTTACACTAAATCAAGGGGGATAAAAGGCTTGGCAGCAAAGCTGCCTCTAAATTCCTAGACATGAATTTAAGACATGAAATTAGATCCTAAGTTATTATATACAAAGTTGGTCGACATTCTTCCACAAAGCACTAGCACGAAAACAATCAAAACACCTAACAAAATAGTAGACAAGACTCACGGCAAACAATGAAAAGGTGATCTAAACTCGACTTAGTTCCAATTCCCAATTAGAGCCGCAGCGGCCATCTAATCGTACTAGACTTCTCATGTACTTAGAATTAACTCAGCGTCTAATCCTAATCTGATTACTATCCGGCTTACATGACACGCAGCGTCGACACATAAACTAGCTAGCAAATACGCACAAAGTCTTTTTAATTAGAAACAAGTTTAACATGCAAGGCGTCACTCTTCATATTAGACAAGCAAGTTCATTTAAATTACTCCACCCCTTGTGAAAACAATACAAATAAAGCAACTCAGCTTCTACTAAATTCATATTAACTTTCGGCTAAATGAGATTAATTCCCCACACATAGCTATTGCATGTAACACCAACCTTTAAGGCACATGAATTTAAAGAACTAACCAAGTACAATTTTAAACCCAAATTGACATGTATTTGCCGACTGCCTAATTACTATTTTATTAAATATTTTCCTTACAATTTTAACATGCAATCCGAATTCTTACATCCAAAAACCAATTAAAGCTAAAGAAAACAAATTGATCATGCGAATTATAAAACCAAACTTCAATCCAAACAATACATAGACATAATATTTGAAACCAAGAATTCATGCTAACTTCATAGACAAAGTTTAACATAACTACAAAGAAAGAATTACAAAACCGAGAGTGGGGAGTAGATCACACTTTTAGAACACCTTTGGAGCTTCAAGTCGTGTGGATCTCGATGGATGATAGATAGTTGGTACGGCAGCAGTTTTCTGGAAGATGAATATGGAGGTAGGTTTTCGGCTAGGGTTTTCTTTGTAATGTGACACTTTTCTTCATGGTGCCGGCCTCTATTTATAGGAGAAAGGCTATAAAGTTTGTGACTTTTCCTTGTTCAAAACGGGATAGAAATCTTCAATAGATAAGATTTCCAAATCCGAGTTGGAATAGGCTTTTCTCTCCTTATTGAACAAAGAAACTCTTGCTTGGCCGGCTTATGATTTCTTCTTGGACGTTGCAAAGCTCTTTGGAATGATTTGGCACGCTTGCAGCCGCTTGAAGACATTACCGGAAATTCCTCTCTGCTCGCGAGTACAGACTTTGCTAGTATCGGGTATTGGCGAGCCTTCTTGGTGGCGAGTCTGGTGCTGGCGAGTATAAGCTTCTGGCGGGTAGCGTGAATTATGTATACTGGCATGCGCGGATGGTTGGCTAGTGGATATGTGCAAGCTGGTGAGCTAGTGTTGGCGGGTTGATCTTCTGGCGAGCAAGGTTGTTTGGCGAATAAATAAGGACTTGGCGAGCGAGATCTGGCGAGCATAAGCGAAGCTGATTTTTTTCCTTCTTCTCAGCAGATCTGACCATTGCGACTTTAACCGAATATAACTTTTTCCTCATTGCTTCGATTGATCTGTATTTTTGACACAAGACTCATTAGCAAGCCAACAAAATGCATACCAAATTTCATAAAATTTGGAAAAAAGATAGGTCACAAATCAATTCATCTTAGAATCATGAAAAAGACATATTTTGCACTATTTTCCAGAATTCTATAAACTTAGTCATTTTTCGGACTCTAAAGCATATATTTCCAAAACTCTACCAAAATGACACTAAACTATATTATGACTCTATCTTAAACAAATAAGGGTTAAACAAAGCATAAATGAGACCGTAAACACATTAATATCGTCGCACATTGTGCTCCTATCATGTACACATTAAATACTAAGGCACGAGGAGAAATTTATTGTAAAAATCAGTCAATTATGTTGTTTGACATGCCTGAAATCTCTTTGCCATAGCCAGAAAAGGCTGTACATCTCCTATTGTTCCAACAACAAGCATGGCGATTTTCAATCTTGGAACTGATTTCGCTATACTGCAAGTCGTATCATCAAGACTGATAGGCACATCTTCAAGAGAATGAAGCTCTAACAATTCAGATGCAACAGGTGCACTTCTCTCTAAATCAACTTCAACTATTCCATCATTTTGTATCTTGACTATCACAACAATTAGTTTTTTCTGATAACCAAACAAGAAAAATAATCAACAGTCAAGAAATGAAAACTGCTTGAAGAGGAAACTTTGTGTCTTAGGAAAAGGATCCAAACCTACTTTAACACACTCCATATAAGACAAAATCTGAATTTCATTGTTGTCTTCTACAGCCACAAAGTTTGACATGATCAAATATGCTATTATCCTCATGGTCTCAAGGCATACAGCCTCAAGTTCACTTGGCTTCTCTTCTTTGCTTCCAAACTCCCTGCTCATCATTTCACCTCCCCACCCACCACTTCTTCAACCAACCCAAAACCACCGCCCTCTTTACTTCCTCCTCCTCCGCCAAAATCCCAACCCAAGCCTCCTCCCTCTCCCACCTCTCCCTCTTCGCCACCGTCGCCCCCACCCCCTTAAAGCTCTCTTTCAACTCGACCATCTCCGCCAATCCCCTCTCACCCTCAACCCCGCCCCCAACCCCAACAACGGCACTGCCCTCCGCCGCGCCTCCATCTTCTGGTTCCGCAACGACTTCCGCATCCAAGACAACGAGCCCCTCAACTCCGCCTTCGATTCGGACGACGTGTCATTTCGGAGGAGAGGAGTGGCGGTCACTCAGGCGAGTTTGGGGGACTAGATCGATTGGGATCGAGGATGAGAGAGAGCGAGTTTTTAGGGTTTGGGGGATGAGAGAGGAGGAGGAGGATCGGAGGGAACTGCAGGGGGGCGGGGGACGAAGAGTTTGTTGTGTTGGGGGGATCCAGTGAGCCTAGAGCCAAAAGTTTTTTTTGGGGGGGGGGGGGGGGGGGGGGGGGGGTTCAGTGAGCTGAAGAGTAAAAGAGTTTGGGAGAGTCTGGGTGGGTTTCAGTGACCTAAAGAGCAAAGAGTCCGGGGTGGGAGATTAGCGAGCTAAAGAAGCAAAGAGTTGTGGGGAGAGATTCAGTGAGCTGGAGCAGCAAAGAGTGGGAGTGAGGTTCATCCAAAAAAAAAAAAGAGAGAGGGAAAATTCCCTCCACAACTTCAACCCTAAACTTTAAACACAAATACCAAAAACCCTAAACCCTAAACCCTAAACTCTAAACACAAATACCAAAAACCCTAAACTCTAAACTCTAAATTTACACAACGCATTTAAATATTACTCTTGTATGATTACAGTCACACAATGCATCTAAATACTACTATTATATGAATACGGTCAATTAAATAGACATAATTAGAGTTGACACATGCGATCGAGGCTATAAAATTATCGAAAATAAGTGAGTTTCATACCATATCCATATTTCACTATCATGATCACATCGTATGGTCTGTTTTCTATATTTTTCATTTCCTTCATATAGTTAGTTTAGAAAGATACACACTTATGTATAACCTAACAGACAAGTTATATGACATTAGTAGGCATAACCATGATTCAAACGAGCAATTTGACTAAACTCGATAAAACAAACATTCGACCGTTGGATGTGATCACCGTATTGAAATAAGGTCATGGTACGAAATTCTCGAATTTTTGATAACGTTTGTGTCTTGATCGTATGGAATTCAAAATGCCATCAATTATAAATTCTCATGGATTTCATAATGTTCTCATCAAAACACACCATAAATCTTCTGCTTGATATTAATGAATTTCTAGACTTGTTGTTTGCTTCTCTCTCTCTCTCTCTCCTAAATTAAAAACTAATCAAGCAAATCAGAGGTCAACCTAGAATCTACTAAAAATCCTTGGCAGCTCAATCACATAGTCCACTTTATCACAATACAATACCTAGAAGTTGTGAATGTATAAGCATGAGCTAAATAAGTTACAAATTCACCACAACTAAACTCATATCAATCAATTTTAAAATCCAGGTACTTAACTTTGTTGTATCATTGCCATTAATACAACCAAGCTTTGCCTATCCCAACCTACATCGAAGATGGTAAATGATCAGTGCAATCAATCAATCAACACAACTTGTTCATATATTATTTCAATTCCTACAACCAATAATCCTTAAATCCCCACTCCCTATCAAATTGAAAGAAAAGAAGGACAAAGCTATCCATATATATAAAGTACGCAACAAAATTTGAATGAAACAACCATAATCATAATCAATTTTTATAAGCGGTTGTTGGTATTTTCTGAAATAGAGAAGTTACGAAAAGGTATAGCATATGAACTTTACAATTTTAGATGAGATTAAGAAAATAATAGCAAACACACAACCACTAAATTACAAAACCATAACAATGGAACTAATGAAAAATAAAAAACAACAATATCACCTGGAGATAGCCAAACAACCCAGACGAACAACACAACTCAAACAACTGCATCAACAAAACCCAAGATCACCTGTAACGACAAAACCCAAGACCGCCCTACAAAAAAAAAATACACAGAAGAAGAAATCCCATAAGAATCGTAGCAGAAGAAAATAAAATCGAAGAAAGAAAGAGAGATTATACTAAGAAATAGGTCACCTGATTACTATAAAATATGATGAACCTGTAATACAAAAACAGTAAAACCCAATCAATCTCAATCCCCAGAACATAGAGGAAGAAAACAGAAACACTCATAACAAAAGAGCAATCCCCTATTTCTTCCACCTCTACTTCCCCTCAATTAATCTCCAGCGCATTGGGAGCTTTCAGAAAAAGAAGAAATTGGGCAGACTAATTTGAGAAGAAAAGAGAAGAAGATTGGTGCACACAGAAACAACTTATAAAGAAAAAAGAAGATCGGGAGGCTTACGAATTTGAGGTCCGAACAACCTGCTCTCCCTTCTTCTCCTAATCAAAACCCAATTCGCCAATTTCGACAACAATATTCAAAAACGTCAACAACATCAAGACCTGAGAAAGTAAACCAAACAATCAATCAAACCCTGAATTGAAGAAAACCACACACAGTAAGGCATCAGTTAAACCGTAAACTGAATGAAACAACACCCGATAACAACATGCAAAACTGACCAAGCCGATCCACTAATTCTCAGCATGCAATACTCTGCTCCACAGTTGATAAGAGAAGTAGAATATGAGAAGCAGTTCGATGGCGTCGATGACCAAAAAACGCAAAACAAAATAAAAGAAAGGATCCCAACCTCATGTAGAGACATGCAGGAGCACACGTGTCACCACCAGGACGCAGCAGGCCCAACCCAACCAACCCATAACGCAGCAAGCCCAACCCGACCCAAAACAAATGCTACAGTAACCGATGGCATTTTTGTAATAAACCCGACTATAGCACGCTTAATAAGGTGAAGACAACGTTGACCTAGGCAGCTAGGCACACACTTACACTAACCAGAAGAAACAGACCCAGACGCACCGCTGTAGCTACACAGAACGCAGAGCAAGATGGTTCTATATTTTCCTTATCGTGTATAATGCTATCATCTGCAGAGTGTTTGGTGGTGGGATGATCAAAACACTACTCCTTCCCAATTCATCATGGGAGACACTACGTCACGATATCATGGAGATGATTGTGCCACACCTGAGTGTGCGTGATCGTATACGATTGAGCAGTGCTTGCAAGCCTTGGAAAACCATTTCTATGCGCACAAACATCCCCAATGCTCCACACCAACTTCCCTGGCTAATTCTTCCTCAATCTAGTCACACTATGCCAATTATGCCTTCATACGACACAAATGTTGTGTCGCCTGAATGAAATCATATATGTCGTCTAGTAATATGTCGCTCTTAGGAGTATCAGGTGACACAAATGTTATGTCGTCAAATAAAACTCAGGCTACATATAAATAAAGAAAAGTCTTATGTCGCTAGATACCCCAAACAACGACACGCTACTAGTGGACATAACTTTTATACATGAGATGACATAAGGGTATAGGTTGCATGAAACACTTTTTGGGAGGTTAATTAGGCGATTAGAATAAGCGACATATAAATGTTACCTTGAATAGCATCACTCAATAAATATCTATTGTTGTTATTTAGGCTACATATATCAATTGTAACTTTGCATTGTTTTTGTGTAGCTAAAGCCATACATCTTGGTGTGTTTTTGTTATGCAAATTTAGACAACACATATATGTAGTTTCAGTGCTCCCGTGGGGTTCGACAACGAGATTCGTTATCACCTTTACTTCTCTGCTTGGTTGAGGAGGTTTTGAGTAGGGGGTTGTCTCAGCTGGTTTCTAAAGGTCAAATTACTCGTATTGCGGCTCCTAAGAAGGTCAGCCCTCCTTCGCATGTCCTTTTTGTATATGATGTAATGATTTTCATGAAAGTAATTCTCGGAGTCTTCGCAACCTGATGAAGTTTATGGATGAGTATGCCCAGAATTCGGGTCAAGTAGTGAACAAAGCCAAGTTGTCAGTGTTTCTTGGAAAGTATGCGCTCAGGCGTCGGATTGTAATTCAGAAGGTATTGGGTATTTGACAAGCTTCTTTCCCCTTTACATATCTCGGAGTTCCTATCTTCCAGGGCCGGCCAAAGTCTAGTCATTTCCAAGCCATTGCAGACAAGGTCAGATGTCGGCGTTCATCTTGGAAAGGTAAGCAGTTATCTCAGGCTGGTACTTTGCAACTTATATTGTCGGTGATTCAGAGTGTGCTCATTCACAATTTTCAAGCTTATGCTTGGCCGAGATCTATTCTTTTGAAGGTGCAAGGTTGGGCCCGTAACTTTTTCTGGTCTGGTGATTGTTTGAAGAGAGGCTCGGCTCTTGTTGCCTGGGACCCTTGTTGTCTTCCTTTAGATCAAGGGGGTTTAGGTTTAAAGAATCTGATCCACCTAAACCACTCTTCTTCTAAAAAATTGTTGGAGCATTGTGACCGCTTCCACCTCGTCGACAATATTCCTTATAAGCCGTTTTCTCTCATGTTCTATGCAATTCCTGGAGTATTATCAGCAGTCTTCGGTTTGGTTTGAGATTAAAAAGTTTTAGAGTAAGTTTTATTCCAAGTTATATTGGATAGTGGGGGATGGGAGGAGTATTGATTTCTACTCAAATAACTGGTTGGGTTCTCCTATATCGAGGCTTCACTGCATTTCTCATGTGATCTCTCATGCCGATCAAAGTTAGTGGTGCTATTAAAAATAAATAATGGGCGTTGCCTCCCTTGTTTACTTTTCTCTTTCCAGATATTGCTGGTCTGATAAGTGTTGTGCAGCTGCCTTTGGATACTGTCTCGGATCAGGTTATTTGGCTTGATACTCCTGGTCATCTCACTACAAAGGCTGCATTCTCATTTTTCTTCCCTTCGCGTCCTGCAGTTAAGTGGAGTAAATGGATTTGGCATAAGGCCATTCAGCCGAGGAGAAGTCTGGTGGCTTGGAAAGTCATTCATGGCAGGATGTTGACTGATAATGTTTTACAAAGACGTGGAACTTCATTGTGTTCTAAATGCTCTTTTTGTAGCTTGAGCGGCGAGACTCTGATTCATCTTTTCTTTGGCTGCCACATAATCAATGCTTTTTGGCAATGGCTAGCTTCTTGATGTAGAGTTTCTTTGCCTTCAGGTACTCCTCTTTTGCACCTAATCTCTGTGGAGTTCTTAGACAGTATGTCATATAGTAATGGAGAGCTATGAAGTTTTGCTTTCTGTAATGGTTTGTGGTGCATTTGGACATATAGAAACAAGATCAGATTTGAGGAGGCAGCTTTAGATTTACTGAGGTTCAAGCATTCTTTTTTGATTGCCCTGAGGGAGTCTGCTTTGATTTCTTTTGTTCCTTGTGAAAGAATTTCAGGAGTGCATGATATGTTTCAGGTGCTTCGTCTTTCTTCGTTACGTCTTAAGGCTTCAAAATTCACTCATGTCCGATGGGATCCTCCTCCTGATAATTGGATAAAAGTCAATACTGATGGTTCTTTTTGTGATTCTGTTACCACGGATTTTGGTGGTATCTATAGAAATCATGATGGGTTGTTCATGGGGGCTTTTGCAAGAAAGGTGGAGGTTCATAGTGCCATTGATGCAGAGGTTTTGGCAGGGATTGAGGTTTTTTCGGATTGCCTGGGTAAATGGATGGACCCGTCTCTGGCTAGAAACTGATTCTTCCTTAGTAGTTCATTATTTCAGGAATCCTAAGCTTGTACCATGACGATTGAGAGTTGCTTGGAGTAACTGCCTCTACACTGCTCGCCAGATGCATTGTAGAGTTTCTCATATTTATAAGGAAGGGAATGTGGTGGTGGACGCGTTGGCTAATTTTGGTGTCCGTAATGTTAGGTATAAATGGTGGGATAGTCTGCCTGCTTTCATTGACCGGATATATGGGAGAGATTTGTCCTCAGCAGCGTATTACAGATTTCATTAGTATGTGTATTATTTGAAATGTTCTAAAAGGCGCTAGGCGCTAGTCGGGCGGTGACCCAAAGCCTAGCGCCTGGATGGACTAGGCGGGGACTAGGCGATTTACATTTTTCACATTTAATTAATAAATATTATATTTAAAAATAGTTTAATATGAGTAACTTGAAAAAACTTAGCATGACGTTTCTCTAAAAATGAGCAAACCAACCTGTAAAATATTCACCACATCACAACGTAAATTTATAATCACATCACAACTTCAAAATATTAGGTTTTAGGACTTTTTTGGACTTTTTTCAGACCCGGCCCACCCGCCTTGCCCGCCTCACTCGCCTTGGCCTGCCTCACCCCTCCTAGGCAGTCCCTCGGCGGCTTGCCGCCTAATTGAAGAAAAATGGGTGAAATCGGGGCGGCTTGGCTCAGCCTAGCGCCTAGGCGGTGCCTGGACGGGGCTGGGCGGCGCCTTTTAGAACAGTATTTATTTATGTGGAAGGTGTTTGGTATCTCTTTAGTGTTTTTAGTCCAAGCAAGGAGAATGCCCTGCATGTGTTATATTCTTTTGGCTTTTCAATAAATTTCCTGCTAAGGGCGAGGAGTTAGCCCAATATATATATATATATATATATATATATATATATATATATATATATATATATATATAGTCTCAGCTTGTTTAAAAGAACACAAAATTAAAAACCACACACATTTTGGAAATCTAATTTACTCATTTATAAAACAGAATCAACAAACAGTAATATCTAGTTATCAAATACATCCATAATTGTTCCATATATAAACTTAATGCTAAAGAAGCATGATCGAAAGACATAACTTCACATAAAATTCTATCATAAAAGAGAAAGAGTGATCCAAGAAGTCAAGAGAGAGATGTAGAAATAAATGAATTTACCTGTTGCTGAAGAAGGGATATCGATAGCGGCGCCGTGTTGAGTGAAAAATGAATGAGAAAGAGCGCTATAGTTAGCAAGTGTTATCGAAGGGAGAGAAAAAAGGAGTACTCAGGTTAACACCACCTAAGGAGGAGAATTAGAAAACACGGGTTTACTTAAACCCGTTTAACTTTGTACCTTTCAACACCAAACATAGTATTAGTCATATAGTACTCCTTATTTAACACAGTCCTGAGTCTAATCCCAGTAACCAAACATGCACTAATGCTCTTTCGTTATATTCTATATTTAATGGATGCCCTGAGGCACTCCTTGTTATTTTTCCTTTTCTTCTTCTAAATAAATTATTTTACTTGATAGTAGTTTAGTAACCTCAATTATGATTCATGATCATAATTTCCGTGTGGAGTAACTGCCCCTTCTCTCCAAACAGTGGGAGCAGTTGATGGTTGCATGCAGTTTTAGACGTTTTGGCTACACGTTTGATTAGGGGCACGTGGTACACTTTTCTCGGTTCGGAGTTTTCCTACAGTGTTTTTTATTCGAACAAGGTTTTAACGAGGCCACCTTTAGTTTATGTTTGAGAAAAAGTGATGATATTTTTCCATTTTTTCCGATTTGGTTATAAGTATGTATTTTTATGAAGGCTACAACATTCGCGGTTTTATTTCCTGACTTTCTTTTAGGTTTTGGATTGTCATGTTGACATTCCCGTACTTATATTATTTGTAATTGTATATGTCTCATGCGAATATATGTCCACTTCTTCTAAAAAAAATAAAAAATTATGATTCATGATCATCATTCTTCAAATTTGGTTGGAGATCCTTTTTAGTGATGGTGGTTACTACCTAAAGGGCCGATCCATTGGTCCCAGTGGCAGTTTTGAAATATCACCACAAATAGAGTGGTATTTTTGACCTCAGCTAAAGTGTTACGGCAAAGGATCGTTTTATTTTTATTTTCTAGTTTTAACTCGTGGCACTTCTCTCCGTCGTCGTCTTCTTTCTTTTTTCCTCCGAATCGGAGAAGAAAACGATTACAAAATCTCTCTGTAAATTTCTCCGCAGGGCTTTGAATTACTGCTCGGAAGTTCGGTTTCTCCGGCGCTCGGCCGCACGTGTGAAGTATCCCGAGCACGGCGTGCCTCTTTGATCTGTGGATGTCTGTCTGATTCATGGTCCTGATCTGAGCGCGATTCGCAATTCGACGGTGGCGATGGCGTCGGCGCAGAACCAAGCAGCGAATGTCGATCTATTCGATGCGTATTTCCGACGAGCCGATTTGGACCGCGACGGTCGAATCAGTGGCGCCGAAGCCGTCGCTTTCTTCCAAGCCTCCGGTCTCCCTAAACCGATCCTCGCGCAGGTACTTCTCACCATATATGTATTTCAGTTATGCATATATGCTATGTATGTGTTTAATTATAGTCTTGATCAGATTGATTTGGATTTTTAGTCTAGTTGTGATTGAAGTAGTTGATATAAGCTCCGGCGTCGTAGTTCTTTGATCGGTGCTGAGCTTTGTATTGCATTGTCATATATGGAGAATTGATGCTTATTCAGTTGAATTTTCGATACTAAAATGGGAAAAATTGATAGTAACTAAGTAGTTCTCTTAGCATTTTAAGAACTCGAGAAAGTTTTGGTATCAAATAGCATCGAAAGTAGCTGTCACTCCACTCATTTGGTTTTCTGGTGTACTTTGGTCCGATCTTAGGTGGAGCATTTTAGTAATGGTGCTATAAGATTTGAGTTGTTTGCATAGATGAAGCCTGGAGAATTGTTTCTGAACTTACGACTAGGCAGTTGTGTAAACCTAGAGCAGCATTTGGTTTGGTTAGGTTAGGTATGAATGATTTTATAAGCTGATTCTGAAGTTGTGCGGATTGCAGCGTATTACTGACAGGTTTTTGATTGGTTAATGATGATACGAGCATATAGGTTTATGGTATATGTTTAGTTGGAGTGATTACTATATGGAACAATAAGTTTGGATTATTCATCTGCTAGCTCTAGATAAAATGAAGTATTCTGTCATTATGTGTTTACTATAGAAGTTTGGATCAGTTCAAGTTATATTGTGTGATTGTCTTTCTGGCAGATATGGGCATATGCAGATCGGAGGCAGACTGGTTTTCTTGGTCGGGAAGAGTTCTACAATGCCCTTAGACTTGTTACTGTGGCACAAAGTAAGCGAGACCTCACCAACGAAATTGTGAATGCAGCTTTATATGGACCAGCTGCATCTAAAATACCTGCACCACAAATAAATTTGACTGCTACAGCTGCAGCTGCACCTCAATTCAGTTCTCCTGCAGTATCTTCCACCCCAGGCGGTGCTGTCAATCCCACATCCTCCCAAAATCTTGGGTTAAGGGGGCCGCAAGTTCCTTCGAATGTAAATATGAACCACCAAGGTTTCTTATCTCAAGGTCAGACAATGAGGCCACTAGTGCCTCCATCTACTACTGCTGCTTCCCAACCAATGCAGGGTGTATCTTCACAAGGGTTCTCCCAGGGAGTTTCAGTGGTAGGTTCACGTCCACCAAACTCGAGCATGTCAAATGATTGGGTTGGAGGAAGGGCAGGTGGAGCTCCAACAGGGATGCACTCTCAAGTCTTAAGCAGAGGGATCACTCCCTCTGCAACACAGGATGGATTTGGGATGGCAACATCTGGACCAACAGTTTCTGTACCATCTAGACCACAGGCAGCTTCTGGCATAATACCATCAGGACCACCGGCTAAGGATTCCAAACCATTAACTGTTTCTGGGAATGGCTTTGCTCCCGACTCATCTTTTGGAGATGATGTGTTTTCTGCAATCCCATCTCAACCAAAACAAAACTCCTCTACAAATTCATTTCCGTCTGGCAGCATACCAGTCTCATCTGCCATTGTACCAGTATCTGCTGGGCCCCAGTCTTCTGCTAATGCATTTCCAGGTGGCAGTATATCACTCTCATCAGCAGTAGTTCCAGTCGCTTCTGGGCCTCAATCTTCAGAGAAGCCAAGTACCATTTCACCAATGCAGCCTGTTGGTGGCCAACCTCAGCAGCCCCGGTCATTTGCATCATCAAACCAGCAGGTCCCCACTCAGACTTCAACACCTGTAGTTTCACATGCAGCTGGGAACTCTGCTTCTGGTCAGTCCCAAATGCCATGGCCAAGGATGGCTCAAACTGATGTTCAGAAGTACTCAAATATATTTGTGAAAGTCGACACAGATAGAGATGGGAAAATCACTGGTGAACAAGCTCGTGACTTATTTCTGAAATGGGGATTACCAAGAGGTGGGCCTGTTTGCATTTAGTTTTAGCTTATGCCTTATAGTTCTTGTAGATATTATGAATTTACAAAAGCTCTCTGTTTCTTGTGGTTGCTTCTTTTGTGGTAGTAATGAACCTGATAACAGTCTAGGTAAACTCTAATACCTCACTGTTTAAGTTGTTAACAGTAACTCCATTATTTTTTTGTCCAAATTCACATATGTAGGTGGTGTTGGAGTATCAGTTTTACCTTATGCTGAATTTAAAATGCTAGATTGATAAGTCATAAAATGTTCTCCTGTGAACAGCTTTCTTTGCTGTTGGATGTTTTTATTTTCTATATTATTATTATTATTATTATTTTCAGATGTATTGTAGTGTCTCCTTTGTTGTTTACTGCCACCATGTGCACACGGTACATCTTACAAGTCTGCTGCACAGAGTGCATCTTGTATTTAATGCTGTTGTAAGAACTTGCTCGATGACATAGATGTATTACACAGAAATCTCAATTTGAATATGGAAGTAGTTTCTCTTGCCAGCCAATCTAACTTGTTGACCAACTCATATATAAGCATTGTAACTTGGAATTATGTCTTAATGTGGTCTTCTGATTGATAACCATGTCAGATTGTTGGGCAAGAGAACAATTAGATTATAAACTAATATGATATTTGATTTTCTTGTTACTTTCTATTTTCGCAAGTCATATAAAACACTACTTCATCTTCGTCTGCACCCTGTATTCCTGATGCCTAGACTTTTGTAGCTTTTACTTTTCTAATATGACAAAGAACAAATAATATGATTTTCATAGAAGTACTTCTTAACCCTGTGCTATTGTTTACATCTGTCAGAGGTTTTAAAGCAGGTATGGGACTTATCGGATCAAGATAACGATAGCATGCTTTCTCTCAAGGAGTTCTGTATTGCACTATATTTGATGGAGCGGTATAGGGAGGGACGTCCTCTTCCAGCAGCTCTCCCAAGCAGTGTTTTGTTTGATTTATCTGGTATTATTCAACCTGCCAATAATTATAGCAATGCTGGGAATGTGGCTTGGAGACCTGCATCTGGTATTCCTCCACACATGACACCCCCAGTTGGTGGAGCGCCTGGCCCTGGCGGACGACCCCCAGTTGGAGGGATGCCTGGCCCTGGAGGTCGTCCCCCGGTTGGAGGGATGCCTGGTCCCGGTGGTCGACCCCCAGTTGGTGGAAGGCCGCCAAAACCAGTCCCTGCTTCTAATTTTGAGGAAAGGCCGCAGACCAATCAGCAGAAACCAAGAGTGCCAGAGTTGGAGAAACATCTTGTAGATCAACTTAGTGAAGAGGAGATTAAGTCACTAAACTCAAAGTTCAATGAAGCAACAGAAGCTGATAAAAAGGTGCTTAGTGTATACTTTATTCCTGTCTTCCCAATTTTTAGCGAGACGTTTTCCATGTCAGATGATGTGATCAAGCTTTCATTTTTTGACTTCTTAAGTTCTAATGTTCTTTACATGTCTGCATACACACACATACTTTTTTTTTATACGCATTTTGGATTTCTCCAGTATTTCAATTGCTCCAGCATGTTCTCTGTTTTTGCAGAGTTTTGTTTCTTAGTTTGGTTTCTGACACATGTCAAGTCATATTATATAGCTCTGATGCATAGCAAGTTCAGCGAGTTTTTTTTTTAATATTTTTTTTAATATCTTGTCTTATTTTGATTCCTTTTTCCGTGGAGAATATTTTAATTAACTTTTAATGTGAAGTTTGTTACAACACTCAATTTATAATGGTACCATGTTCAGTTCATGGAGACAAGATTATTTAGCTTGATGATAGCATTTCTATGTACTTTTAGTGCTCATAATTACTCTATTGAACTTTATTCCTCTCTGCTTGGTTTTTCTTGCCTTTTGACGCTATTATTTTCCCTTGAAGGTACAAGATCTGGAGAAAGAAATCTTGGAATCTAGAGAGAAAATAGAGTATTTCCGTGTCAAAATGCAGGAACTTGTGAGTATCTCATCTTCCTTGTTCAATGTGATTTGTGTGCATTTAATTGTTTCGTGGTGTTTTAACGATTTTTGGATGTCCAAAAGTCTGTTCTTTTAAGTTATGGTAATTCATGGTCTTCTTATACTCTCTGGTGTTTGAATTTTTTTCTTTCTTAAAACTAGAAATTCCTCGCATGCTATTTAATTGATAGAAGGGGGGAGAGAAAACAAGATACAAGGAAGTTACTGCAGAGAAAGAGAATAAAGATAATATGTCATGACTTGGATAGCATTATAATATTAAAATCTATATAAGTTTTTTTTTTCATTAAAAAATCTAGATAAGTTGGAAAGATGAATTTGGTAAAGCTCTTCTCTTTATATAATTTACAAATATGGGTGGTTTTGTTGTTTGGTAAATCCTTACATCAACAAGGACTCTTACAGTAAAGTAACTTGGGTAAGTGATTGTGTGTTTCTTGTGGTCTTGGGGTTCAAACCCCCTCATGGCACTTGCCCAGCTACTTGCTGAGTTTCCTTTCTCATATTTTAAATTACGACAGAAGACCCCCGTTTTGAGCTTGGGTCTGCAAAGTGGGTTGGACGATGTCTTGTAATGAAAATAAGAAAAAAAAAGGGTCAGTTGGAGAATCATTAAATTCATTCATATGCAACGCAATAATGATGAAATAAAGATCCAGTTTTAGTTTCTTTTCTGATCTGCAGCTAGGGTTATAGGGTGTATTACATTCATATTTACTTGGAAGAAGAGTACGATCTTAGATCATGTGTTTTCTGATAATGTTCAGACTTTGGTGCATTTGTAGGTGACTTTATATCAGTGCACGATAGTTTTGGCATGTCACCAAATATGTTATAATTTATATCAAGTGGTTAATTTGATGTAATTAGGCTTCATTCTGTCAACTGTTGACTGCTGATAAGGAAGATTCTTAATAATTGCATCTAAGTTTCACATTTATTTAGAGCATTTCACCTTGATATATTTTCTCTAATCTACTTTCCTCTTATTTATAAGGTTTTGTACAAAAGCAGATGTGACAATCGTCTCAATGAGATTACAGAAAGGGCATCGTCCGATAAACGTGAGGTATATTCTGGTCTACTTGAGGCTATGCATGTATTCACATTCGTCTTTTGTTGCACATTGTCTTATTGAACATTACAATTTAGGCGGAGGCCCTAGCCAAGAAATATGAAGAGAAATACAAACAAACTGGAGATGTAGCTTCCAAGTTGACTATTGAAGAAGCCACCTTTCGTGATCTACAGGTACTTGTCACTAAGTTTCATAATTTATTCATCATGTGTGCTCCTGTTTTGGTATTTTGTATTTCAAAGATTAAGAGGCACATGGTACTGTGTACTGTGTTGAGGTGGTTCCCTTTAAGTGTTTTGGTAGATAGACTAGATTTTGAGTTCATAATCAAGTAGGAGTATTAGATGCATTCTGTCACATGCATTGTGTGTGGTTTCTTCTAGTATTAAAAAAAAACAAATTTATTTTTCTAATGGATGTATGTGCAGGAGAAGAAAATGGACCTGTACCGGGCAATTGTCAAGATGGAGCAAGAAGGTAGTGGTGATGGCACTCTTCAGGTATACATTAAGATCTAAACTTAGATTATTAAAGATAGTCTTTCCAGAATATTGTTAATCTTTTAACTTAAATTTCAGGATCGCGTTGATCGTATCCAATCTGACCTTGATGAGCTTGTGAAAACCCTCAATGAGCGCTGCAAAAAATATGGATTACGTGCAAAACCTACAACATTAACTGAGCTTCCTTTTGGTAAGTTGATCTCCTCTTGTTACTTGGGACTATTAGAATCGTATGTAAGGATGATAGTTATTCTACTCGGTATTGAAATATAACTAATAGAAAATGGTGGGTAAAAATAGTCCCTATCCAGAGCGCGGCTCCGCTCTGAAATTAAAGAGCGGGACTCCTTATTTGACCCACTTTCCGGTCGAATTTCTATATCTCCACCGTTCAGTATTTAAGTATATGTGTGTAGATCACTTATGCAAAGTTTCATCAAATTTGATAATCGTTTGAACATTCCTAGTCGTGATTAACACGAATGGTTCATACTGAACAGATTCAGTTTGTTGATTGATTTTTTTATCGTTTTGATACCTTAACGATCACCAAATGAGCTGAAAAGTTGTAGAGATGATATATATATATATATTATTATTTAAAAAAAAAAACCAGTGTCATAAAATTCTTTGGAGTTAAATGTTATTTATCTGATGTAACTGAAAGGGTTTTTTGAATTTTTCATTTCTTTCTTTATGTTCTTAACTCCATAAATATGAATTATGTTGCATCTGGCTCCTGATTTTTAAATTTATGATTTCTAATTTAGGCTGGCAAGTGGGCATTCAAGAAGGAGCTGCTGACTGGGATGAAGATTGGGATAAGTTCGAAGATGAAGGTACGCCATATATTGATCTAGAGTTGGTGCATCATTATTATTAGGTTAGAAATAGCACATGAAGTTGTGAAACAATTCTAAGATTTTGATACCTAATCTGCCAGATGCATGGCCATACCATGCCAGGGAGAACAGTCTTGTACTCAGTGTTATTCTTTATGTTATCAAATGATGTCTCTTATCTAATATATAGTCTGATGCATATTTTATAACTGCCCATTTCATGATGACTGATCTAGTTCACTCGGTTCAGAATAGTTTAGTCGTTACATGCATCTTTGCAAAAGAGGTGTTTAGTTCTATAGTTCACTCGGTTCAGAGTAGTTTACTCATTTCATACATCCTTTGCAAAAGAGGTGTTTAGTTGTGGTAGTCATTTAGATATTGTTTTCCCTTTCCGCATGGTGAACATAGTATATTGCTACTTTAGTTCCATTTATTAGTTTGCTAATTTGAAGGTTGCTTTCAAATTATTGAAGGTGGCTAACACAGAATTTTATTGTTCAGGATTCACATTTGTCAAGGAGCTCACTCTTGATGTACAAAATGTCCCAGCTCCTCCAAGGCAGAAACCCTCATCAGCTAAGAAAGAAAAAGCTTCTACAGCTGAGAGGCCAGCAGCTGCTTCTCAGGCTAAAGTTGATGTTGAGTTGGAAAAGCCACAAAGTACAGATGAAAGGGTAGTTGAAAATGGAGCCGCTTATGATAAGAATGAAGATGAATCAGGAAAAAGTGTTCCAAACAGTCCATTAGCTAGCAGTACTGTTGGAAGCCCGTCAAGAGAATTTTCAGATTCTAGCTTTGGAAAGACTACAGTCTCACCCTGCGACAAGGAAACTCCAAGGTATATATGTGAGCTCTGCTTAATTACTGTTTGTTGATGCTTTATACTTAAAGAGCAGGTTTTGTTATTGCCAAAAAACTGTATCTAAATCTTTGATAGTTCTGTCTTCCTCACTAAAATATATATACTATCCTGTTTTCCTTTTACTTGAAATGAGCATCTTGTATCACTTTGTTGTTTGTACCACATTTCATATATATATATATATATATATATATATATATATATATATATTTCTTTCCAATTAATTATATGTCATCATACTTCTTTCTCAAGTTCTTGGTCCAAATTCCTTTTTCATCTTGATTAGCTCTGGTGCATTTATATTGGATGGAATGATCTGTCAAGTATCAACTAGCCCTTTGATATAACCCGTCCTTTGTAAAATGATGACCCTCATTAATGTCATCCTGCCTTATATTGGCCATCATAATCATATTGGTGGATTTGTCGAGAACTGCGCATCTTCTACGTGAATTGTTGCAATCAAATTTTTTTTCATGTGCAGTGACCATGGGGGTGTTGGGTCTTTGTTTTCTGGTGACAAGAGTTTTGACGAACCAGCATGGGGTACATTTGACGCCAATGATGATGTTGACTCGGTGTGGGGATTTAATGCAGTTAGTACCACCAAAGTAAGCCAATACTTTTGCATTGTGTACTCACTGCTAGTCTAATGGAAATCACTACTTTGACCTCATGTAATTACTGGATGATTTATCTTCTACTATCTAGTTACTTGTGGTGCTGACGTGACCATTTAGTGTTTCATTGTTTTGTTACAAGGGATGCCTCTAGGGACCCAAGAAAATTACTAATTTTGTTCTGTTGTGTGAGTTTTAGGTGTTTTTAAGAGCATTGGTATTGCTATTCTCTTCAGTGATTATTAGTCAAAATTTTCTTTCAAGTAGTAGATGCAAGAGTCTGTCCAACCAGATACGACCAAATTGAGCTTTTGGATTCAGTATTGGCTTGTTGTATATATAAAAGGAGTTATGGAATTGCTTTTGAGTTTGGTTCGATTAAAATCTCTGTAGCGGTACTCTAAATCTGGCATTGGAAAGTAATTTTGCATCAAGATCGTCTTGTGTTATGCTGTGTGTTACTCCGAGTGAATGTGCATGGTGTGTTGTAAATTTTTGAAATATGTGTGGTGGGGGGTGGAGCGGGGAGGGGGTTTGGAAGTTCTTGATAGGAGAAGTAAATAAGACTAAAAATACTATGGGCTTACTTTTCTTTCTTCCAAGCCTATGGCTTTGCTGATAATTGTTATTGTTCTTGACATACTGAATTGTGTCATTGACGCTTTTATCATTTACGGTGTAGGATACTAAAAATACTATGTGCTTACTTTTCTTTCTTCCAAGCCTATGGCTTTGCTGATAATTGTTATTGTTCTTGACATACTGAATTGTGTCATTGACGCTTTTATCATTTACGGTGTAGGATACTAAAAATACTATGTGCTTACTTTTCTTTCTTCCAAGCCTATGGCTTTGCTGATAATTGTTATTGTTCTTGACATACTGAATTGTGTCATTGACGCTTTTATCATTTACGGTGTAGGATACTAAAAATATTATGTGCTTACTTTTCTTTCTTCCAGGCCTATGACTTTGCTGATAATTGTTATTGTTCTTGACATACTGAATTGTATCATTGACGCTTTTATCATTTACGGTGTAGGATACGGATCACGACGGTAATAGAGACAACTATTATTATGGTGGGTCTGGGGAGTTTGGCCTCAACCCTATCAAGACTGGATCTTCCCAAACAAGTGGCCTTTCCCAGAAGAGCCGCCCATTTACTTTTGATGATTCCGTTCCTAGCACACCACTCAATTCAGGATTTTCTCCGCCAAGGTTCAAAGATAGTACAGAACCCTCATTTGACAGCTTCTCAAGGTTTGATTCCTTCAGATCACATGATAGTGGATTTTTCCCTCAAGAAAAGTTTGGAAGATTTGATTCTATGCGCAGTAGTAGAGATTTTGATCAGGGTCATGGGTTCCCATCATTTGATGACATCCCAGATCCCTTTGGGTCTTCAGCACCATTTAGGACATCACTGGATAGTGAAACTCCAAGAAGAAACCCAGACCCTTTTGGTTCTTCCTCGTCATTTAGGATATCATTTGACAGTGAAACTCCAAGAAGAGACTCAGACCCTTACGGGTCTTCAGGTCCATTTAGGACATCATTTGACAGTCAAACTCCAAGAAGAGACTCAGACCCATTTGGTTCTTCAGCGTCATTTAGGACATCATTCGATGGTCAGACTCCAAGAAGAGATTCAGACCCTTATGGGTCTTCCGCTCCATTTAGGTCGTCATTTGATGGTACTCCAAGAGCAGACTCTCACCCTTACGGATCTTCAGCACCATTCAGTACATTTGACAGTCAAACTCCAAGAAGAGATTCGGATTCTTTCGGATCCACCGGGCCTTTTAAATTATCAATGGAGAGTCAGACTCCGAGGAGAGACTCAGATAATTGGAGTGCATTTTAGCTGTGGGAAGCTATTAGTGCAGGATATTCATGGACTGGTTTGTTTGCCCTTATTTTCTTATGGATCTTTGGCTCCACTGATGACATTTTTGGACAATCAAACTCCAAGAAGCGATTCGGACTCCTTTCAGGTGCTGAGGGTCTTTGAATATTAATGAAGAGTTAGACTCCGAAAATTGGAGTGCATTTTAGCGGTGGGAAGCTTTGTAAGTGCAGGATATTCATGGACTGGTTGGTTGCCCTTGTTTCCGATGCTTCGAAATTATTGAAAGCTTGTATTGTATTTTTGTATTCATCTTGTGTATGCCTCTTTCTTTATTATTTTTTTTTGTTCCTGTTCAGCTTGTTGGATGAATTTTTTTTTTCGTGAACTTTCTAGTCCTGTTGAAGCTGATGCCAATAGCCCAATAGTTTTCTTTTTCCACCTCTTTACACACTTGATGATTGTATTATTAATTGAGTTGTATTTTTTGGCTATGCCATATTCTTCTCTCTGGAATAAAACTTGTAGTTGGTTATTTTCCTCAAACAAGAGTGCAAGTTTTGCTATAACAGTATGGGACATTAGTAACTTGCAGATTTCGGTACAGTTATATAAGTTTGTATGGTGATTTCTATATAAACGTTTGTGGAATATAATGTTCATTTTAGGATGGTTTGTTTTGTTTCTGACGCTTTATGATGGTTTGCTTGGATGCTTGTGGAGCAGTCTTTTACTCCCGAGCAATGTTCTCCTGTGTCTCTCAAATTCATGTATGTTCTTTCATTGTTTTAGTTTATGATACAAAGAAAAAGTTTCATGTAAAGTTTATCAATACCACTTGATTGTTATTGTGATGGTTTTTGTTTTTGGGGTTTCTGCCAACTCTCAAATTGTTGTGGGATGTTCTCGATCACCCAGTTCTGTTACCGCCAACACAACTTGGATCCAAGTTTCAGTGTGACGAGTACCCATTTGCAACTGGGTGAGCAGTGAGCAATGTATCTTGCATCTTATCAGTGAAGCCGTTTGCCCATTAGTGCTAACTTGCTACAGAGTTGAAGCCAGATTTGTTCGTTACTAATGTTTACGGATTCTGGTAGCACTTGATGACTTGAAAGTCTACCTCGACCGGGCAAGCTTAGGTTCACAAGGCTTCTGGTGCTTGGGTTTTCCAGGTCCCACTTTCATACTGCCCTTGGGTCATATTACACGCCCTTCTAATTTCTATATGCACCTCATTGGGAAGATATCAATTGGGAAATAACTCAAATAAGATGTGCAAAATACACAGACGTGAAAACATTTTGGGTCCATGTATTTGACATTGTTTAGCCGCTAATGATGGTATTACAAGAAAACTTATTCATCATTCTATTATTTCCAGAAGAGTTAAATAAGTTCTCAAACAAAATCCATGCTCCTAACATTTCAAATCCAATATCACATTGCTTAATCTCCACTCGTACTGTGACTTCTTTCCTCAATCGCAGAGTAAACGAAACAAACAAAACTATACGTTATTTATTCCGCAATATGAAATACATCCGCAGAGTACTACAAAAACCAGTAGAACCCATCTTAAAGCAAAACAGTCTGACATCAGTAAAATCGTAAATCTTTCTAAACTTGGAACTCTGAGAACCCATTTCACCAACACCATTTCAGTAAATGATTGATGATGCCATTTGTGACCAAAAGAAGATAATAAGGATCTTTTGGCAACAGAGAGAAAAGTTTCATAATTGATGCCCATTGTTCAAACATCCTATACTTTCTCAGCGAAAATTTCTTGCAGAGCAAACCATGTTCCTGAAACCCCAAGAACAATTCCCAGTGCCAAAATACTTACATCTGAGAGCCATTGCATCCATCCCATCTCTCCCTTGAACACCAAGAGATGAAACAAACTAGGCAAAACAAACCCCAGAACACAGCACACACCACTCCCAACCAAAGCCATGAAATCAGCAAAGTTAGGGACCAACAAAGCCACCAAACTCACCACCAACACGAGCAGCCATCTCAACCACAAGCAGAACCTCCCACCCCACAGCCGCCTCTCCACGATTTCATAAACCGGGTTCATCATTATAGGCAATGTGAAAAACAAATTGATCACAAGACCAAGCTTCACCAGAGTCGAAACCACTCCTCTCCCAAGATTAGCCGTGATCAAATCCTTAGTCTGTTCCCCAAAAGCAAAGTAACCGAAAGCACCAAAGCTTCCATACATCAAAGCAATGAACACCATTGTGAACCCCAACACTCTCCCAAACTTGTCCTTATCTTTCGCCTCCGACTCCAAAGGCAAAACCATCCCAACACCTTCAAAAGAGTACACAGACACCCCCAATGCATAAAAGAACAAAGAAACATTCCCAAAAGTCTTCAACCCACCAAAATCCACCCCTTTCATCATAATCACCAAATCCTCAATGATCACCACACCCATTGCCCCAAGATCAACAACATCAGCAAAAATACTCAAAGGCGCCAAATGTGTCAGCGTTTGGATCGAATTTAATCCTAGTTGGAACGGGAAACACCCCCATATATAAAAGCTCTTTGGAGCCAATCCCATTATACTTGGACTCAAATCGGTTTCAGTCGGTGGATTGATCAAATGGGCCATTGTATTACCAATGAAAAGTAAATAACCAACGCAAAAACCAATCTGGGCAAGAATGATGAGAACATCAACCACTAACCTCCCGGCAGAGCCACACACGCTGAATCCCAAGTCCCCGAACGACGGAATCCTCGGCGCGTCGGGGGACGACTCGAGATTGCGGCGCGTGTAGACCAACAGCATCATGCAGTGGTGTGTAAGAAACGCCACGAAGAACAGGGTCAGGAGGCTGATGATCCAACCGGTGCGTTTGAACGAGTAGGGCATGCCGAGAACGCCGGCGCCGACGATGGCGATGAAGACATTGGCGAAGGTCTTGGATTGGGAGGAGAGAGGCTTCGGCTCTCCGAGAAGAGGCGTCTCCTCCGTTGGTGGCGGTGATCGGAGGCGCTTGGAGGACGACTTTGGTTCTTTCTGGGACACCATTTTTGGTCTTTGTTTTGTTTTTGTGTGTGTGTTCAGGATCAAGATTTAGAACAGGTGTTTCAGATGAACTAGATCAAAGAACAGGTGTTTCAGATGATCTGGCAAATGGTGTTTTGTTTGATTTGGGAGATGGTGAAGGGTGGATGAGATTTTTTTGTTGAGAAAATTATGAGGGAGAGTTTGAATTGAAATTTATGTGCTTAGTTTGCTTCTTTGAATTTGATACCTTGAATTCATGATATTTTGAGTTTTGAACCAGGGAGATTGAAAGGAAAGCTTTTTGGCACGAGAGGAATATAACTGAAAGCAATTTTTAATGTTTTAACAAATTGGGTAGGTAGGTGATTGATTGGCTGAGCTAGTCCTTTCTCCTTTTTCTTTGGAAGTATTTTTTATTTTTTTTGTAAGTGAAAGTTCTTATACCAAAATCTACTAGAATGCATAATAAGATGCTGTCTACAATAATGCCGCATGTCCATATATATAATGTGGATCTGTAGTGAAATAACTAATCTCGATCTCTCCAAAAATCAAAATGAGGAGATCGAGAATAAGAGTACCTTGCCAAGCAATCAACCCGTACACCAGTCGGTTCAGTACCCAACCCGAATCAAAACCCACCCGGCCCAATAAGTTGCTATTTCCGTTTTGGTCCAAACGAAGAAGAACGCACTGCCAAGTCATGGAACTTGACTGAAGCGCAAAGTGGAGCAACTCCGATCGGAGCATCATGAAGAATTTCCTCTGCGGTTTCCGCTTCCTCATACTTCTCGCAGCTGCGGCCTTCATCTATATCCAGGTCTGCCTAATCCTCTCTCTCTTAATTACTTCAAATCTTTGAAATGTCGCAGCTGAATATTACTGAATCAATTTTTTTCTTTGTGTAAATTTCTGTTAGATTCGGCTTTTCGTGACGCAATCACAGTATGCTGATCGCCTCGCCGATGCGGTAAGTCTCTCTAATCTGTCCTGATTCAGATTTTGCTCGCTATGAACTTTCGTCGTTTGATGAGAAATGAGAATCGGCTACAGATATCGGTTTATTTTAGGTCATTATTCGTTTTGTAGCTGAAATTTTGAGAATGAGAGTCCGCATTAGTTAGAAGGATCAAAAACAGAGGATTTAGGCTTGCTTAATAGTGTGTTTGGCTTGAAAATGTGCTTAATTAGATGTAGTCTTCAGAAGATAACTCTATAATACTTTGAGATAAATATGTTGGGGTCACATTTGCTCTCCATGAAGTTTCGGAACAAAATTCTTGCCCTTCTGGTGACCACTGCCATCTTGTAACGTTGATTTTTAACTCGTTTGTGCACGAATGCTTCGACGTCCATTGGTTTTTAGTTTGTTTATTTTTTCGAGTTTAGGATAGCTATCTTCAATCAAAAATCTATTGTTATGTGACAGATAGAATCGGAGAACCAGTGTACATCTCAGCTGAGATCTCTAATTGATCAAATAAGCCTGCAACAAGGGCAAATTGAATCCATGAAAGGTATTATGTATTTCTAGCAACATGCGGACTTTGATATGTTTGTTTCTAGTGGGTGTTCATTTACAAAAAAAGGTGTCTAGGCAAACCCATCTTCACTGCCGCACTAATGAGTTTATATAAAAATTTATTAAATGCTGCCAATATTCTTATAAGTTACGCATTTTTTTTTTCAATGGGTTAAAAGCAAAGAACGAGATGCATAGCCACTTATTGGCTTCTTCGTCTATAAATGTCTGACGCTAGACTCAATTGTAGAACAAAAGGAACAGCTAGAGCAAGAATGTGGACAACTGAAGGCCCTTGTTCAGGAACTTGAGAGTGAGTTCTTTAACTCCAAATCAGCATCTTTTTCTTATATGATATACACAAAGTGCTTGCCATTTACTTATTCTGTAATCTTCAAATATCTAATATGTTTCCATGGAATGCATGTAGTCATATTTATGGTGTTTGGTAATTTCAGGGCAAGTAATACCTAATTAAGTGGATATAGCTATGTGGTTGAATTGTATGATTTTTTATTCTACTAAACAATAATTGTTTAATAGAAGGTTATTTATTATTTTTATACAAATGAATAGAACTTCAGATATTGAATTGAAGAAGTATCACAAAGAAATGTATTTAGGATTAAGGATGGGAACATTCATTTACCAAGATTCTTGTTTTTGAGTTGCCATAAAATAGTTCTACGATTAACTTCTATTTACATTTTAGTCTCTCCATCTTCCAGCTGGAGAGATGCTGAGTGGAAGAAATTTTGGAAAGTTTTTGTTTGCTTTATTTGAAATCGCACCTGTTACTCATTGTTTCCAAGTGTACTTGATTTCAGAAAACAAATCTTCTACGAATTCATGCTTAATTTTTGTCTCGTGCTGGAATTACAAGTTCATGGTTGTGTGCCATAATGTTTTGCTCTTACTTATACTGTAAGTTCCCAAATGTTGTCCTCCGTAAAATTTCAATTCCAGTTCTGCTCCATAGTCAATTTACTCTGGGTTTGACTCTCTTACAGTTTGCTTTATTTAAGTAGTTCCTATTAAGTCCTTTGCAAAAAAAAGAAAAAAGAAAAGAAAAAAGTAATTCCTATTAAGAACAGTCTGATTTTTCAAACTCATATACCATCATCTATAATGTATTTGTTTGCTGTCAATGTTTTTGTACCTTACTTCATTGTTATATTAGCATATTTAGCCGCCAGGCACACTCCACAACACACCTTTTTGGGCTACATGTACCTACGAACTTAGAATATTCCTTTTGTTAAATTTTCAGGGAAAGATGTTGAAAGGTTGATCAACAAAGAACAGGTAGGGTTATATGTTGTACTTTTCAGCTTTCGTTCTTAGATATCCTGACTTGTAATATACTAACTGTTCTATGGATGAACTTGTCAGGTGCCAGTGGCGGCAGTTGTGATTATGGCATGCAATCGTGCTGATTATCTGGAAAGGACCATTAAGTCTATTTTAAAGTAAATTTCTAGTTCCCGAATAAAAGAACAAATAAGAATCCTCTTCTCAATCTGTTTCCATACATTCTCTTAATTTGTGCACCATTCAGCTGACTGCTGGCCTAATCCAATTATTTAGATACCAGAGTTCTGTTGCCGCAAAGTTTCCTCTATTTGTTTCCCAGGTATTGATGTACTTTTCTGTATGAAACATTTTCATGATAAAGACTTATCATTCTTTAGCTAGGTGGGCATTTTAGCTAACCTCAGCAGCTTTGTTTTTCTCAGGATGGATCTCATCCGGGTGTCAAAGATAAGGCTTTGAGGTATGACCAGCTCACTTATATACAGGTATGCTGTACATGCCCTATTGCATGTCAATGGAAAATGTTCTTGACAGTTGAAACAAGCAACATTAACACCATCTTCATTTTATGGCAGCATTTGGATTATAAACCAGTTGAAACTGAAAGACCAGGGGAATTGATTGCATACTACAAAATTGCACGTAAGGATTCTTTGATTCGTCTAGTTTACATCTATTAGCTTCATTGCTACATCCCTATTTGTGTAGGTCATTACAAATGGGCACTGGATGGATTGTTCTACAAGCATAAGTTCAACCGAGTAATCATACTCGAAGGTGAACATGGTCTTCCTTGGATTATCATGCTAAATTTTCTTCATGTCCTATTTTATCACAAAACTCAAGTGTTCTATGCTAATACACTTCGTCACATTCATGCTCAGATGATATGGAAATTGCTCCGGATTTTTTTGATTACTTTGAGGCTGCTGCAGATCTCCTTGATAAGGATAAGTATGTCTTTTCGGTGAATTTAAAGTCTTATACCTTGAATACTCTTATATATCTCAGCTACTTTAACTAGAAGGCACTCTGACTTATCTTTCACTTTATTGATATCAAAACTGTGGTAGGTCTATCATGGCTGTTTCCTCATGGAATGACAATGGACAGAAGCAGTTTGTGTATGATCCGGGTGAGCTATCTTCAAGCTTAATGAAGTTAATTTTCAAACAGCTGGTTCAATTTAATAATAAGCTCTCTGCCTGACAACTCCACCCCTATCGTTGTGTTCCTACTCTAGAAATTACATAGAATATTTGTGTTTTGTTTTGCTTTTTTTTTCTTTCTGTTTTTTTTTGCTATGGGAGAACTGATGGCTATTTGGGTGAACAACTGGTTTACTTAGGCTCCTGGGTTAGGTAGGTTTAGAGAATGTAGATCCAAAATTTACCTTTTGCCACGGTTTTTACGTCTAGTTCCAATCAGTTCATGATTTTTCAGTCAGTTATATTCTGGCTTTATGTTTTCGATCCCCAACCTGGGTGTGCTATGTAACATTTCTTACCACCAAGCACAAGCATCACAAACAATGTCTGCAAATACTTGTCCACAAGATATTAAAACTATCAGACATTGAAACTATGAGAGATGCTCTCTAATCTATTATTTCATCGGATGTGCAGAAGTACTTTATAGATCTGATTTCTTTCCTGGGCTTGGGTGGATGCTGAGTAGATCTACATGGGATGAGCTATCACCAAAGTGGCCAAAGGCATATCCTTCTGTAGTTAATTTTGTTTTGTTTATCTTTTCCTTGTCCTTCACTTTTTTTTTTTTATATTTCAAAATGCTTTCTTTCACGATGGTTCACTTACTGGGATGATTGGTTGAGATTACAAGAGAATCACAAAGGTCGACAATTTGTTCGTCCAGAAGTGTGCAGAACATATAACTTTGGGGAACATGTAAGTGTTCTTACCTTCTCTTTCTCATCTTACCTCCAGATCTCTGGTTATAGTTAGTTTATGAACAAATCGTTGAATTAGGTGTATTATTTTGGTAAAATATGAGTTAAGTGTATTGATTGATATGCTATTCTACTTTGATTTTACTTGATATCTATCAGTGATGCTAGTGAATCTGATGCTAAACTGGTTCTTTGTTCCTTGAAACTGCAAAGGTCATTAGAGGATTAACTTCTCAAACCAACTTTTGAGTTGTTTATCATTTCATTCAACTTATTCGAATAATACTGGTTATCAAAATGAGAATGAAAATTCCCACTTTTTAAACTCGTATAAGCTCATTTTGAGTACTATTTCCATGTATATGGCAATGGAAGTTCAATTAAATATCTTCAGCATGTAGCACTAGTAAGATATCTGAAATTTGCATGTCTCAATTCTCACTTTTATGTGGTTTGCTGCAGGGTTCTAGTCTGGGGCAGTTTTACAAACAATATCTTGAGCCAATCAAGCTGAATGATGTGCCTGTAATTACCAATCTCTCTTGTGTATTATTTCACATGTAGTTGAAGTTTTTCCTGTTGTCTATTCCACATTCTTATATTGGGTATATCTTGTTCTACATTTTCCTTCTGAAAGGTTGACTGGAAAGCAATGGATTTGAGCTACCTGATGGAGGTGTGTATGCCTTGATTCATTTGGATGGCCAGCTGCTTTATTATATCTAGTAACTATATCTTTTCATGTGTGTGTAGGGCAAGTATATAAAGCACTTTGCTGAGATTGTGAAAAAGGCTAAATCTGTCCATGGAGCTAATCTTGTACTGAAGGCACGCAATATTGCTGGTGATGTTCGTATACAGTACAATAACCAGCCAGACTTTGAACGCATTGCAAATGAATTTGGAATTTTTGAAGAGTGGAAGGTCATTTCTGTTGTAACTTGGAGAATCTCCTCAATCTTACAAGTAGCTTTAGAGATAATATAAAATCAAAGGCATAGTTTTAAACCCAGATGTTAATTTCTTCATTCAGGATGGTATACCAAGAACAGCCTATAAAGGAGTAGTTGTTTTCCGACACCAAAACCCACAGCGTATATTCCTTGTTGGTCCAGGTTCTCTCAAGCAGCTTGGTATAGATGATTCTTGATGCAAAGGTTAGTTTTATGTAAGATGCTCCCATTTCTGTGCTTCAATGCATAGTTTGTTGGTCCAAGTTCATATTTTGGATAGCATAAGTAGCTTCTCTTAAGTAAAGGTCAAAGTTGAAGTAGCATGTGAGAGTTTCCTCTTTCTGTGATTACAGATTTCGTAAGACGAACATGTTTTTGCAGAGCTTCAACATTGAGGTTTATGCAAAACATATGGTTCGAAACACAAGGGCAACTCATACAGATAGATGACTGATATTAAACCTAGGAGGAGCTGAGTACATGTTTTGTTGCTGAGTTTTGCTGCTGGCGATATTCACTGTAATTTGAGTTCCTGAGAAACTTAATCGAGATAGCTTGCCAACAAGTGGTACGCTTCACATACTAGTCTTCAAGGCTGATAGTCTTCATTTCTGTACAATGTGTTGTCTTCCAAAGTTCTATGCCTTCCAGTTGATCTTTGCAAACAAGAGAGAAAATGCTATGGTTCGTCATAGTTTTGGAAGATTGCATTGTAATTTTGTTTTTTTCTGCAGAAAGCATGTAATTCTAGTCTTTGTAGAATATCTTAGATACATATCAAAAGCGTAAAAAATATTCGAATGTGACATGAACTTTAGTATGATTCAGGCTGCTTTCTTGGTCCAATACACTCCCCGGTTATATACAGAAGGGGTATTTTCCCAAACTGGGGACTCATTTGCGACTTAGATTATCTGAAAATTTATGGTGTCAAACAGTTGCACCAGTAGTCATTTTAGGGCTAAAACAGCTTGTAAATTGTCAAATAGTGATCCCAAATAGAGGTAATTATAAGGTCACGTCTAATGGTGTCAGATAGACAACTGTTCCTTTTGCAATTCAGTGTACTAGATGTATCGAAATTGTTTTCCAAAACGGCGTCGTTGCGATAGACCTAAACCCCAAAACCCTCATTCAGTATACTCTCACACCGCCATGGCCTCGAAGAAGCTCTCCGACCTCAAAACCCTAGGTCACGACCTCCTCTCTGTTTGGACCATAATTGAATTTATTTCAATTGGGCTTCCGCCCCAAGGCCCAGTAGGGGTTTTGATCAGATTCAAACCCTTGGAAATCGGGCTTTCCCGCTTCAACCAGAGAGGTTGAGTTCGAGGGAGAACGTGGTTGCTTCCTAATCCGATTGGGGTTGTTTCGTAACAATCCATCAGTGAAAATATTTGTTAAGATTGAGAAGCAATGTAGCAATGATTTCACTACCTACGCTGGGCTATCAATCACTAACAACTATAAGCCACGCTGCACCATGCTTTAGGAGGGTTGTTAGAGGAACCGGCCATACTGCGCAATGATGAGTGATGAACAGTAACAGCAGCATAACAAGCAAGGTCAAGACGTGTTGCTCCGATCTTCGAAGCTTCAATACCAACTATACCTCTGATAATATCTTCGCTGATTTGATGGGAAGCAGGGTAGGGGAGGACATTCCTAATGAATCTCAAGGATCCGCCAGGCTGGAGTTGACAGCCCTAGGGGTCCTTGAGTCATATAAATATGAATCTGCCGGCATCTAGAAAGGGGTTCTCAACCAAAAACAAACAACCACAAGTTCTAGCGCAACGCTAACTTGCCAAAGCCTCTCCGGAGCAACTCACGCAACCCGCCTCCGCCCCACGATCGATCTAATCTCGTGCTTGTGCCGAGCACTTTGCTGGGTCTACTCACGCAACTCGCCTCCGCCCTACGACGGATTCAACCTCGTACTTGCGCCGAGCATTTGCTGAGCCTCACGCAACCCTCCTCCGCCCTCCTACGATTGATCCGCTCTCGTACTTGTGCCGAGCGTTTGCTGAGTCTATCGAGTCAGTCCGCCACCCCCGGTGGCAATCGAGTCTGTCAGTCCGCTACCCCTGGTGGCAATCGAGTCGTCATTCCGGTGACACACCCGTGGTCTTGGAACAGCTCTGCTTTGCTTCTCCGGATCAGAGTAAGATCCTCAATCCTCAAGGGGTTGGGAAGAAAATCCTGGTAGAGAGTTCTATTCAGGTCTTGTTCGAGCCCTGTACGCCGGCTTAGTCAGCGCCCGCGTAACAGTCGCTTGACCAGGAAGTCAGAGTCGAATTGGGAGCAGACGAAGCGACTCGCTCAGGGGGTCGCGCGCAATCGAGTGGCACCGCTCCAAGGGTGCTGGCACGCCTAAGCACAACACAGAGACACAGCAACCAACCACAAACCAACACCGTGCTGACTGTTCGCCGGGTGCTGAACCCGCCACGAACATTTTGGCACGCCCAGTGGGACAGGTGTCAAGGATTGCGGGATCCACAAGGGGTAATCCTTACGTAAGGGTGACCATGTCTTGTTTGAAGATTTCCCACAAAGGGCTGATCCAGCATGGAACAGCTGAGTGTAGGGGATTAACTGACGCTGAAGTTAAGGAAGTGTTTGGCGGGACTTTGGCCGACGCAAAAGCTATTGCTACTGCCCTTAAAGCCCTGCGAAGCAAAAAGGGTCTGAATCCGGTTTCCGAGCCGTCTATTTTGGAGATCGAGGAAGAGACCACTGAAATCACTGCCGCTTCCCAGGATGACGACCGCGCTATCGGTTTTGTTAACCGGGAAGCTACATCTGGTTTTTTGGAAAAGGGGTCCGCGGATGAATCCGCTGATCCAAGTGCGTCACCTGTGGTACAATTTACTGGGGAGTCTGCAACTCCCACGGAGGTGACGGATACTTTGAAGATGTTGATCGAAAAGTCTTGTCACACGGACGAGGCATTGAAAAGAGCCAATGAGGTGGTCATTGATCTAAGTGAATCCGTCAGGCGTATGCAGACGGAGCAACGGGGGTTCACTGCCAATTTCAAGTACCTCGCCGAACAGCAGGATCGGCTGGGGAGCAGCTTGACCACCTATGCCAGGAACTCCGAAGGCAGCTGGCAACAGCAGCAGGAGCAGCTGGCGGAAACCAATACCGCGCTCGCCAACCTGAGTGCCTTGATGAATCAGTTGCTGGAACGGGGTGACCACCCCGAGGGGTCCGGCCGTACAGTTACGGATCCAGCTCAGCTGAAGGACCAGCGCAAGCGCGACGCCGGTCGTGGTACTATTGGCGGATCTAACAACAGGCCCACTAATAGTCAAAGGGGAGGTCAGGTTCCTCCTACAGAGCCGGTTAACAACGATCAGTCGGTACCTCCAGCGAACGCCGTGGCTCAGATAACCCTGGAGGACATTGGCAGGATCTTCGCTGACAAGCTCAGGGAGCTGCAGGGGTTGCCCGACGTCGACAAGACGTACGAGAATCCGTTGACTCCCGAGATCAATGCGGTGCCCTTCCCGGTCGGTTTCAAGCCAATCCGTTTTACGCCGTTTACTGGCCAGACATCCGAGGATGCTGAGACGCACATCATGCGTTTCACCAACGAATCAGGTCAATATGCTGAGAACCCGATCATGAAGTTGAAGCTCTTTCCTACATCCCTGGCAGGGGAAGCAGCTATCTGGTATAAGCGTTTAAGGCCTGGGTCAATTCCAGACTGGAAGACCATGGAGGTCATGTTCAGGACCATGTTTGGGGTCGTGGAAGCAAAAATCGGACTTAAGGACCTGGCAGAGACTGAACAGAGGCCTGACGAGTCCGCCACTGATTATCTGCGACGCTTCAAGCTGGAGCTAACTCGCTGTGAGATGGAAATCCCAGAGGAGCACGCCGTGCGGATGGCGATTGACGGCTTGATAGACGAGATCCGCCAGGGGTTCAGGCAGGTTCATGTAACCACGATGGCGGATCTGACTAATCGTCTGGGTCAGGAGCAGCACTATGTGGATCGGTCCAGGGAGAGGAACGAAAGAAGGAAGGGGATTCCGATGTCCTACTATCCGGGGACTCTGAAGCCCAAAACTCCAATTCCGACCGCGGCTCAGACCGTGGCAGCCGTTCAGGCGGATGCAATTCCTAGGCCAATCCTGACATGGGTTGATGAGGAGAAAGTAGGGGTCGAGGTCGCAGCCATCGAGAGGACTGATCAGAAGCCTTTGCAGTCCCAGGTAGCGAAGCCGGTCAGGGAACCTATTAAGCTAGCTACTCCTCTTCCAACCAAATCAGCCTTTGATGCATACACCTATAACGCCCATAGAGCTCACGAGATTTTGCAAGAGTTGTTCAACCAGGGGCGTCTGCATCATGACGGATTTACCCCCAAGCCTGATTATATGGTGGGGAAGACATACTGCAGCTATCACAATATGAACAATCACAATACTAAGGATTGTGTGAAGCTGAAGGACCAGTTGCAGATATGGATCAATGACAACGTCCTGCAATTGGAGAATCCTAAGGAGCCTCAGTGGACAAAGGCTAGGGGTGCACCGCGGGTGAATGCTATCGAGATCAGTGTTGGTCCGAGTCTGCCGCAGCAGTGTAGGAAGCGGGTTTCCAGGTTTCAGGAGTATACTTACGACGCAAACAAGGCGGAGGAAATCTGGGAAACCATGGTGTACCATAAGGCGCCAGAAATTCAGGAGTTTTACCAAGGCCATCCTATCAGTGGGAACGGCGGGTTTACGTGTCTCTTCCATAGGTCCTTTGACCACTCTAGTTCTGAATGTGTAGGTCTGAAGGATCAGTTGCAGGAGTGGCTGAACGAGGGCAAGCTGGGGTTCGACGCCAGCGAACCTAGGCCCTGCCCAGAATTTTGGGTTGGGGCGATTGAAGAAGAGGACATGGTGATGGTCCCACGCTCCAAGCTCTGCCTCACGTGCAGACTAACGACAGGGCAGCCGATTACTTATGAGGAGTTTCAGGCAGCCTTGAGGGAAGCGGAGGAGAAGGCTGAAAGGAGAGCCCTCGAGAAGGCCAAGTTAGAGCGTCCGCCGCCCGAGAAGTCAAGCAGGGAGAGTTACAAGCGGATGAAGTACCATCACGGGTCCGAGGACAGTTGCGCCAGCAGGGCAAGGCCTAGGCAAGGTCCAGGACCGTCCGAAATCAAATCAGCCACGGCTGGGGGTTCGCAGAAGGCTGCGAATTCAGAGCCATCCGCGAGGGTCTATGTTCCGCCAGCATCTAGGAACGATCCGAGGGCGGACACATGGTATACCCAGCGGGCTGGCAAGGCTGTTGAGCTTGCAGCGGTGACTACCCGGAACGAGCGGAGACGCTTTGGCAAGGCAAAAAGAACCTTGGCGGATCTGGCATCGGGAAGGGTAACCGAGGAAGAGCTGTCAGTACCCGTGGAGCGGGTGGAGGAGATCCATAAGCGCTACAAGGTGAGAACCAAATCATACATGGACTCTAGGCGACAGCGAACCACGGACGTTCCACCGGCACCTCGAAAGAGTGTGCACGATAGGGTAGCTGATCTGCCGAGACTCACTGGGGCACCTCAGTCCAGACCAAGGAGAAAGTTGGGTTTCCCTCCTGAGCCTGCGAGGGCAGGGGAGTCTCCTCCAAAGAAGTCACAGCCGGAAGCTGCCGGGAAGCAGGGCGCTTTGGAGGCCCAGGAAGATGTGATGGTGATTGGCACCAGCAAGGGTTCCACCGTTATGCGGTGGGTACCAAAGGAAAACAGCGTGTCATTGGCGGCGAGCACGAGCAACGTGGGGGTTTCAGAGAGGGAGGCTGTTCCCAAGGAATCCAGATCAGTTATAGCGGAAATGAGCGGGCCGTCCGCTACCATATCGCGGGCAAGGCCAAAAGGACCTAGGGCGCCAACCAACTTCGTGGAATACGCAGCTAAGAAGCTGCAGATGACGGTGCCAACTAGGACGTCCTCAGTCGCCTCCAGTATGCGAGCTGACTCCGACGTAGGAGACCTAGCCCTGGATAAGGAAGAAGATGTGGTCGACTACGAAGATGAGCCTGAGGCGGTAGACGAGGGTGAGGTGCCAATGGACGAGGAGCAGACCGGGGATGAGGCCATGACGCATCATTGCAACATGGTCTTCATTCTGTCATCTGCTTATGCTCTGCCAGAGCCTTTGCCCACTGCTCACTTCATCAGCGACGAAGAGGCTTCTCATCCTGTTTACTCAGTACAGGAGCCTGAAAAGGGGGCTCAAGCGGAAGCTGAGCCCGGGGTTTTTCGGTCCGGTCATCGGTATCCGGAGGGGGCCGGAGACCTTCTGAAACAATGCGTGATGTTTGCCAAGCCTACGTTTGACATGTCCCAGCATCTGAAGCCTCTATACGTGACAGCAGAGGTGCAGGGCATGAAGGTCCGCAAGATCTTGATAGATACAGGGGCTGCGGTAAACGTCGTCACCACTACTCTTGTGGAACAGCTGAAGATCCCGAAGGACAAAGTCATCCAGACTGTCTCCAGGGTGAAGGGGTTTTCGGGGGAGGTAACTCCAACCGCTGGGGTGGCTGTGCTCCGAGTCAAGATAGGACCCTCTGATGCCCATCACGCATTTTACGTGGCCAACGCAAACGCTCCCTACCATATGATCCTAGGGAGGGATTGGATCCATAAAGCGCTGGCAGTGCCTTCATCTCTCCACCAAGAGATGATCATGTGGGATCCAGTCACAGAGTTGCCAGTGCTCATCAAGGCGGATGAGCGCCCGTATTCGATAGCGGCCATCCAGTTGGAAGCCAGCTATTATAACAGAGACATGAGACCCCTCCGGATTGGGGGAGTCGACCATAGGGGCCATCCACTCGGGGTGACCCAGAATGAGCTGTCTCAGTGGGGAATTGCCCAGGCTATGGCGGATTGTAGTCGGCCAATTTCCATTGAGCTCCGTCCCAATACTTCCAATGAGTGACGCCTTCTCGCAAGAGGAGTCGGAGGCCTTTGCTAGCTTTCTGCAGCGATTGGCGATTTATCGATTAGAGCGAATGGCTTGGGAGGAGGTGGCACTGGTGGAGTGTATTGAGGAAGAAGAGTTCGAAGTTTCAACAGGGGTGGAAGTAATTCAGCCTGCTCCAGCAGCGCTAGATGATACTCCGCCCAAGGTACGCGATCCTGTCGAAAAGATCAACCTGGGGACAGAAACGGAACCCATGGAAGTGGGGATCAGCCAGTACCTTAGACCAAAGTTGAGGCAGCAACTGATAGGGTTGCTGCATGATTATAAGGACTGCTTTGCCGAGAAGTATCAAGACATGTCGGGGTTATCAAGAGAGCTGGCTTGCCATCGCATCCCTATCAAGGAAGGGTGTAGGCCAGTTAAGCAAGAGCAGCGGCGGATGAACGCTGACACGGCAATGGCGGTCAAGAAAGAAGTTCAAAGCATGCTGGACGCTGGGATAATCAGACCAGCCCTTTATCCGGAATGGTTATCCAACGTCGTCCCTGTTCGGAAGAAGAATGGCAAAATCAGAATATGTGTGGACTACAGGGATTTAAACGCTGCATCTCCTAAGGATGTTTATCCTATGCCCATAGCGGATATGCTGGTGGATGCAGTAGCGGGGCACGAGTTGCTCTCATTTATGGATGGGACGGCAGGGTATCACCAGATTCCAATAGACGAGCCAGACATTCCTAAAACCGCCTTCCGCTGCCCAGGGTTCACAGGAGCGTTTGAGTATCTCAGTATGCCATTCGGTTTAACCAATGCAGGGGCTACATACCAGCGTGCAATGGACGTAATTTTCAGCAGAATATTGGGGGACATCCTTGAAGTCTACATTGATGATGTAGTAGTAAAGTCCAAAAAGAGGGAAGATCACATTGATCATCTCCGAAGGGTGTTCACAATCATGCGAAAGCATCAGCTTAAAATGAATCCGGCCAAGTGTGTCTTTGGGGTTTGTGCTGGTGACTTTCTAGGGTTTGTGGTACATGAGAGAGGCATCGAGGTGTCGGGCGACAAAGTACAAGCTGTGTTGGACGTGCCAGCACCGAGAAACAAGAGGGAGCTGCAGAGCTTGCTTGGAAAAATCAACTTCCTCAGAAGGTTTATATCCAACTCAGCAGGCAAGGTAGCACCTTTCTCGTCTCTACTCAAGCTCAAACCAGGAGAAATCTTTGAGTGGGGTCCTGAGCACCAGGCTGCCTTTGACAGGATCAAGGAGTATTTGGCTAGTCCGCCGGTCCTTCGGCCGCCGACACCGGGTATCCCTCTCAAACTGTATATTTCTGCCTCTGATATCTCTGTCGCAGGGCTGCTAGCCCAGGATGAAACCCTGGCCGATGGAAAGAAAGTTGAATATGCAGTAGCCTACGTCAGCAGGACGTTGTTGGATGCAGAGACCAGATATTCGCCAGTCGAGAGGCTGTGTCTAGCCCTGTACTGCGCGGGCATTAAGCTCCGCCATTACATGCTTTCATTCACAACAATAGTGGTGGCACAGACTGATTTGGTGAAATATATGCTAACGAGACCTATCCTAAGGGGTAGGATTGGCAAGTGGGTCTTAGCCCTGTCAGAGTTTTCCCTACAATATGCGCCACTCAAGGCCATGACGGGTCAGGCCATCGCGGATTTCCTATTGCACCATCCTATTGAAGGGGAATTCGCAGAACCGCCAGAGTTCGTTAACGTGATCCGATACCAGCCTTGGGTCCTATACTTCGATGGTAGCAGTACCAGTAAGTTGGCGGGCGCAGGGGTTTGTATCCAGACTCCAGCAGGTGTCAAGTATTTGTACTCTTTTCAGCTGGAGTGGACATGCACCAACAACCAGGCAGAGTACGAAGCCCTACTCATTGGTTTGGAGCTGTTACTCGACCTGGGGGCACAAGAAATTGAGGTACTTGGAGATTCCATGTTAGTTATTAATCAACTGTTGGGGATCTACAAGTGCGTTTCCTTCCATTTAGTACACTACTACGAGCGGGCTATTGAGCTACTGGATCGATTTATTGATGTTTCCTTAGACTATGTTCCGAGGGAATTGAACTCAGCAGCCAACGAGCTGGCACAATTGGCCACTGAAATCAGCCTAGCCCAGGGAGTGAAGGAACGAATCCTTAGGGTGGAGCGCAGAACTCTACCATCCTTTGTTATCCGCCAGAGAGAGCGCGGAGGTTGGTCGGTCGCTACAGTTGAGCCTGTCGACACTGACTGGCGGATACCAATCATAGCGTATTTGCAGGACCCATCTGCACCATCCGAGAGGAGAACTCGACATCTCGCAACAAGTTATCTTCTCAGGGGAGACGAACTCTTCCGTAGGGGGGAGGATGGAGTCCTATTGAGGTGTATCTTTGGCGTCGAAGCCAAGCGGATCATGAGAGAGGTACACCTAGGGGTCTGTGGTTCACATCAGTCCGGACCCAAAATGAGATGGCTGATTCGTAGATATGGATATCATTGGCCATCCATTTTGAAAGATTGTCATAGTTTCGCTCAGGGTTGTCAGGAATGCCAGCGACACGGGCCAGTGCAGCGGGTTCCTAACATTCCTTTGCAGCCCATCATCAAGCCTTGGCCTGCTAGGGGCTGGGCATTGGATTTCATAGGGGAGATCAATCCACACTCATCTGCGCAGCATAAGTTTCTTTTGCTGGGTACCGATTTCTTCACTAAGTGGGTTGAAGCTATACCAACCAGGAACTGCGATGCAGATACGGTCATCCGCTTTGTTTTCCAAAACATAATCTGCCGCTACGGCATTCCAGAGTGTATAGTAGCGGACAGGGGGGCAGCCTTCATGGCTGAGAAGACCCAAACTTGGTTAGCAGATTATGGTGTCCAGTTCCTCCATTCTTCTCCTTATTATGCTCAATCCAATGGCCAAGCGGAAGCTACTAACAAGGTGATCATATCCATTCTAAAGAAGATGCTAGTGGATAGCCCGAGATCATGGCACACTCAACTTGACAACACGCTTTGGGCCTATAGGACCTCTAAGCGGACGCCTACAGGTACTACCCCGTATTCGTTGATGTATGGCCATGAGGCTGTCCTGCCAATGGAGATCAATGTGGCTTCTTTACGGGTTCGCGAGCAACATCAACTCCTGGGTGAAGACTATGTCCAAGCCATGTTCCAGGAACATGAAGACCTCGACGAAAAACGACTTGAGGCCTTGGACACTATCATCCAGGAAAAGCAGCGGATCGCCAAGGCATATGACAAGCGGACCAAGGGTAAAACATATGGCGAGGGAGACTTGGTCTGGAAGGTAGCTCTGCCCCTAGACGAACCGGGTCGTGGTAAATGGAGTCCTCGCTGGGAGGGTCCATTTGTCATCGACCGAATCATGGGAAAGGGGGCATACCAGCTCCGAGACTTGGAAGGTGAAGTTCATAGAAATCCCATTAATGGGCGATATCTTAAGAAATACTTCCCAAGTGTTTGGGAGTTCGAGGTCCCTCCGGCAGACGACGGGGCTGGACAGAATTCTTAGCCCTCTGGCAGTGCGCTCAGACGGCAGTAAGTTAAGACGGTACATCCGCCTGGGGTGTTCCCGCCGTGTTCGAAGTGTTCGTCTTTTTCATTGCGAAACCGTGGGGGTTTTGTTCTTCTTTTACCTTGTCTTATTTCAACATCCGCCAGGGGTGTTGATGTCCTTATACTTTTCATTAACAATCAAATTCATATCTTGGTAAGTGTTAAGTACGAAAATTGCAAATTGCTTTATTCTTACGCAGGCTTTGCGGCCAAGGGCATTACAAGGAAAAGAAAATACAACGAGAGCTACTAGCTAGCTCTGATACCATCCTACGTCTCTCTTAGTCTTGGGGGACTGGCGGATTCCTCGTGCTGCTGCTTGATCTTCTTGCCCAAATCCTCTTCTTCTTCGGAGCTCTGCTAATTCCAGGAGGGGAAAAGGAGTTGGAAAAAAGGGAAAGATGAGGATGCAGTGGCGGTACTGGAGGAAAAACATACAGTTCCGCTGAGGGAACGTATGGATGGATTGCTCGGGATGAAGGTCATCGGCCGTGTTGATGACATTCATCCAAGCACCTAACCGGGTCACTAGCGTTAGACGGGCCCGGTGTTGTTTAAGCACCAGGAAGCACGGCTTCAGGCCGCCTAACGCTAGGTGACCGGGGTTAGGATTTACTTAACGCTGGGTGACCGAGGTTACTGGGGCATTTAACCAGGATTGCGGTTTCTCTGGTGGAAAGGCTTGTGGCAGCCAGAGGGCTACGCCAATCGCTAACCACTCTACGATTGCCATATTTGTTCTAAGCAGGGTGATCTGGTGAGGTTTTTGCTGCAACCAGGGGGTTCCTTTTATACTACATATGCGAGAGGATCCAACGGTTGGGGGTCACGCAAGCTTTAATGCTTCGATCTACCCATCTTTATGCATCTATCCGTTTTCGGCGCCTGCTCGCCTGGGAATCGATGCGTGATCAATAGGGTTTGACTGGCGCCTTCTCGGTTCTCCCCACCGTTTCGGTAACTGTCAAATCCTGCATTTATACCAGTTTGTGTTTCCCAAGCATCTGCTTAGGGCTACCTGGCGTGGGGGCTTCGTGGGCCGGACAGGGGTTCGACGACGAACGGGCTTTCACCTTTTCGTCGAACCTAGCCCATCATGGGGAAACCACTTGTGAATCCTATCTAGTTTACTCGGCTTGGTTCTGGCTTTGCCCATCCGCGCAGCCCAGCAAACTAAGGGGGCAACATAAGGGCAATATCCGACTTATCTTCCGCGCTGAATTTTTCGAAATTTTTGAAATTTTTGAACCTTCTTTAGGGCCAAGCCTGGTCGTCCTTTGAATAGGGGTTTTTAGGAACATCCGTGTTGGGGTGTGCCCTAAAACCTTTGCCGTTGGTAAGAATTGTGCGATGCAAGCCTTGATTCTAAAATTTTTGTTTTATTTACAAAAGTAAAGGGGGCTTTGCGGCCATGGCGATTACAAAGGCAAGAAACTAGTAATACATATCCGCCAACTAGCTCTGATACCATCTTGGTATATGGGGATCCTCGCCACCTCCTTCGATCCGAACGCGGGCCGAACAGGGGTTGTAGAGTAAGATCCTGAGAGATCAGCGGATGAAGCGTAGAGATAGGGGTGGCAGAGACTGTCTTGATGCCGAAGCAGAGTGGCATATAGACGTCCGCTACCCATAATCTCTCGATCATGCAATGAGTTCAATAGCCCAGCGTTGTCCACGGTTATCCAATACCCTTCATGTGGAGGTGGACAACTGGCCTATTGAAGCTCATTGCGCCTCTCTCCGGAGAGGAGGGTACCCCGAACCGCATCCATGCTGGACTTCCGGCCGATGCGCTAAAGGGGTGCCAAATCGACAGCTACCAATCTATAATCACATCCGCCCGGAACATAACATGGAGTGTTATGGTTCGAGATTTGTTTAACATGGGGTGTTATGATTTGGGGTGTTCAGCGGAACATCCGAACTAGATCGGGTGGCAAGGATCGAGGAGGCCATAACGGCTGGTAGCAGAACCTAAAGGAAGAAACGCTGAATAACATTCTAAGGCAGTTTTTTGGGGTTCTCGGGTCTAGCCAGGGGGTGTTGCTTTTATAGCCTTACTTAGAAGCAATCCAAGGGCTGAGATGAACTTGCGCAATTATTGGGCAGTTGGAGGTTGAAACAGTTTCCCGTTTTAAAATTCAAATGCAAATTCATGGGAAAAAGTTCTGCAGTTTTCTGACTGCATGATAAGACTGATGCGCAGGGTTTGGTTTGCGAATCAAACTGAATAGGGCTTGGTAAATGGGCTCATATCATTAAACTTAGTAAATGAAATACATCAAGCCAGTTTTTACGGGCTAAGGCCGAAACTCATATAGATGCAGGCCCAACCGTTTGATGGTGGCCTTGGTCTTGCCTACCCCACGATCAAACTCAGCTGTTTCCCTCTTTGCTCGCGTCCGCTCCTCTTGTAGCTTACTTCCCAGGGCTTTCTGTTGAGTTATTTCATTGGCGCGCTGGATTTGTTTCTGGCGGAGGAGGGAAATTTGCTCTTCAAGTCTAGCTATCTCAGCCGCTTCGGGGTTGCTAGTAGCCAGGGCAACCAAATCTTTGTAGGCACGAGCAGCATCCGCGAAAGCGGTCTCAGCTCCCTCAAGCTTAGCATGCTGAGTAGACCGGACAGGCAAACGCTCGTGTAGGCTCCTTAGCTCCGCGGGCAGCCGGAGGAGAGAAGCGTTAGCTTCAGCTTGGACCTCGGGAGGCAGTTGCTGGAAGTGGCCTTTGAGGATCTCAAGGGCAGAGGAGAGCTCGTCCGCCACTTGAACATCGGCAGGGTCCCTCTCTCCTAAGCGTTCCAAGAATCCCCACGCCTTCTGTACCTCTTCAGGTTCCTCTTCTGGGCTTCGAGGAGAAAGGAAAGGGTCTTCGGCCAAGAGGGAAGCAGAGTCAACTTGCTCCGGAACCGCTGAACCCGATCCGCCAGGGGTCGCGGATGGCTGATTCAATGGAGACGCCGCGACCAGACCTTCGGGGGTTGGGGCCTGCGGCAGGGAAACTTGTGCAGTTACAAGTCCCACAGGTTCCGCGGAACCAGAGTCCGTTGCCTGCGGGGCGGAACCGAGGGTCTCCACATCATCATCACTATCATCCACCTGTTTATAAAAAGGGGTTAGGAATGGTTCTAACTAAGAAAAATCGCTCTTCAAGTGGATTTTACACCACATACCTCAACAGCCGCTGAAAAGGGGATTTCCTCTGGCTGACTCAGAGGAGAGCCCTGCTGCCCTGCTTTTCCTTGCTGAGCTGTATCAACGGGAGCAGCGGCAGGGGTTGGAGTTGGTTCAACCTGGGGGGCAGCATCCACCACCAGCGGGGTGGCATTCTCGGTTGCCACTATCTCTTCTTCCACCTGCTCATAATCGAGGAGGATTGGAAGCAATTCAGACCAAGGGAGGTACCAATTTAGAGCATAAGGGATATATACCTCCGTCAACGGGGTCTCTTCGGGCAGAGGAGATCCGGGCCACCTTGCTGGTGATGGCCGATCGGCTTCAATACAAGAGTCAGCAGGGGTTGAATCTTGTTCAACCTGGGGGGCAGCACCGGCCAGAGACTCCGCACCGGCTAGAGCCTCTTCCTCTGCCGGAGATAGGTCATCTGCAGGGGAGGATGGCTCGTCAGCAGCTGGTTGGTCTGCGCCCCGAATCGGCTCCTCCTCTTCTTCTCCTTCTTCTACGTCCTCTTCGGCCCCGTGCTCTTCCTCCCGAGTCGAATCTGAGGTCAGCGGATGTGGAGTTGAAGAACTGCCAGGAGCGCCACATAGCATGAGCAGAGGCCTATCGGTTGGGGCCTCCGCCATGGTAGCATCTGGGTTTTCCTCCGCCTCCGGTCCAGCTTCTGCAGCAGCACGGAGAGTCAAGACGGGTTGGATAGAACTTTGATTAACTGCGAGGGCTAGGCTGGAGGAAGTACCTGCAGCAAGACAGCGCAGAGGAACAGGTTGAGGAAGACTATCGCCGCAAAGCTCACGAATACAGAAGTCCAGATAGTAATCGTCGGAACTAGAGGAACCTGGTTCTTCGGAAGGGTTAGAGGACTCACCAGAGGAGAGCTCTATTACCGCAGGAGCTCGGCTGGTGGCGGCGGCGGACGAGGAACGCTTCCTCTGAAGTATCTGCAGGGAGGGATAGAGATGGGATATCTACGTTATGTAGGTATCTGTTTGAGCTCATAGTTAGAGACGCAAGGGGAAAATGGAGCTTTAAAGAGTACTTACGGGTATGTCCTCCTCCTCATCTGATTCCTCATCCGCCTCAACAATAGTTTTGCTCTTCTTGGGGGGCGGAAGGGCTTTGCATTCGGCCTTCCGTTTTCCTTTGTCCATTGGGGTTTGCTCAATAGCCTAGTTTATTAAACAATCGAGATTACGCGAGAATCATGGGCAAACCGAAACAGTAGTTTCAAATGGGGGCATATTACCTTTCTTAGGGGCGGGTCAACGTATAGGGGACCGCCGTGTAGCACCTCTTGGTCAGCTGGGGTAAGTTGCCCACCCCGAAGGTGAAAGAATCTTCGGAAGTAGAAAGCGGGTGGTTGGCGGAAGAGCGGGCTTCGCATGCGCGACCACCAGACGCGATAGGGGCCAGTTGCGTCCGTGGAGGCCTGCAGGTTAGGGTAGCAATCTTCGTTATGTATGATGAGAGGCTGCAGGCATGAATTGTCACTGGCACTTGAGGGTCTTTTGGACTTTCGGCTATTCCTCCACGCTGAGAAAAGATTCAGACTTCTCAGCGGCGGATAGGGCAAGGTTTGAATAAGACCAAACTGCCGTGCAAAGAAGTGAGGCGCGTAGAGCTCATGGCTCGGATAGCCTTTCTCACTACAGAGGAGTGGCAGGTCCGCCATGGAGACGCAATGGATGAAAATCCCTCGGCCTTTAGCTGCCTGAAGACTGTTAGGGAGAAAGCCTCGGGCTAGTCCGCGGGGATACTTCACGTGGATCAGCTGCTGTGCCTCTGTAAAAAATTCCTGAGCGGATGTGTTGAAAAAGATGTCGAGGCAGATGGCATAGCTGAGTTCGGGATCAGCGGCACAGCCGGCATACTCTTGCCCCACAACTTGGTCAGGCCTAGGAGCTCTCTTCGTGGCCGGAGAAAGTTGGGGAAAGTACATCTGGCACCAGATATCCAAGATCCAGAGCGGACCAGATTGTGCACAATTCATGGGCACGGCGGATATCTGGTGCAGACAGCGGTAGAGGTGTGCTAGAACGCATTGGGCAAGACCAATCTCTTGGCCGGAATAGATCACCTCCGCCATACGGTGGTAGTGCTTGGTCATTTTGTTGGTGGTGGAGCAGAACACGAATTTGTTTAGCCAAAAGGACAGAAAGGCTATCCCGCTGAGCCTGTCGTCACCCATCTGGGAGGTTTCCTTCCTCCACTTTTCAAACCCACTGGGCTCGAATCCCCAAACAAGGCTAGAGGGAGATGTCCTTTCGGGGTAGTAGCCCTCGTCGAAGGCTACAGAGCCGAGAGGGAACCCGAAGCCGGCGTAGAGGTCTAGCAGGGTCACGGAGGCGTGACCGAATTGGAACTCGAAGGCATTAACCGTGGGGTTCCAAAGGCTGATCAGCGGAACTAGGGCGCACCTGTTGCCTCCTTTTGGGCTGAGGCCGAAGCAAAGCTGGATTGCATCAGCGACCCCGGCTTTCTTCCAAATTGCTCCGTCGAGAGGAAGCCGTTCTTCATACCAGGTGGTCATGTAGGGCCTAACCAGAGGCCAGGCGGAGTGGTTTACGGTGCATTGGTGAGCGTCTTTTTGAAAATTTGGGCACTCCGCCGGTTCTTCAGAGCGGAAGAGCGCCGGCAGCGGGCGCGCCGGGCTGTCGAGCATCTGATGGGCTCCGTTGTTATCATCAGGATGATAGGCCACCACAAAGGGACCTAAGGTGGCACATTCCTCATGGGGAAGACTAAGGTGGGTCCGGTTCTCCTCTACTTCAGAACATTTGAGGAGGGGGAGAAGTTGAGTCTGGGCTTGTTCCGCCAGGGGATAGCGAATATCAAAGTTCTTTTTGGGAGCCATCAGTCTCAGATCTGGGTTTCTTCTGATTTCGGGCTAGGAAAGAGGGAAGCAAGGTGGTACGAAGGAGAAACCGAGGGGTCTCTGTTGGAATTTATAGGAATCCGAAAGGGGTTCTTGTGTCGTGAGGCGCTGGGTTTCGCAGCAACCAAGGGTTTTAGGTGAACAGTGTTACCGTTTCGAATTGGGGAATCGTGATTGGCGAGGAAACCGCGCAACAGTCCAGTTATTTATTTAATGGCGATTGAGGTTCAGTCTCTCTTCTATCTCGCTATACCTCAATATCGGAGACTGGGGGGCAATGTTTGGACCATAATTGAATTTATTTCAATTGGGCTTCCGCCCCAAGGCCCAGTAGGGGTTTTGATCAGATTCAAACCCTTGGAAATCGGGCTTTCCCGCTTCAACCAGAGAGGTTGAGTTCGAGGGAGAACGTGGTTGCTTCCTAATCCGATTGGGGTTGTTTCGTAACAATCCATCAGTGAAAATATTTGTTAAGATTGAGAAGCAATGTAGCAATGATTTCACTACCTACGCTGGGCTATCAATCACTAACAACTATAAGCCACGCTGCACCATGCTTTAGGAGGGTTGTTAGAGGAACCGGCCATACTGCGCAATGATGAGTGATGAACAGTAACAGCAGCATAACAAGCAAGGTCAAGACGTGTTGCTCCGATCTTCGAAGCTTCAATACCAACTATACCTCTGATAATATCTTCGCTGATTTGATGGGAAGCAGGGTAGGGGAGGACATTCCTAATGAATCTCAAGGATCCGCCAGGCTGGAGTTGACAGCCCTAGGGGTCCTTGAGTCATATAAATATGAATCTGCCGGCATCTAGAAAGGGGTTCTCAACCAAAAACAAACAACCACAAGTTCTAGCGCAACGCTAACTTGCCAAAGCCTCTCCGGAGCAACTCACGCAACCCGTCTCCGCCCCACGATCGATCTAATCTCGTGCTTGTGCCGAGCGCTTTGCTGGGTCTACTCACGCAACTCGCCTCCGCCCTACGACGGATTCAACCTCGTACTTGCGCCGAGCATTTGCTGAGCCTCACGCAACCCTCCTCCGCCCTCTTACGATCGATCTAATCTCGTACTTGCGCCGAGCATTTGCTGAGCCTCACGCAACCCTCCTCCGCCCTCCTACGATTGATCCGCTCTCGTACTTGTGCCGAGCGTTTGCTGAGTCTATCGAGTCAGTCCGCCACCCCCGGTGGCAATCGAGTCTGTCAGTCCGCTACCCCTGGTGGCAATCGAGTCGTCATTCCGGTGACACACCCGTGGTCTTGGAACAGCTCTGCTTTGCTTCTCCGGATCAGAGTAAGATCCTCAATCCTCAAGGGGTTGGGAAGAAAATCCTGGTAGAGAGTTCTATTCAGGTCTTGTTCGAGCCCTGTACGCCGGCTTAGTCAGCGCCCGCGTAACAGTCGCTTGACCAGGAAGTCAGAGTCGAATTGGGAGCAGACGAAGCGACTCGCTCAGGGGGTCGCGCGCAATCGAGTGGCACCGCTCCAAGGGTGCTGGCACGCCTAAGCACAACACAGAGACACAGCAACCAACCACAAACCAACACCGTGCTGACTGTTCGCCGGGTGCTGAACCCGCCACGAACACTCTCCTCCCGAAGCCACATCAACAACCTCCCCAAGCTCATCTCCTTCATCACTCCAACCTCACCGCCTCAGTTCGTCGTCGAATCCCTCCTCTCCGTCCAAGCCTTCTTCACTCCCGTCCTCCCTTCCTCCTCTTCCTCCAAACCTAATCACTCCGCCGACTTCATTTACCGTACCTGGCTCCGCTCCAAATTCGACGACCTCGTCGAGTCCCTCGTCCAGCTCCTCCTTTCGCCGGACTCCGATGACACTCTCAAGGTTTGCTCCTAACTTACATTCTAATAATTATGATCATAATTTAAATTGGGATTTTGGTAATGGTATTAGGAGGTGGTATTGGATGCGCTGATGGAGTTTGTGAAGCTGGGAAATGGGGGGAAGTTTCACTCTGCTATATTCCATAGGTTTCTTCGCAACATTGTAAGTTATGGTTTCCTTCTGAGGACTTTTGATCAGGCTTTTCGGTTACTTTTCTTGCGATTTGAGGACCTGTTTTCTGTGGTTTTTTCTACAGGTGTACTCTATGGCGTCGCCGAATGTCTTGGTGGACTTGCTTGCGGAAAAGTATTTCAAGTATATCGATGTCCGGTAAGGTCACATTGTTGTTAGGACTGACACAAATTGTAGTCAGGTTGCTTTGTTTAGTTCTTTATCAGGGACTGGAAATGTGGTTCAGTGATTTTTTTTGGTTCTTTTTGTTTCTCATTATCAAATTTACACTGTTTGCATGATTATTCGCATCGTATTTGTATTGATCATGGGATAGTATTGCCAATAGAACAATGTAGGTATACGTTGTTTCATGTCCTTGTGTTGTTTGATAGTATATTTTGTTCTGGTGATTCTTAATTCTTACTGTGAGTAACTCCATCTGTTTTGGAACTCCTGTTGTTATTTTCGAATTATAATCACTGAACTGTTTGTTGCAGTTATTTTACCTACATTAGCGTGGAAAAGCTTGCAAAAACTCTTGACTCAAAGGGCATTTCTGGTACTTTCTCCTGTGAATCTTTGCAAAGGGATTTTCTATCTACTTTTTCCTACTTATCTATACTGGCTTATTGGTTTATACCTACCCTGCAGAGAATCACCAGAAGGCTGATGTTAATAACGGAAGTCATCCTAGTGAAAGGTTGGTGTGTTTCACATTGTTGGTCTTGTTCTTAAGAAAATTATATTCTCTTATTGTGTCGGCTCCTCCTCCTTGATACGAGATATACGAGATTTTTGTTTAATTTCTCGACCTACATTTGAAATACTATTCTTGAACAATACTACCTTAAATCTTTGTGCTAGATTCTGAATCGGCTGATTGTTGATACCATTGTATAGGAATAGTTGACACCATATTGAAATCATGGTTAACACCATATTCAAGTCTGCATCCTTGTTTGCCTTTAATATTACGTTCTTCTTTCTCCAAGCCTATTGTCATATTTGTTTTCTAATTGTTGTTTAACTGGCAAGTTAGAGTCCTTTATAAGTTGTCACCGCAACTTGTTAGCTTTTGATTCGTTTACTTTTCTTGCAGCATGGAGCAACTAATTCGCAATATTCATTACATTATGTCACATATCCCTGTTTTTGAAGGTTCAGTTGAAAAAACTGATTATGACATGTGGAGTGGATCAAGTGAGTGTTCCCTTCCCTAACAATCAGCACTTAATTGTTCCTTTACTTTCATTACTAATATTCATGGCTCAGTGACTCAGATACAGCAAGAAAATAACAAGGATGGATTTTTCAATCCTTCCATCAACTTCATAGTTGTTTCATTTTGATAAAACTTAATGAAAAACAAAGATTTTGATCCACCAAGCATATAATAACAAGAATTAATCTCTTAAACATCAAAGAAAATGCTTCTCTATGTACATTCTTTTGACACTAGATTTCCTATTTCAACTCAATTATTCTAATTTACCAACTGCTATTCTCATAGTTTCATTTGTAAAAGTCCTCGTTATTATACATATTCGTGTGCGGCTTTCTTAAGTGATTGTCAACTTCATTTACTTTAACAAGTGTGTTGAGCTGTCCTCATGCCACATATTGGAATTCAGACTACTTAAGATGTGATGACCTAAGAACAAACCTTTGTGCCCTGCCCTGTTTCCTTCTTTATTGCATCTGCTACTTTGTGGTCGATTATAACTTAGTTCTGCTGATTTTATCTCTCATTGAAATTTTTGTCTGCAGATCAATCTGAAGAGCATTCTGAGAGCCAGAAAGCAAAAGATAAAAAGCAGAAGACTGAGAAGCACAACGACAATGTAAGTTATCAATATCTACTGACAAAGATGTGTCAATTCAGCTACATGACTTGATAGTCCTCTCTATTTTGCGTTATGAACACATTATCATATTCCTTCCATATTCACAATGCAGGTGTTGTCTGCAGCCAACATTGTCAAAAAGATGAAACTAAAATTCACTAAAGCATGGTTGTCATTTCTAAGGTTACCACTTCCTCTTGATGTGTACAAAGAGGTAGGATAAGTTCTCTTCCCTGTTGTGATGTATCTCTTAAACATAAATGAAGTGTGCCTTGATGATTGGCTTGATGCTATCTCCATTCTCTTACTCTTCAAATGGACTCTACCCATTGCAGTATTAACAAAAGTTATGTGTATTAACGTTTTTGTATCTCGTCGTCTCGGGTCACGAATAGTAAACATTTTAAAAAAGGACAGAGAAGCCTCAAACTTGCAATTAGAATTCATTTTCATGTCTCTTGTTTGATCTAGTTATTATTTTGTTTTGGTGTTTGTCTTTCCAATTTTTATTCTACATTGAGGACATTTGATTCTCATCCTTCATCATGTTCTGACCTGGCCTCCTTTTGTGCTCAGGTTCTTGCCAGCTTTCATCAGGCAGTCATTCCTTATATATCTAACCCCGTTGTGCTATGGTACAGCTACATTCTGAAATAGTTTCATTTTTTCATCCTTTTCTCTTTCTGACTGAACCTAATTGGTTTGCGTACATTTCATTCACTTTGACGACGTACAGTGACTTCTTAACTAGATCATATGACATTGGTGCTGTTATCAGCGTCATGGCTCTTAGCAGTCTCTTCATCATTATGACAAAATATGGTTTAGAGTACCCCAACTTCTATGAGAAACTTTACGCATTACTGATTCCTTCAATTTTTATGGCAAAGCATCGATCAAAATTTTTTCAGGTAATGCCAATAACTACTGCATAACAATCATCTCATATATAAGCTTATGTCATTCAAGGTGTACACGTCTATAAGTGTGTATTTGCATGCACATGACATATGTAGTGATGCTTCCAGCAATCAAAATGGGTAGAGAATCTTAAAAATATTATAATTAGTACTTAGATATCTGTCAACTTTATAATTTAGAGTGTTCTTATTTTGAATATTTTCTAATCAGATATAGTTATTTGGTAGCCTAGTTATATCATATGTCCATAATGTACATTCCACACCATTTGCATCTCTACTTCATTATTAAATCTCTCTGTCACCAAAAAAATAAAAAAAAAACAAACAAACTTAGAGGGGGTTTGACAAAATAGTTGAGCTTCTGAGTATTGATAAAGAAGGCCAAAATTAGAGTTGAGTTGATAAGAAGCTTTAGTGTTCGTGATAGCCACTGATTTTTTGTGTTATTTACTTTTTGCAGCTTCTTGATTCTTGCTTAAAGTCACCTCTTCTTCCTGCTTATTTGGCTGCTGCTTTTGCTAAGAAATTGAGTAGGCTGTCACTTTCAGTCCCTCCTTCTGGGGCCTTGGTTATTATTGCATTGATCCATAATCTTCTACGGAGACACCCTTCAATCAACTGTTTGGTGAATCGGGTAAGTGTACAATCTTTAATATTTCCTCTTATCAATGATTTTGACGTATGCGTTTGTAGTCAACAACTTTTGAATTCTTTTTTCTGTCTCACTCTAATCTTTGCCTTAGATAAACATTGATAGGTTTATTAGAAGATTGCATGCCTCAGTTTTTCAGATATTGAATAAGGAAAATTGGTAAACAAGGTATACCCACCAAAATACTTTTTGATTTCTGAAAAGAACTATTCACTACACATATTGATGGCGAAACAATTAAATAAACATGGCAATAGTAATTCTCTAAACCCTAAACCCTAAACCCTATTTGACTTTTGTTGTCTTGGGTGTAATTTTATTTTCTTATGATTATAATAAATTTTAAGTAGTTGCCTGGTACTACGAACCAGCAATTTTTTAAACTCATATTTGTTAATTCATTTCATACATCTGAAGGTGCAGCAAGGTGATCAAGAAACTGTGAAAGTTGATCCAGAAGCAGAGGTAAGTACTCCTGAAGGTGCAGATGCCAATGTTACTGATGCAACAGATCAGTCGCTCAGGAAACCAGTCATTGATCCCTTTGATAATGAACAAAGTGATCCTAAGAAATCAAATGCCATGAGTAAGCTCCCCTCTAATCCTCCTCAGATACTGCATACCAAATCCTGATGTTACACACGAACATGTTAAAATCCTCTCACATCTCATTTGACATCAACATACACATGCAAGTGCCATACTGCTATACGTAATAAAGTAGCTTTGGCATACTGATAACAGCCCTTTCATACAGGAAGTTCACTCTGGGAGATTGATACCCTCCGTCACCATTACTGCCCTCATGTTGCAAGGTTCATGCTTTAGTCCTTATCTTGCATGAGTTTTGTATGACCCTCATGCCCTTGATTTTTCTTAATACCATTGCTTCTTGGGTGATAGGTTTGTGGTGTCACTTGAGAATGATTTGACAGTCAGAAGCAAAACCACTGAAATTGCTGTTGAAGACTTCAGCTCGGGTTCATATGCAACAATATTTGGAGAAGAGGTAATATATTGGTTCAAAGAATTCATGCAGGAATGCAGTAGAATCTAATAGCATTCATGATATTAACCTATTAAAAAACATGGAAGGGAAGTTATTAACACACTGTCAATTTCAATCTACACACCTTTTCATTTTTTTATATTCATTCATGTTTTTTTTTTAATATAGAAATTATTCATCATATTGAGAGGTTTGAATTCTTCTTTCCTCGCTCATGATAAGGTTAAATGATTTAAGTAGGATTTACTGTACCTTATTTATTCCTTTGGAGCTCAGCAGAGTAGCGCTGGTATACTTCCACTGTGATTTTCAGTTCCATCCATGCATATATGTTCATTAGGCTGCCTGACAGTAACTGAACTTGTTACTTCTATGATGCAGTTAAGTTTTCCTTTGGGTCCTAGTTTATAAGAAATAGTGTAGGGCTTTACAGTAGGCAATATGTTGTACTTGATTTAATAATACCATCGACTCTGCATTGCAGATGAGACGGCGGGTAAAGCAAGCTCCAATATCGTTCTACAGAACGACTCCCACCTCTTTATTCCTGGAGTCCGAAAGTGATTTTCTTGGTTGGACATTCAAGTGTGAGGACATTAAGAGAAAGAACGACAGAACTCATGAGAATGGGGAGATGCACAAAGAAAGTGATCAAAATTTAGGAAAACGACAAAGAGTAGTGTGTTCTTAACAATGTGATCATACTGCGGTATAACGGTGAGACAAGTTGGTTGTTAATTACATTTAGATGAGCAAGTTTTGTTCACGAGAGAGGCTATTAGTCAATCATTGTACTTCATAGCACAGTTGAGACCTTGAACTTGTATCAAAAGAGACTATATTTCTGTTATATTGTTGGTTTACTGTACGTTTAACTGGAAAGAAAGAAGAATGAGTATTACGTATTATTAAAAAGTATTACTTGTATCTGTCTCTCTTTTTCATCGTCGGCACACATTATTGCCTTCTATTGTGTTTAAAGAGTGGCTTCTTGAGTGTGATTTGCATCTAACCAATGAGGTCTTCGAAAAGTTGATGATTCTTTGGGTTACATGGAAGAATCGTAATAGCATGCTTTGGGAAATTGTCTCAGCTGCTCTCATCTCAGAGAGGGATTGGATTTGACTAAATTTATGCAACTGCAAAATGTCACCATTGTGAGTGACTGCGACAGTGCAACAGATTCCTAGTTCAAATCATGATCTTGATGAGCATGGAGCTCTATTAGATGAAATTGCAGCAATATAATTGGCGAGTATTCCAGGTGTTCAAGTTGTAATAGCGCATAGGCTTTAGCTTTTGACGCAAACCAGCATGAGGCTTGGCTTAATCACATTGAGAGCATCTCCAAGATTCTACCTCTTGTATAAATTTTCTATTATAAATGAGTAAATTATAAAATCTCTAAAATATAAAGGGCAAAACTCTAACCGTTCTTCTATTTTATCATACAAAATTAAATATTTTCATGTATAATTTAATGAATTTATATAAATATTACATATTTATTTGAGTAAATAAAATTAAAATATTTTTCTTTATTCATTTTTTTTTAGAGGATTAGATTATCAGTCTTATCTTCATTTCTTCCGTTTCCATGTAATATCACCTTCCAGTTGCTTTTTGCAACCACAAAAAAATTATTCTGATGAACTGATGACTTGTCCAACAAAGTGTTATTTGATTTATTAATGATTTTCTGAAAACCCTACCCAATAATATGAAGAATTTTTTTGTTTTTTTTTTTCCTACTGTAAGAGCTGAATGATTTACAAATCATTGAAGACCTCAAAAATCCAACTAAAGAGCTGAATGATGGGTGATTTTTCTTTTTTTAAGAGGTACTGAACTTTTATATTGGTAATTAAGCAGCATGATCAAGAATTTAAGATTATAGTTATTATACTGTAGTACATCAATAATGCATCCTCAGAGTATCTCCAACAATTCTTGTAAAATTTGAATTTTTTCTATTTTACAAGAAAAATACCATTTCTTGGCTCCAACAGCTCTTGTAAACCAAAATCTATAAGACAGAAAGTGGGAAAAAAAATATAGAGAATCTCTATATCTATAGAATTCTCAAAATTTGTATATTCTGTTAACAAATATATTGCTTGCCTTTTAATGCGAAGGCCAAGATTTAGAAATCTCATACAACACTTCATAAAAGTAAAAATTGTATGGAAAGTCCTCGAAGAACATCATCTGGCAATATTTGCACCTGACACGAAATTTTGAAAACATTGATACTGATGGCAACTTTGTGATCAAGTTTGTGAGCAATCCACATGGCCTTCAGTATTGGTTTCTTGTGTCGAGGTAATTCCAACACAATTGAAAACAGAAACTAATTTATTTACTATTATAAATCATTATGTACAAATAATTTCAATCAAAAGCCAGACAGATTAATTAGAACCCACTACAAGCAAATGAGCAATGGTTGGCTGTTGATGGCATTATGAATAAATAAATTAGTAAAAAGAGAAAAAAGACTGATCCTTCAATAATCAATATCATCCACAAACATGATGTTTGAGCAGCTAATCTGGTCATACATTACTATCTACTATCTAGTACCTCCTGCAGAAGATTCAGACCTTCTGCTGATATACTCCTCTTGAACTTGAACTTTGGGATCTCAAGCTGAGGCGGTGGTTCTGGGGAGAAGCATACTACTACGACAGTCAAGTTATCACATGTATCGCGCTTGAGAGCTTCCCTAACGAGTTCTCTGGAGCATCTTTCAGGATCATTGTGAAGCATCAGTTCTTTCCTTGCAATTGTGACTGCACACTGGCTGCTCATCACATCCCACAGCCCATCACAGCCTAAGATCAAGAACTCATCTTCCTCACTCAGAATTGTCTCCTGAAGCTCCGGTTCTGCACTTAAGGGACAAGAGGAACCTTTGGACCCTTTCATGTGCCAATCTCCAAGTGCTCGTGCCACTGACAATTGGCCGTTGAGGTATCCATCGTACACTACACCTCCCAGTTTTTCAATTCTTACTCTTTCTGAGGCACAATTTGGTTTATGATCTTTGGATAGTTCCACTGCCCTGCCTCTTCTTCCCAAAACAGCTCGACAATCTCCAGCATTGGCAACCAGCATCGTCCTAAATAAGACATTATGTGTAAATCATTATTGTCTCATCCATAGTAAGAGAGCTAATAGATAGAAGGAACTTTGTCGTTGATAGCCTACAGAAATTCTTCAGCATATTTTTTCTAACAGAAAATCTATCTAGTTTACCTGGTCAAGAAGACCATAAAGCTATTTTATAGCTGTATCCATTGCACAACAGACGGGTTTACAACACCCTGTGCCTCACACCCCAAATTTCTATTAGCATGTTACAAGCCTCAATATGGATGCCAGGAAATTTAAAGGCATGAAACATTCCTGGATGACATGGCAACAATAAGAAGAGTGTGGAAAGAAGAGTGGTTGACAGGAAGGATGAAAGTTGACCCATGGAGTTGGAACAATAGACTAGCTTATGACGTTCAATAATCTAAACATAAATCCAATTTTCACAGTAACCGTTGTCCACCATGCAACTCCATAAGCTCCAACTTATCTCTGGTGCCACTTATGCACTAATTGTTTCCAAGAGGGATTAAAAAAGAAGGCTGGCATGCAACTGGGGAGTGAGATAGAGCATCATACACACGAAGACTAATGACTTCAAGTTCATAATAAGTGCTTACTGTAAGCTATTTGTCAAGCTATTTGTCAAGGAGGATGATGATTCTCACCTTCCAGAGATAAGGGCAGTAAGTGCAGTGGTACCAGAGGAAATATCAAGAGTACCAGTATCAGCAAAAGCATGGTCAGCTTTTAGAAAAGCACTCCTAATAGCTTGCTTAGCACAAAAAGGAAAATGTGAATCCTCCACAATAAACCTCAAAATGTTCTCTCTGATAAAAGAAGCTGCATCTGTACCACCATGGCCATCAAAAACCTGCAATCCAAACAAAAATGTTACAGACCATGGCGTGTTCTTGTTGTGTAGCCAAATTACTGTACCACCAATTTCATTAATCAACAATAAAATTAGCAATATCTATAAAGCCACAATGAACTATACTAGTTATAATTCAGTTACACACCCCATAGAAAGCTCCAGAAGAAGGAAAGTCTGTAGTAGATCCTAGATGTTCAAGAATATTATCTATACAGATATGCTCATCCTCCATAAATTGTTTTGGTCCAATCTCTGAACAGCTTCCAGACCGAAAAACAGGTACAAATGGTGTATTACTATCTGATGAGGATCTTGAGCTAACAACTCCACTATCAAACTCCTGAGTGAAAATACAGTATCAATTTCCATCCAAATTATATACAAATGACTCACAAACAAACCTAATTCATACAATGATACATTCAGAATGTAGGAAATCTCACCACTTCAGTAGCAGGAGCCAACTGGGCAGAGCTCACACAGTATCTAATAGCTGAAAGATGCCTAGGAGGTTTACCAATGTTGGATTGCTTCATGTTATCAATAATATTTGATTTCTCTTCCCTTGTAACAGTTACGTTCTTTCTGTAACTGCCATCTAACATGGAAAGTGAAGATGGGGTATCTGTCCCTGCAGCCATTTTCTTTCCAAAACATAATCCACTCCTTGATCGAAAGCTCGATCCCAAGTATTCCCTCTCCAGCTCTCCTCTTTTTTTTTATTACAAACTTGAAGAGATTCGATTGACCAGATCACAAACACACCTAAAATGGTACCACGCAATAGCTTCAACACTAATCCTCTTTTTCTCTGGTTTCTTCAAATACTTTGTAGGGTACCTGAGAGTACAAAAAACCAGAAGAGTTCTCATCTGACTTCTCCACTACTTTATTATGCTAAAAACAAAGATCAAACATCCCAGATAATCTATGGAACCAAAACCTATAGCTATAAAGTCATAAATTCTATTAAACAGAAAACATAAACTACCTAAAAAGCACAACCAGATCATTTCGACAAAACCCACATACCAATTCAGCAAACCAAACTCCACCACAACTCAAAACCCATTAAAACTATTCCAATTTGGAACATACAAAGCACACAGCTTTTCATTTCCAAATCAAAAAGCATACCAACCCAGATTCAATCCATATATAGAAACCACCAGAGACTTGAGCAAACAAGTCAAACCAAACCAAACCCACAAAAACAAATCACTGGAACTAAAAACATGACACACCATCTTAGCATAACTCTTCATCAATACAAAAGATTCAAGTTTGCATACAAATCAACACCAAAAAAAAAGAAAGTTGGTAAAAAAAATGATGATGATATATACTTGCCGTACAGTTGTGGTAAGCTGAGAGCAAAACACAATCTTCAAAGCTCCCTCAGAGAATTTGGAAAGGGAGAGTTGCCCAAGTCTCCAAACCTTTCAAACTCAACAATCAAAGTCCTTTTTTTTATTTTTCTTTTTAAAAATAAATTTCTGGTTTTCAGGTTTGATGTTGATTCGTTGAATAAAGGGGTAAGAGAAAGAGGTTGAAGGGGGGAGAAAATAGGGGAAACTGGCACGTGGCTTTTGCGACCGGCTGGTTCAGGTGGAACCCTTCGAGTTGTGAGTACGGGTGGAGGAGTTGATCGACACGTGGCGGTGGAGGGAATGTAGATATTTCATGTTTGGGGGTGTTTCACCGGATAAAGTTCAGCATTTGCGGCTGGGTTGGCCTACCTACCTCTGTTGGATTTGAACAGTTTGAGGATTAACGGTGAGATGGGAGCTGACGGTTAACACCAAACGTGGGAATCGGTAGTTGACGGTCGTTGACTTTGTGAAATTTGCTTGTGTTTTCTCGGAGGTCTTCTTCGAATCTATCTATCTAACCACCAAAAATGGAGGCTTGCAAAGAAAACAAGGGTTGATTCTATAACATCGTCCACACTCATCGGCCACCTTAATCATTTTTAAGTAGAATGTGTTCTGCGAGAAAAAAAAATGTAAATTGATATTTTATTCATTGATAAGGAGACGTTTATATAGACATTACATCAAGTATCTTAAATAATCTGGGATTTCCTATCAACTAAAGATTCTACTAATCTAGTCTAATTAGGTCAACACACACATCGAAAGTTATGGAATTAACATTCCTTGAACACTCCCCCTTGTGTCGCGTACCTAATGTGACACGGTGCATAACATGTTGCCTCGCTAAAACCTTGCCAAGCAAAACAAAAACTACTTAGGTAAAAATAAAAAGCTTAGTCGAAGGGAAAAGAGCACAACGCACCAACTACAATTAAAGATTACATGTGAGGTAGACTCCCCCTGATGTCTACAAAACAATTCTCCCTGATTGGTAACTTAATCTCGGAGTTTAGATTAATGTCGTGTACAAACGCTCCTCACAAGCTTCAAAAGTAGGCGTGACCAATGATCTAGTCATTGAATACGACCACATTATCCTTGTATTAGACCAGCTATACTTATCTTTACTTGGTCTTAAGGAAGAAGGTTGCTTAACAACTCAAAACTAGAGTTCGCGTTGAAAATCAGATTCACGCGCAGCATGACCTTCGTGTATTTAAACAGTCATAAATCCTTCGATACAATAGGTATGAACGAACCGTAAAGAGTTATGGAAACTAGACACCCATATTATTCCAGTGATATAAAGTACACAACGTGGTTCGTTCTGAGCTGATCACAAACCTCTGTCGAAGGTGACTAATCTGCAAATTATCGATTTGAGTATAATGAAATTGAATCTAGTGTGAGAGAAGCATCCGCTCCTAGATTTAAATTCAATGAGATCTACAAGAAATAATCTTTTATCTTGGATTCTCATAGATTCAAGATATTAGAATTAACAATCCCAGCAACTGGCGGTGAAACAGATATCAGGTTAATCACTCCAAAAGAAGTGAGTGAAGCTTTCCAGAAAAAATATTCCTACATGCATATTGGTGCAGTTCAAGTATCAATAAAACTCTTAGCAAGAGATGGGATAGATTGTTCAGTCCTGTGCATCTTACAAGATGACATAATAACAGATTTCAAGAAGAGTCTGTTAGGAACAGTTGAAGTCTCACTATGCAACCAGGTTGCATATTTTAATGTCTTCCCAAACTTCACCACTCATCTGAGTGACACAACCCACTGTTTAAGATTGAGAATCAAAATAGATGGGATTTCCATGAAGAAATGCATGATGGAACTAGCTGTTGATTATAAAAATTATTACAAGTTGATGAGTTCCAACATGACACCAAACACTAGGTTCCTAAATAGCCCTGGAATTATTACATCCGTCCTCACCAATCCGAAAAATAATTCTCAACAAAAACATGTCACCAAATGGCATGAAATTACATTCCCAAGGGAGTGGAATTTAGCACCTCCTGAGAGACAAATATAGAGCTCGAATGCATCTATCTATGAGGACATGAGAGGAAAAATAAGTCTTCAGTTTCATAGGTACTCATTTGCTAATTATGAATAAGCAAGCACTTCAGGAGCATTTCCTGAAGAGTCTTTCGAAGAGGAAGATCCAAAAAGACCTATTAGAATGTTTAAGATAGAGGGATTAAAAGAGCTATATGCACAAGCAGAAACTTGTAATTCTATACAAGGATTAGAAGAAATCATGAAGAAAATTTCTTTAATCCAAACTGGAAGAAATAAAAGAAAAATATTACCGTATCATGCTGCCAAAGAAGAACCAGGAGCATCGTCCATGGATGCAGAAACAAGTAATAGCCAATCGGTACCCCAAGAAGGGCATACTATATCAAAAACATTACAAATAATCATACTAAGATCATTAGAGAAGAAAATATCAAACTTCCTAAAGGGCAAGCGCCTACAGGGAAGAGTGGAGAGCGGAACTCTCAGAAGTACATTCCTACAGAACCAAAATAGGGACAAGCAGTTTCTGAAAGAGGTGTCTATCTAGATCTAGATAAAGTAGGAGACAAAAGAAAAGCCATAGACGACTGGGTTGCAAGCTTGAAGCTGACCCAAACGTTAATTCTGTCCAAATACGCCTATGAGGATGCTCATGCATACTATGAGTCGACCTTAACCGGAATAGTCCAGAAATTGTACAGTTCCTTTAAGAGAAGCTCTAAATGGACTGATTGGGCAGCCAAGCTAGCTCAGACTAATAATCCATTGGATTTTGCTATTCTCATATATGCACAATTTTGTAGATATATAACAGGGCATAGTGAGCAGTCTAAAGAAAGAGCTAGAGCAAATATTCAAAAACTAAGTATCTGCAATATGAGATACTTTAAAGAATATACAAATGAATTCCAGAATTATTTCTGCACGATTGAAGATTTAGAAAATGATGATCTTGTGAGAACATACTACAGAAAGTTACCAGAACCCTGGAATAATGCAGTAGCACAATCTCTTGAAGAAAATCCCCTCCAGTATTTTAATTATTGTTGGAGGAATAGCAAAAAGAGTGAGAGATCTCTTAAGAAAGCAATGCATAGAAAATCAAAAATCAAGAACTGCCAAAAAACAACTCAGAGGAGTTGAGAACATGTGTCCAAAAATATTGGATACTCCGACGCAGTGGGGATGCCATCTCTACACTAATCGGAAGAGCAAGAGCAAGTTCAGAAACAAGAAATGCAACCGCAATTTTACTTCTAAAAAAAAGTACAAGTTTAGAAAAAATTTGAACGAAACAAAGGAAAAGCATTTCCTAGAAAGAGATTTAATTTTTAAGAAAATACAACCAAGATAGAGTTATTCAAGAGAAACAAAGCCCTGCAGATGTTGACTTTGTAAAGCCGAAGGACATTATGCGAACGAATGCCCTAAAAAAGAAAAAAAATCTTATAAAACTCTCATAACAAAATATGATGAAGGTATAGAATACGCAAACCTAAAAAGTTTTGAAGTCGCCTATTCTGATGAAGAGAATGAATTGATATATTCTCATAAGTATTCATCAGATCACGATACAGAAAACACTTCAGAAAGTTTTGAAGAAGAATATGAATATCGTCCTATATTCATATTAAAAATCCAAAATTGGAAACAAGAAAAAATTTATAGCATGAATGTATTTCAACCAAAGCCAAGAACTTTCACATGTGACTATTGTAACTGCTACGATAGTAACACAATACCCATGTATTGTGAAGAAACAAGAGAAACATATCATCGAGAATGTTTCATAGTAGAACTAAGAAGAAAAACAAAAGAAAATTATGCACATACATTGGTAGATCAAGAATATTATATGTTCCATGATCAAAACCAAAAGCAAAATCTCGAGGATGACCTCAAGAAAATGAAGTTAGTAACTTCATTAAGTCAGAAAACAGTAGAAGAATCAGAAAATGATTATCCTCAGAAGAATGAAAGGAATATCAATCATTTCATAGAAATTACTAAGAATAAAATCCAACCAGTAAAACAAGTTCAGACGAGTATATACAACAACTACCTCATTGTTGACCTGAAATTTCCCAATTATAAAAAGTATCATCTACATGTATTTGTAGATACCGGTTCTGGATACAATTTAGCCAAAATATATGCTATTCCTGAAGAACATTGAGAAAATTATGAAAAAAACTGTTACTTGGGTTGGGATGGGAGATAAAGAAATCTTTATGATTCATTTTGCTAGAAATATCCGAATTTCCTTAGGAGGAGGAACCTTTATCTTTTAAAGAATCTGGCAATGTGAAGCTCAAGGTGCCGATATGCTAATAGGAAATGATTTCCTACTTTAGCAAAAGATAGTGCAAACCCTAGAAATGATTGGGTTTGAAAAGAACAACAAGCTCTACTGGGAATCTAGACTTATTGATGTTGTTAGCATTGTAAGTAAATGATTCACAGAACAATATCAGAAGTCGCCAGTCAATCGTGGTGATCATAAACCACCTTTTAAACCGATTTTGCAACCAGTGTTGGCATTAAAAGAGTACCAAGAAATCATACCAAATGAAGCAATGAGTTCAGAAGACTCATAATCAAAGATAGAACCTCAAGATTCAGAAAGCTCAGATGGTGAAGAAAAATTCATCAAAGAGCACAATCTGAGAGTATATGTTAACAAGATAAAACAAAATAAAGTTTCAAATCTTGTTGAAATAGAAAACTTACTGAAACCCATAATCAGTGAGGATCCCCAGCTATACTTGGAAAAAAGACCCAGTATATTGTCAGCTAGGCCTGTCAATTTTGACACGACCCGATAACACGACTCGAAACCCGCACGAAATATAGCGGGTTGAACCCGCACGATTAAAAAGCGGTTAGCGGTGGGTCAACCCGCCAACTCGAAATTAACCCGCTTAACACGTTTATTAAATGGGTCGGGTCATATTTTATATAACATGCATACATGACCCATTTAAATGAATAATAATATAACATTACGTGTTTATAAGGGTCGACTAAGTCTTTTCTTACAATTAGGGTTACTGTTTAACACTATAAATTCTCTTGTTTAAGCTTTGTATCAACACAAAAACCCTAAGTTCCACCGCTCATCAACATCAAAACTTCTCCTTTTCTCGAGAATGTATTATCGTCAAGCCAATGATACTTTTATATATGAGATATGTTTATCTGATGCTTGATTTTGATCAACTCTTGTTCTAGATCTTCCAGTTCAAAACCGGGATGAGATATATGATTATTATATATATGCTATCGTAAGGAACTTATGGTTTATACATATGAACAAATATATATATATATATTAGATAGCATGTTCAAACCCTAATAAGATTATTGTATTCATGTTTGTTCTCGTTTCCATGATCTTGCTTTGTTATAGCCTTATAGGTAGTGATTACTTGTTCCTTTTATGCTGAATAAAGTGAAGCGGTGTTTGGAAGTTAGCATTTGATGTTTTACATTTAAACTTAAAGTTCAAATTCAGATTGTGGATTATATATTTTTTTTATATGATGGATGAATTTAGTTTTAATTTTAAACTTATGAGAGTTTTTGATTTATGAATGGATTTATATATGAATTACAGATAATTGTGGTCTTGTGTAGTTTATGGTGAATTTAATCAAGTCATTAGTTAAATTGGTCACAATGTTAATGGGTCATTTGTCCAACACGGCACGACCTATTTATTAAATGGGTTAAACGGGTTAGAAACGGGTAACCCGTTAATAAATAGTTGGGTTTGGGTTTAAATTTTCGACACGATTATTAAATGGGTTGGGTTTGGGTTTATGTTTGTGACACGCGAAAAACTTTGACCCGAAACGAACCCGACACGACACGACCCATTGACAGTCCTATTGTCAGCTAAGAATGCATGATGCCAAAGCAATATGTCATGGCAAAGCCATTCCTCATTATAGAGATGAGGATAGAAAGGAAATGGAAAGTCAAATTCAAGAATTGCTTGAAAGAGTCTAATTAGACCCTCAGACAGCCCTCATCATGCTCCAGCATTCTTGGTTAGAAACCATGCAGAGCAATTAAGAGAAAAAGCAAGAATGATGATAGACTATCGAGATGTCAATATGAATTGAATATGGCAGATACTTTTAACTCAATATGAATATGATGTTGAAATGGTTGCAAGAGACAAGAATTATTTACGTGACGCTCTTACAAGAGAAATGGCGATGTTTGAAAGAAGTGAAGGTCGCAATCCAAGAAGCAGGAGACCAGATCCTGAAGAAAGGAGAAGACCGGAGCCTGAAGAAAGAAGAAGACCGATGCCTGAACAGAGGGGATCGAAAACAGAAGAAAGAAATATGTGGGAAAAATATAAAAGTGGAGACAAAACTGTAGGACTTCTACACGATGGACAGGGTTACTAATTCATAGTGTCATACGCCCCTGCAGAATCAAGCAAAGCTTCAGAAAAGGTTCAGCCAGATCCAGCAGGTTGGAGAAACTATCGAGATGATAAATCCAAAACTTCTTCACAGAATAAAACTCAGTCAGTTAATTCAAAAGATTAAAGAAAACTCTTAAATATGTTTTTACAGCATCCTAGAACTACGGTCATGAGTGACCGATTTCAAAGAAAATCAGCAAGACCCCCTCAAACAGCAGACGGAAAAGCAAAATCAATACATGATAGGCTAGCACCCTTCAAGAGTAAATAATCGGTCGTAACCGGAATCAAGAAAATCTTCAACCATCTGATGAGAATTTATGAAATGTCAGTGTTTAGAACAAGCAGAATTTTACACTTCAACCAAAAGGTTATTATAGATAACATCATGACTGCCTCTCGTGAAAAGAATGAAGCACTTGTACTTCAAACTCTTGAAGTATTAACCGAAGAACTCTACAGTTACAATCAAGAAGAAAAGAAACAAACTATTGAGAAAAAACTTAAGATATAATATCTTGAGAATCCTGAAAGTGAAAAAAATCATATGGTAGCCTTATCAGAGTCTGAATGGTTCCGTTTTCATAATCTCTTATGAGATCTTGAGAATAGGAAAGTGCTTCATCCAACTTTATCAGTCATAGCGGGACTATACTATGGAAGATATCTAGTTGATGTTCAAGCAGAGCATCCTCAGAAACACCAGTTTTGGTTGGTAGAAAATGGTTTTGTTCATAACTTTTGGACAAAAACTAATGAAGACTTGAAAGGTCTTCCAGATATAATCTATGAAGCAGTCACTGTTCTAAAAATCCCCGCCTAGCTCTGCCCAGGCGCCGCCCGGATTTCACACTCCAGGCGCCCATCAGGCGGCAAGCCGCCTAGGCGGTCCAAGGCGGTCCGAGGCGGGCCTAGGAACTGGGCAGGTCGAGGCGCTGGGTCGGGTCTGAAACAAGTAAAAATCCCAAAATTTAAACCTAATGTTTTGAACTTCTGATGTTTTCTCACTTCTCTACGACTGCCTCCCTCTTCTGCCTCCCTCAGTCCCTCTTCAGTCTCGCTGTTCTCTGCCTCTCGGCCGGTTGGCCCTCTCTCTCTCTCTCAGTCTCGTACGGCGGTTCGGATGGGCTAAGGTATCTCCTGCACTTCTCTGCCTCTCTGCCCTCTCTCTTTCAGTCTTCCCCTCTCAGCTTCTGCTTCCCATTCTCTACCTTCTCTGGTATGATTTCACTCCATTCAATTACTTGTTCAGTTGTTCTCACTTCTCAATCAATGAATCAATTCATTCCATGTTTAATTGTTTATATTGAGCAAGCTGAATCTGTAAATTGGAATTGGAATTATAGTGACTAGTGAGTGCTTCCCAGTCTCTGCCTTGAGTGCCTTCATTGCACATTGGTCGATCAAACTATACATCAGATGCCATGGTGCCAAAGTTTTGGGTTTCCTTTACATAGTTATCGAAAAAAAGCACTAATGCTTACATTCATGGTAGGAGAGGAATGTTATGTTTTCAAGAAAGACATGAAAGGGCGCTCATCTTCTGATGTTTCTAGCTACTTCTTCTGATATTACTACATTGAATTAATTTCAGTTAACTACTTGAACTTTGGCTCAATCATCATTTCAGTCCCTGTACTTTTGATTTCATCAGCTATACCCCTGTACTTTCCTAAATTATTCAACTGATACCAATTTTGTAATTTCGTCCAAACAATCTATCAATACCAAAGGCTTTTTGGTACCATTTCCCTACATTAATGCACCGTTAACATATTACAATTATAAACAAGGCTAAACAATTCATATAATCAAGTTGAACAATAGAAAACAAATCATATATGGTGATTTCTTTTTGTTTTATCATATATGATTTGTTTTTGTTTATTTTCTATTGTTCAACTTGATTATATGATTTGTTTAGCTTTATTTATAATCGTAATATGATAACGGTGCATTAATGTAGGGAAAATATATCAAAAATCATTTGGTATTGATAGATCGTTTGTATGGAATTTATAAAATTAGTATTAGTTGATTAATTTAGAATGTATAGGGGTGTAGTTGATGAAATCAAAAGTACAGGGACTGAAGTGATGATTCAACCAAAGTTCAAGTAGGTAAACTGAAATTAATTCTACTACATTCTATTGCATATTCATTCCTGCAGGTTCAATTCAATACAACATAACATTCTGGACGTTTAGCAGATAGATTTATGGACCTTCCTATGAATGTTTCTAATGCAATTAAATATATAACCATGAACAGAACTGATACTTAAGCTAAGAAATGATCTACTTGAAGCATAAAAAATAAAAGCTGCTCTTCATCGTCTTCAGAGACTGTGTGTTACTACCTTTGCTTTGTGTCATTGTGTGTTACTATGTTAGTGTGCTTTCTGCCTTTCATACTTGATGTCTTGTACATTTGTTAATGTGCTAGGCTTCAAGAAGTAAGAGAACTTGATGAAAAACTTGAAGAATCGGATGAAGAAGATGGTGTTGAGATGGATTTTGAGTTTGAGTCCGACACCGAAGGAATATTAGAGGGATATGGAGAAGAAGAAGATGTGGAGTCTTAGGTTTGCAAGTTGTTTAGGTTATATTTGCTATTTTGCTATGTTGAATTCTGCACTAAATTTTTCCAAGTTACTCATATTAAACTATTTTTAAATATAATATTTATTAATTAAATGTGAAAAATGTAAATCGCCTAGTCCCCGCCTAGTCCGTCCAGGCGCTAAGCTATGGGTCACCGCCCGATTAGCGCCTAGCGTCTTTTAGAACATTGGAAGCAGTTAAGGATGTTAGACTGGAATGATGCATTCTAAGGTTGAAGTTCATCTCAACTCCTCCGGAATGGATACCGAAGAAGGACGAGTGAGTTATATCTCTTCGTATCATTATGTTAGAATAGTTCAAGGTCGTACATATAGAACTACTTCAGCATCAAGCAATGGCACGCCAAACCAGAGCATCTCTTGGATGAAAGCAATGGCGATAACCAATATACAAAAATTGGTTCAGAGAGATCGTTCAACTACTCTTCTTGCCAGTGGAGAAAAAATAATGGGTACTATCTATAACCATCCCCTCCGGAAAATTGTAATTTTTACAAAGCCTTAGAAAGGTGAGAGATAGATAGGACGTTGGCCACCACCACTTGAATAGAGAAATTGGAAAATGAGCAAAAGTACAAAATTTCATATGACTCTTATATGGATTCTGAGGATGAAGGTGAATACACGGACTCGAGTGCCTCTTTTTGTGATGAGGAATTGCACAACCTTATCAACAAGATGGAGTATTGAGTGGATGCCGACGCATAGTAACAAGCAACTTTAGGTGAGATAATAAATAAGCGGTTGCCGACGGAAATAGACAAGTTTTCAAAAGAAGAAAATGTTAAAATCTTATCAGGAATAAGATTCCTCCTGTCTCCAGCTTCAGAAGAGAATTCAATTGTAGTTTGGAGTCCGGCCCCTTTAAAAGGAGAGGAAATTCTCAAGAGGAGGCATTCGAGGAGAGAGCACATTTAGTATTGAAGTGAGAAATCCCATAAGTCTTTCTAAAGTTGTTCTTGTGAGTCAGTTGTGAGTGTTTTTAGTATAAGTAGAATAAAAAGTGAGTAGTGAGAGTGTGTCTGGAAGCACTGTATCTTGCTAGTCATCTGTTGTGGTATACTTTTATTTTCAAGTAAATTTGTATTTTAATTTCAATTATGAGTAGCTAAACAACTTTTAACTGTTTACCCAAGAGTGAGGCTCTGAGTTATGTATCTGTATTTATGTCTGAATAAATAAATTCCATTTGGTGTCCCCCATATCCATAAAAAAAAATTAGTTTTAAGAATATTTAAATTTTTACTTTACTATAACTTAAAAAACTATCCATACTAAGACAGCAGTGATTCCGTCAAAATAGTAGCCACTTAGACAAGAGTTCGTTAGGTGAAAAAATTGGCATGTTGAAGGCTACTTCTTAGAATTGGTAAGTAATTAAGTTTTAGTAAATTAAAAAAAAATTAATTAATTAATTATGAAAGTCAGTTTTACCCCTAATAGATAACAGAAATCTAACGAAGGTATGACATTGATAAAGAAATAGGAGTCTGGGCATCACATTGATCCTTTTTAAAGTTCAGGCATCAAACTGCCCTGCGCACCATAGTACATGGCCTGTTGGTGACTTTTTCTCTTTATAGTTTGTTATAAAAGGTTTCCCACTTACATTTAGGTGGCCGGTGAGATGAGCTAAGTAAATGTAGATGAGATGCCCTAGTTATATTCTTATTTAGGATTTGAGTTATGACGTTTCAATTTATAGATAGTACAGTAGAACTTCGATAAAATAAAATTTGATTAATTAATAATCTCTCTAAAATAATAATTTTTAGGGGCATTTACCAATAACTACAATTTTGAGACAATATTTACCACCCGCAGGCTTATACTGTTAATTTCTCATGCGCTCTAACCCGCCGTTACTCCCGTTAGTCTCTCTCCCTCAAATAGGCCTGACAATCGTGCGGGTCCTTAACGGGCCGTGCCCTTAACAGGTCGGCACGTTAAGAGCCCGTTTACGTAAACGGGTTTCACGGGCTCAGCTCAACGGGTTTACGGGCTACCCGTTGGGACCCGTTAACCCGTTTCTCTCATCGGACTTCTCTCTCCTCCACCTCTTCTTCCTCCTCCGCCTCGGCTTCGGCTTCGTCGTCTTCTCCGATCCCGCCGTCCTCGATGGAGGCCTTCATGGGCAACTTCGATCTCACCTCCTTCTGGGCAGCCCAGCCTCCCCAGCCCGCGGCCGAGCCACTCCACCAGCCTCAATCCTCGGCCTCCACGTTAGACTACCCCCGCCCGCAGCCGGTCTCGCTAGGGTTTTCAGCCTTCAATTTCTTCATCTTCTTCCTCTTCTTCTCCATTTCCTTCTTCTTAGCTGGTTCCTCGCCGTCTCTGGCTTCCTCTTTTTCAATTTGGGGCTCCGGTTGCTCTGTCATCTCCGATTTTGACGGCTTCTTCGCTCTGTTTCTCTTGCGCTTCCTCTTCTTCGCATTGTCCATCGGAGATGCGTGGGAGGTTGGGTCGTCTTCTCCTTCTCTCTCCTCTTCTTGCTCGTACTTCCTCTTGCTCCTCTGGCGGCGGCGATAGAGGCGGCCAGGCGGGTGTCACTGGAAACAGAGACAGGCTTCTTCTTCAGGAGGGTTCCAATGGGTCGGCCCGTGAAAGCATGGCACGGCCCGTTATTATTCGGGCTTTTCGGGTGCTGGGATTTTCTAGGCACGTTTATTAAACGTGCGGTTTCGTGCGGGTTTCGTGGGGGTCTCGGGCTTACGGGCCTAATTGCCAGGCCTACTCTCAACAACCACACCCACATCTCATCTTCTTCGATGCCGTAAAGCTCTAGCTTTCCTACCTCCATCGCGAGATCGGCGCCGTCGTCGAGTGAACAGCTTCGCCCAATTCAGAGTAAATTTCATGCTCCATATCTTCCTCATCAGGACAGGTTGGAGCCCCAAAGAATCCGCCTAGTAAGCGCAGGTTGATTTCGGGCAAATTGAACCTGGAGGCGGCGGCGGCCGACGGAAGGAGTTTCAGAGTTGGGATCGCAGAGGAGTTCTCTGGAGAAAGAATTGGCTAATTGGGCAAGGTTTGGAGGGTTGATGGGTCGGGTTGAGATGGAGAATGATGTAGGATGCAAGATTGATGTGGTGGTTAATTATGGTGGGTTGGGAATAGTGGAAATAAGATGTGGGTGGGACGCGGGGGAGAAGAAAAGATTTCGTATACTTCATTAGAGGTAATTTGTTTTGGATAATTGAATCATCCATGAGATCTTAGCTGGGCTCTCTTACTGGAGGTTAGTGAGAGTTCTGTGAGATTCTGATGAAAATTTGGCTCTTCATGCTTGATTTTGCTAAAAACAGTACTAAAAAGTTTAGGGGTTATTATCCTATTTAGGGTCAGTAGCATTATATTGAATTAATAGAGTATACATTCTAAAATTTCTAATGATGGATCAATTTAGTAGCATTATATTGAATCACGTCGTTTTCTAGTATTGAAGTTCTACACACCCAGCAACTAAGCTACTAACCGTAAAAAGATTGTTGTAGTGCTACTGAAACTCAAATACGACATAATGCTATTGACCCTAAAAAACGACATAATACTACTAACTTTCAAAAATGTGAAATGATGCTGAACGTCAGCACAGTCAACAGTGTTGTAATAAAATAAAATAACAATTTTGTAATTTACTCGTTAACAGTTTCTGTTAGTTAATATGGATGGAAACCTGGTGGTGGTAATTTTAAAAACGAGTGCACTATTGGTAATTGTGGGTTCAAAAATGTATCTATTGGTAATTTTATATAATTTTTACCTGTCCTGACTCGGGGTTAACGTGCTAGATTAATATTTTGCTAAATTAATAAGATAATAGAAATTAGAGAGTTCACATAGACCCCAATAAATATATAAATTAATAAGGACAAAATTCAGTTTAGTACCCTCAACTTTTAGGTAAAAAATAAGATTACACCATCTTTTTGAAAAAAAAATCAGAATGATCCATAAACTTTCAAATATGATCTCCCGGGTCTAAAATTTCAAATGACCTCGAAATGTAACGTAAGCTGCTGTTTTGGAACTGACAACAAGGATCCACATTTGGCTAATTAAGACCATATCCTTTGCATGTGCACATTATTTATGATTAAGACTAGAATTATGTGTTTTTTATTACTACATTTTCCATCCAACCAACTTCTTATGAGTATGTTAATTAGGTTTTATTTCAAATTTAGAAAGTTTAATATGCAAATAGTCCATTTTACCCTCTATGAAGGTTTCAATATTGGAGTATGGGCCTTTGTTGTCAGTTCAAAGTCAGCAGCTTACGTCTTATTTTGAAAATTGAAATTTTAAACCCGGTTTTTTTTTCAAAAAGATGGTGTAACCTGATTTTTACCCAAAAGTTGAGGATACTAAACTGAATTTTGTCTAATTAATAATCACTTATTATATATAAATGATTTTACATTTACGAGGACTTCATAAAAAATGACTCAATTGTTACTCGTTTCCTCTTGAAAATGATGTCATCTTGAACAACATGACATGTCGAATAATATAGTACATCGAATAAAATAGTACATTTAATAATGTACACTTAATAAATGGATTAATGTAATACATCGAACGTACAATCAATATTGTGTACGAAATTAAAATACAACTTTTTTTTTTTGAAAAATTGAAAAAATATTATTAAAGTTTGATAAATTAATACTTATTAATTTATTAATAAATTAATAATTTATTAATTTATCGATGTATTAATAACTCTCTAAATTAATAATATTTACCAGTCTCAAAGTTATTAATTTATCGAAGTTCTATTGTAAATGGAATATTAAACAAAAAGGATGCCTTTCCCTATTTGGATTTCTTATCGTTTAGCCAAATGAGAGGGACTGCCATAGTGCCATAACATGTTTTTTGTTTTCTGATAGTGAGGTATATAACCCAATACAGTACCTTTGAAGCTGACCAGTCCGGTCCCTCTTTACATTTTCACGGATGTGATCATTTGTGTGCATGACATAGTTCAGCCTGCAACATTAACTGTCATCTTCTTTTCAGTGGGTAAAACATGGGTCTTAATTTCATCATTTTCAAGCTTATCTATCTGTCATAGGATTTGACATGAGTATTCATCAGCTACAAATGCTAAATTACATGAATTCTGAAGGCAGAACATTGCTGCATTCTTTTCTGAAGCACTTGAGATGCTCAAAGTTATGCTACTTTCTAAGAATAATATGTACCAAAGTATGCAGATCAGAAGTTTTCCGAAGCGTTACATGATTGTAACTCTAACTTTCATCAGCACATGTATTTGCTACATCGAACGAGTAGGATTTTCGATTGCATACACAGCTGCAGCTGATGCTTCTGGTGTAAGTCAATCAAGCAAAGGCACCATTCTGTCTACATTCTATTATGGCTATGCTTGTTCACAAATTCCTGGAGGTTGGGCAGCTCAAAAGTTAGGAGGAAGGTCTGTTCTCCTCATTTCATTTGTTTCATGGTCCTTAACATATGCATTTGTCCCTCTGGACCCTAAAAATGTCAAAACTATGGTTTTGGCCCGGTTGCTTGTTGGTGTGGCACAGGGGTTTATGTTCCCTTCCATCCACTCTGTCCTCGCGCAGTGGGTCCCACCAAATGAGAGGTCCAGATCAGTAAGTCTCACAACTTCTGGTATGTACCTTGGTGCAGCTGCAGGCATGCTTGTGGTTCCAACCCTAGTGAAGTTGACTAGCCCCCAATTTGTGTTCTTGGGTGAGGCAACTTTAGGTACTATTTGGTCAGTGCTTTGGTTGAACTATGCTAGTGAACCACCGATTCAGTTGTCTAAGCAAAATGGAGCTTTTCCTAATCCTACAAGAAAAACCAAAATTCCTTGGAAGAGTATTTGTAGAAGCTTACCTATTTGGGCTATTGTGGTGAACAATTTCACTTTCCACTATGCTTTGTTTGTGATGATGAATTGGCTTCCAACATACTTTGAACAAGGCCTGAAGCTTAGTCTTCAAGAAATGGGGACTTACAAAATGGTGCCTTATTTCAACATGTTCATGTTCTCAAACATTGGTGGATTTGTAGCTGATTATTTGATCACAAAGAGGCTCATGTCTGTGACTATAACTAGAAAGTTCTTGAACACTTCAGGGTTCATGGTTGCTTCTATTGCATTGATGGCACTACCCAAATTCAGATCTTCAATTGGGGCTGTGACATGTTCTTCTGTGGCACTTGGGTTCTTGGCTTTAGGGAGAGCTGGGTTTGCAGTGAATCACATGGACATTGCTCCAAGGTATGCAGGAATTGTGATGGGTGTGTCTAACACAGCTGGTACATTAGCTGGGATAATTGGGGTTGATCTCACTGGGAAACTTTTAGAAGCTTCTAGATCTGCTTATGATTCGGATCTTTCGAGTCCAGAAAGCTGGAGATCAGTTTTTATGATTCCTGGGATTCTTTGCATTTTCAGCTCAATAGGGTTTTTGCTCTTCTCTACTGGGGAGAGGATTTTTGACTGAGTTAGGCTTATTATGTATTTGGAAGCAGATAAATGAATTGAACTAGAAATGGTCAGCATTCTTATGAGGTGTAGATAAATCAGTCTGATCAACTTGAAGATCATTCAAAGTATACTGGGTTTGAATGAACTTCAAGGTTATAGCTTTTGCATATATTTTAAGAAGTATTCTTCTCCAGATCAAGCAGAGTTTAAGATGCCATAAAGTAATTCCTTTTAGAAGTAAACCATTTGGTATATTGTATCATGTTCCTTTCATGAAAGAAATGATCCATAAGAAATACAAAAATTAAGGGCCTCTGAGTTTGGGGTATGGATTTCCAATCAGTAACTACTCAATACCATTCTTTTCACACCCTCTCATATGATAAAAAAGTTCATAAGCAATATGTAGAAAATGATTTTCAATGTATTGATCTTGTTCTATACAGTATACAATATATATAGGAGAAGTATGATGTGGTTGTAATCAACCGTTATAGAATCAGTGGATGTAATTGATACAATATCAAAACTGATCCTACAGCTATAATCTGCTATAATGACTCTAGATTTACAGTTACACAATCAACAATTATTGTCTATGAATGCTCAGAGGAAGACGAATAAGTTTGCTAACGAGGAGCACATGACGGTGCTTATGAAGAGATTTAGTCAGAAGGTCGGCAGGCTGATCCACCGAATGAATAAAGCAAACTCTATGACTCCCTAGAGCCACTTTCTCACGAACAAAATGATAATCAAGCTCAATATGCTTGGTGCGGGCGTGGAAACATGATTAAATGCCATATATGTGGTACTAAGATTATCACAATGGAGAAGAGTAGGAAACTGAATGTTTGCACCAAGCTCATAGAGTAAGAAATCTAACCATGTGGTCTCGGCACTTGCATGGGAAAGAGATCGATACTCAGCCTCCGCACTGGAGCGTGCGATCGTTGGTTGCTTTTTAGAACACCAAGAGACCAGAGCAGAGCCAATACACACGAGATACCCTGAAGTTGAGCAGCGAGGGTCAGGACACCCAGCGCAATCGGCATCGGCATAAGCAGCTAGATGAACATAGGTGCGTTGAGGACCAAAGAAGAGACCACGATCCAGAGTGTCCTTGATGTAACGAAGGACATGCTTAGCAGCAATGAGGTGAGAGGAACACGGCTGACTCATGTACTGAGAGAGAGAGTTGACGGCAAAGGCAATGTCAGGTCTTGTGATTGTGAGATACTGCAAGGAGCCAATTATTTCTCTAAAGACGGTGGGATTGACAAGGGGATCACCAGCAGCAGAAGTGAGAACTGCTTTTGAGGACATAGGTGTGCTAACCGGTTGACTCTCCAACATGCCATGCTTGTCAAGGATATCATAAGCATATTTTAGCTGAATGAAGTGAATGCCATCATGCTGTTTAGTAACCTGTAAGCCAAGAAAATAATGGAGAGTGCCAAGATCTTTGATATCAAAACCACGTCCCAAAGAATCAATAAAGCTCTGGAGTAGCTTATCATTGCTCCTTGTGATCACTATATCATCAACATAAAAAAGAAAGTAGATGATGTTTGGCCATTGCCGAAAAATAAAAAGTGATGAATCAGCCAAGCTTTGAACAAAACCCACGGACAGCAAGAAAGAGGTCATTCGATGAAACCAGGCTCTAAGTGCTTGTTTGAGACCGTACAACCCCTTGTTGAGCTTACAGACATAGGAAGGCTTTGCTGAATCAACAAAACCAGGAGGTTAATTGGACCATAAAAACATCCTCCTTGAGCAGACCATGAAGAAATGCATTTTAAACGTCTAACTGACGAAGCGACCAGCCCCGAGACACAGCAATGCATAACACAACACAAATTGTAGTAGGTTTAATCACAAGGCTAAATTTTTCATCGTAATCAATACCTTATTGCTGATGGAATCCTTTGGCAACAAGACGAGCCTTGTGACGTTCAATGCTACCATCAGAGTTGTGCTTGATACAGAATACCCATTTGCAGCCGACCGGGTTCTGAGAGGGAGAAGGAGGTACCGAGGTCCAAGTATTATTCTTGAGCAAAGCATTGATTTATTCGCTCATCGCAGCGCGCCATACTTCATGTTTGGAAGCCTGGGAATAAGAGGTTGGTTCTACAGTGCCAACAACAGTGACAAGAGCTTTTGGAATTGGGTATTTGATCATATCATTAGGAAGGTGGCGGAGCTTAATAATTCCATTTTGAGAACGAGTCTGAGGACCAGACTGAGCTACGCCGGATGTGGAGGATGGCAAAGGTGGACTAATCGAACTGGAAGAAGCAGCGGATGATGGAGAATGAACGGGAGACGTGTCGGACGGTGGAGTTGCAGCAGAGGAGGCGGTGATGGTGATTGAAGATGGAGGAGGAGCCCACGGCAGAGAAGAAGAGGAAGGTGGGATCGGCGGTGAAGTAGGTAATGCCAATGTGGTATCATGAGGCAGTGGTTCGGCGGAGGGAGGGAGCGGCCAGCGGCGTGTGTATGTGATGATAGGGGTGGATGAGCGGCGCGACGGAGGCGGCGGTGGTGGCGGGGGCGCTGATGTGGTCTGCAATGAAGAAGATGGCTCGCTTTCTGGCACTGTTGTTTCGATGTGGGTGCGGGGAGCATCAATAGGGACATCTGAGTCATGGGCTGGATCGGAGGCAGGGATCTGGGCCTGAGCTTTTGGGTTGGATAAGAGAATGAACTCCAGCGAACTTGAATCGTGTACCTGCATAGTTTTATAAGGAAAAACTGTTTCGTTAAAGATGACACTCCTAGACACATAGACACGACCAATTTTTGGATCAAGACACATTTTATGCTCTGATACCATGATAAAGTAGTCTGAGGTTCCAATCCAAAACCAATTGGCAATGGATGAAGTAGCCCAAACCCTTATAAACCCACAGGCTAGGTCTCATTTTCTCATGTAAGATGTATATTCTCAACACGCTCCCGCAAGTGTGGCGAAGTTTCAAGCCATACACGTGGACAACATTTTGGGTGACGTGGAGTCTGTGTGGCTCAGGGGGGAGAGAGAGAGGAGAGAGATAGAAAGCATACACGTGGGTAACCCGCTCTGATACCATGTAGAAAATGGTTTTCAATGTATTGATCTTGTTCTATATAGTATACAATATATATAGGGGAACTATGATCTGGTTGTAATCAACCGTTATAGAATCAGTGGATGTAATTGATACAATTTCAAAACTGATCCTACAGCTATAATCTGCTATAATGACTGTATATTTACAGTTACACAATCAACAATTATTGTCTATGAATGCTGAGAGGAATTTGCTCAAACACAATCCAAGTACTTGTACTAAAGATTGACTGATGCAAAAGATGAGCAAACACAGTACCCCTCCACAAAGTCCATGAGGAAACCCACTTGCCCACATTGCTTTCCTTCTTTGGTCTGAAGTATTCTCATAGAATTTTAATAATGGAAGCACCCTTCCTTCAGCTCCAATGAGATTCTTCTTTTCTTGTGAGTTTTGGCATTCTAGCTTTACTTTAGTGACTCTTCACCTTTGTTTATGCCTTATTGGTCCAATCAATTCTGTTCCATTTTCTGTCTTTGTATGCCACTAGATTTTAATTAATAAAATGTATCATCCCTACTTTTTAGAATATGGTGGTTGTTTGACCCAGAGTCACCAGCTCCACTTCTTGTTCCTTCCTTTTATTCCCTTTGAAATCACCTGAATTATGATCTTTTGGTGGGCACTGCACATAAATTTTTGCTTTAGAATGGAGACAGATTTGTGCTTTTGATTTGTTTCACTGTCTCCACTTTGGGTTTCAAGTAGCAGAGTCCTTTAACTTTGATAACCTATTCCATTTGGTTCTGTTTGTTTAAGCTTCAAATTGGTATTTCTTCTTCTCCAGGAAAACTTCATTGGCACCAAGAAGTATTTCTAATGTGTGAAATTGGGTGGTGCTAGCTGTTTCTTTCCCAGTTGAAAATGCTACTGTTTAAGTTTTAAGTTGCTTGTAGATAAAACTACCTTTAGAAAGCTATATCGAATCTAATATTAAGGTTGAATTTCATTGTTCTATTTGTTCATTCTGTTCAAAATAGGAAACTTAGCAAGGTTCTCAGTGGAATATCACTATGAATCTAATTTGCCTCTTGGCAGTCCTCATTTTCTGTATTGGAAGATCCACAGAAGGAGCATCAAGACCTGCTGTTGTGAATGTTGGAGCTATGTTTGCTTTAAGAACCATTAATGGAGGAGTCTCACAGATTGCCATTAAGGCTGCCGAGGAGGATGTGAATGCCGATCCAAGCGTTCTTAGTGGAATAAAGTTTTCTGTATCTATTCATGATTCAAACTACAGTGGATTTCTCAGCATAATTGGAGGTATAATTTTGCTTATGCATGCCTACTTCTTTACTTGAACAATTGTGTTTGATCATATGTAGTTATAGTTTACACTTTTTGTTGATCACAGCACTGACGTACATGGAGTCTGATACTGTGGCTATAATTGGTCCCCAAACATCTGTAATGGCTCATATAATCTCACATCTTGCAAATGAACTACACGTGCCATTACTGTCAGTCACTGCACTAGATCCCACCTTAACAAGCCTGCAGTACCCTTACTTCCTTCAAACTGCACCAAATGATCAATTCCAGATGAATGCTATTGGAGACATGATTAGTTATTTCGGTTGGAAAGAGGTGGTTGCACTTTTTACTGATGATGATCAGAGCCGAAATGGTGTTACTGCATTAGGTGATAAGCTTGCAGAAAAAATGCACAAGATTTCTTACAAGGCTGTACTTCCACCTGATCCAACAGCAACTCGAGATCAAGTCAAGAATGAGTTGGTAAAGATTCAGATAATGGAGTCTCGAGTAATTGTTCTGCACACATTCTCAAGAACAGGTCTCTTGGTTTTTGATGTTGCAAAGGAACTTGGGATGATGGAGAGTGGATATGTATGGATAGCTACTTCTTGGTTGTCCACAGTTTTGGATTCTACTTCTCCACTTTCTCAGAAGACTAAAGACTCCATCCAAGGAGTTCTCACTCTTCGTCCACACACACCGGATTCACAAAGGAAAAGAGATTTCATTTCAAGGTGGAAGAAGTTGAGTAATGGCACTATTGGGTTGAACCCTTATGGTCTATATGCCTATGACACAGTTTGGATTATTGCTCATGCTGTCAATTTGCTTTTGAATCGGGGAGGTTCCATTTCCTTCTCCAAGCATACTAGTTTACCTCGTTATGGGGGAGGGATTATGAACCTTTCTGCATTAAGCATTTTTGATGGTGGCAAACAGTTGATGGAAAACATTTTGCAAACCAACACGACCGGTCTCACTGGTCCACTGGTTTTTCATTCAGACAGGTCTCCAGTGAATCCTTCATATGATATCATTAACATAATTGAAAATGGATATCAACAGGTTGGATGCTGGTTGAACAATTCAGGGCTATCTGTTGTGCCTCCCAAAACACCATCCAACCGGTCTAGTTCAAACCAACATCTAGGTGTTGTTGTATGGCCTGGAGGGACAACAGGTAAGCCTCGAGGGTGGGTTTTTCCCAACAATGGGAAGCAGTTGAGAATTGGAGTACCAGATCGAGTAAGCTATCGCGCCTTTGTCTCACGACAAAATGGTACAGATACAGTTGAAGGATACTGCATTGACATTTTCCTTGCAGCCATAAAGTTGCTTCCCTATCCAGTTCCACATAGGTTTGAGCTGTTTGGTGATGGCCACAAGAACCCGAGCTATGACGAGCTTGTTAACATGATTGCTTCAGGTGTAAGTAAAACAAATAATTTGTGGAGACTGCTTATTTTGTTACAGCAATATACAAATGATAAAAAAATGATGGTTAAGTTTTCATTTCTTCTGTAGAAGTTTGATGCTGCTGTTGGTGACATTGCCATAGTTGCAAATCGAACGAAGAATGTGGATTTCACTCAGCCATATACAGAGTCAGGGCTAGTAGTGGTGGCACCACTTAGGAATTCAAACTCGAGAGCTTGGGCTTTTATGCAGCCATTTTCTCCATTGATGTGGGGTATCACAGCAGCTTTCTTCCTAATTGTTGGATCAGTCCTGTGGATTCTTGAACATAGAATAAATGATGAGTTCCGCGGCCCTCCTAGAAAACAAATTGGCACAATTTTATGGTAAGTACTTTAGTATATTGACCAATCCAATACAGACTTTGCATATGTAGTTCATAAATATGTACTGATCTGTACTCTATGATTCGTCTGCCTTCCTTTTATTTTTCAGGTTTAGCTTCTCTACTATGTTTTTTGCTCATAGTAAGTCTACTAATCTGGCACTGAATATTGTGTTCCAACATACGAAGAAGTTTGCAGTTGAAAAAAAAATCTTTTTTGGTCTTTCAGGAGAAAACACTGTGAGCTTTTTAGGGAGAATGGTGCTAATCATCTGGCTTTTTATAGTTCTGATAATCAATTCAAGCTACACAGGAGAAAACACTGTGAAAAAAACACTGTGAACTATATAGCTGGCTTTTTATAGTTCTGAAAAAAAAATCTTTTTTGGTCTTTCAGGAGAAAACACTGTGAGCTTTTTAGGGAGAATGGTGCTAATCATCTGGCTTTTTATAGTTCTGATAATCAATTCAAGCTACACAGCTAGCTTGACATCAATGCTCACCATACAACAATTATCTTCACCCATCACTGGAATTGATACCTTAATATCTAGCACTGAGCCTATAGGATTCCAAGTAGGGTCTTTTGCTCAAAACTATTTGATTCAGGAACTCAACATCCCAAACTCAAGACTGGTTGCTCTTGGTTCACCAGAAGAGTATGCAAGTGCCCTTAAGAAAAAAACTGTTTCTGCTGTGGTTGATGAAGCACCCTACATAGAACTCTTCCTCTCAGATAACTGCATGTTCTCAATTAGAGGGCCAGTGTTCACCAAAAGTGGCTGGGGATTTGTGAGTACCTCAACAAAATTGTTTTCCATCTTTTTATATACAATAACTTATTTCAGTTAATTTTCCTAACTTTTGTTTGCTAAATGGTTTATCAACTTGAACTTATCTGCTCTGATGATTATCTAAAACATATTCTGATAGATATGGAAGTATGAAAAGTATATGCTAATCATATTCTGGTAGATATGGAAGTATAAGGAGGATATGCAAAAGCATTGGAAAATTTTCTATTGCTAAACAATCTAACATGGTTATGTTGCCGGACTTCAATTGCACTGTTGATCTATCTCATAGAATCCTGCATGTTAAAGTATCCGGCAAGGAAGCAATATCGACTTACTTTTTTATTACATGTATCTAATTTTGTAGGCATTTCCAAGAGACTCTCCTTTAGCCATAGACATGTCAACTGCCATTCTCACTCTATCAGAGAACGGCGAGCTTCAGCGAATTCATGAGAAATGGTTATCAAAAAAGGCTTGTGCATTGCAAAGCTCTGATGACGTATCAGACCAGCTTCAACTACAAAGCTTCTGGGGACTATTCCTAATATGTGGCACTGCATGTGTCATTGCTCTAGTCATTCACTTTTCTTTGGCTTTTCGACAGTACCTCAGGCGTTCCCCTGTAGATGATCACCAATCTGATCTAGAGCCTTCTGGCCATGGCAGCACAAGTTATGGTACTACTGCGACACGCCGCCTCACATTCTTGTCATTCATTGACGAAAAGAAAGATCAATCAAAAGATAACAAGTCGAAAAGAAAACGTGAGGAAGTCGTGCTAACATCATCTAATAGGCATGGAAAGGAATATGAATCAAGGAATGTTAGTACATCCAAGAGAGTGCAAATGAACAACTCTGAGATATTGCATAATTCTGAGAATGAAACTTGGTTAACTCGTTAAATCTCATATATATATATATTCCAATCTGATCAATATGTAGAGCTCTCTATTAAGAAGTGAAACCTTTATATCAAGGTACACACCTCTTTGCAGATCATCATATCTATCATTAGTTCTGTTCAACCATGTAGCAATTAATCCAAATAATAGTTGTCCCAGTCAGTGATCTCTTCCAAAAAAAAAAAGAAAAAAAAACCACAATTACTGTCTAATGAAACCAGCATTAATTTGTTGTGAACACAATTATTCTAAATCAACATTTTCAACAAAAAAAAAATCTAAATCTCGGTAGCAATCTGATTTTTTATAAAGTATAATCAGACACAATTAAATGTGTCCAGATAGACCATTTCAAATCATCAAGCACTATAAATATGCATGACAATACAGAAAACTCAAAACACCTCGATCATCATCCACTCTCCCTTAAACTAGTAGTCATGGGATTGTTTGCAAGAAATGTTACAATGTTAATCTTGCTCGCACTGTTCTTAACAGTGTGTGATGCTAGTGATGCTAATGCAAAAGTGCATGTTAACATCACCAATGATTTGACTGGAAATGTGAGTATGGCGGTTCATTGTAAAACACGGTTCCGCGACCTCGGTGGTCAGAACATCACCCATGGCTCTTCCTTCGAGTTTAACTTTGATCAGGGCTTCTTTACTAAAAGACTGGACTGCAATGTGCATTGGGATCAAGCTGTAGCTCGCAGGTTCATTGCATACGATCACGTCAGAGACGAAGACAAGTGCAGCTCAGGATATTGTATGTGGAGTATAAGGAGCGATGCAGCATGTATGTATAACAAACAACGAAGGGATTTCGATTGTTCTGCTTGGCCTCACTAGTAGTTGCTCTCTATGTATTAGTTCATCTTCAAAAATAAGTATTCAAAGACCTTCATAAGTCTTTGGATTCTGGGGCCATTTATTTCATTTCAATGCATGAATTAATATACCCCAATTTTCTATCTGACGACTTGGCAATTGTAATTCTTAATCAGCATATATTTTGTTTACCTCTGTTGTGTGGGATGCAATATCATCCTCCTAACTAAAATAAATTTCTGTATGTAATGGTTATATGCACGCATCAAGTTGTGACAAAGTTGCATTATATTCTTGATCTCTAATTGTAAATTATCTTTGATCAAGTGTTGATCATCTCCAGGCAAATGTATGCAGCTGAACTCCGGTGATTTTCTATCAGAAGTAACTCTCTATAACAAATTAACAGTGGTTACGAACACATTCTTCAATTTGGTTACAATAGTCATCTATTGTATGATCAATTTTTTCTTGATCATCTCTTCCAGAAAATATTCTGTGCAGATATAGAGAGACTTCTCATACAACTACAACTCTATCTTGATTGACTTGCACAGTTGGCCAGTTGCCCTCATCCTATTGTTTAGAACATGAATGTCATTATGTCACCCTTGCCTATAGTTTTACAAAACGGGAAATTGTGGTTCGAAACGGTAGTGGACAAGTTGTGGTGATCGAGTTAAGATAGTGCTCAATATCTGAAAATGTAGTGTGGCAACATTTACCTATACTGATTCACTTTACTGTCCTCAAGTACGGTTCTTTCTATATTTTACTATCATCACCCAAAAGTAGAAAGAAGCTGTTGATCAGAACAAACAGCGGTCGCTGAAGTTTCTTCTTCTCTGCTTCCCAAAGCCGCGTTATGGCAGGTGGGTCCCAGCAATGGTCCCAAAGCCGAGCCAGCACCGCGACCATTCTGTTCCAACCCTTAAATGATACTTCACCTACTATTTGCTTATGAAATTTCTTCCATATTTTAGAAACAAATAAAAAGACACAACTCGGGGGTTTGGTTCAGTTACAGAAGCTTTCATGGCGTTTTGTGTTTTTATATTCCAAGTCTCTAAAGATTGTGAGCATCACAATCAAAGTTCAACATCTTAGAAAATAGCTGGATTCATGGGGGTTGGTCTCTCTCTGAGTCTGAGGTTCTATCCAATTTTTTTCTCCCTTTTTCCTGTGGGGTCCTCTTCTATTTTAGGCCACTGGGGTTGACAGCCTAATCAACAGCCTGGAAAAGGTGGCTGGCACTAAAAAGCTTAAACCTTGAATGGGTTTCTGTGGTGGGCTTCACGTTTTAGTGCACACCCAATTCTCTCTGCTGCAGAAAGTTACAATCTTGCTCTCTCATTGAGGTAAGTGCTTTAACAAAGTTCAAATCTTTCTTTGGTTTATGTGTTTGTGTTGCTGAACTTGGATTAGTTTTGAGTTTGGTCTACATTGGAGCAACAGTTGATGCTTTTATCTTATTTTGGCAATGCTAGGATTTTCCTACTTGTATAGAAGAACTGGGTTTTTGGGATTGAGTTCAATAGATCTGGGGTGGTTTGGAGTTGTGGAGTTTGGGCATTTGGGATTGTAGGGCTTGTGTTTTGTTAATCTTTTGGTGGGTTGGTTGGGTTTGATTATGGAGAAGATGAAACTGGTCAGTTTGGTGGCTTTGGTTCTGGCTATTGTTGTGTTTATGAGTCATGGAGCTTCTGCTTTATTCAATCCTGTTGATAACTACTTGATTGCTTGTGGTTCTTCGAAAAATGTCACATTTCAAGGCCGAACCTTTGTTCCTGATACACTGCATTCTTCCCTTATACTGAAAGGTGCAAATTCTTTAGTTGCTAGCTCCAGTTCCAATGCCCCATCTCCTATTTACCAATCTGCTCGGATTTTCAAGGAAACATCTTCCTATAAATTCAAAATCCAGGAAGAAGGCCGGCATTGGGTCCGCCTTTACTTCTACCCTTTATCAAATTCAGGCCAAAACTTGAAGTCTCCTCCGATAACTGTTGTCACTGATAGCTTTGTACTCTTGAACAACTTCACTTTTGAGAACTATAATGGTTCTTATCTGTTCAAGGAGTATGCAATCAATGTAACTTCAGATAGTTTGACCCTCACCATCATTCCTTCAAACAATTCAGTTGCTTTTGTTAATGCAATTGAAGTTGTCTCGGTCCCGGATGAACTAATCCCTGATCAGGCATATGCTGTCAATCCATCTGCTCCTTTTAGTGGCCTTTCTGCACTTGCCCTTCAAACATTGTACCGATTAAACATGGGGGGTCCTTTACTCACTGCTGAGAATGATACCCTTAAAAGAACTTGGGAGAATGACTTGAAATACCTTCATGTCGACAGCTCTGCAGTGAATGTATCAATCAACCCTGCCAGCATAAAGTATCCAGTCAGTGTCACACCAGAGATAGCACCTAATTGGGTCTATGCCACTGCTGAAGCCATGGGAGATGCGAATGTACCAAATGGTAACTTCAACATAACTTGGGTCTTTCCAGCAGATCCAAATTATTTGTATCTTGTTCGGGTACATTTCTGTGATATTGTCAGCAAGGCGCTGAATAACCTAGTTTTCAATCTTTTTATCAATTCCGACAATGTGCTCTCGAGTCTTGACCTCTCTTCTATTACCGGTGCCTTGAATGTGCCATATTACAAAGACTTTGTTGCCAACTCCTCAGCAGATTCAAGTACTATGACAGTCAGTGTCGGTCCTGATTCAATGGCTGATATCACTAATGCAATTCTGAATGGCTTGGAGATTTTGAAGATCAGCAATGACTTGGGGAGCTTGGATGGGTCTATGTCTGTTCAAAGTCTCCTTCCCAGTTCACCCTCGAAGAGTAATAAGATGGTAATATTAGTTGGGTGTGTCGTAGGAGCTGTAGTTCTTGTGGCAATATTTGCTCTCTTTTATTGCTGCCTGGCATCTCGCAAGTCAAAGACTACTCCTAGCCAAGGGCATCCATGGCTTCTTCTGCCCTTGTATGGAAGCTCTCAGACAATGACCAAAATGTCCACAACTTCACAGAAGAGTGCAACAGCTAGCTGCATTTCATTAGCTTCCTCCAATCTCGGCCGCATATTCATGTTCCAAGAAATCCTGGATGCAACCAACAAGTTTGATGAGAACCTACTTCTCGGGGTTGGTGGTTTTGGCAGAGTTTACAAGGGAACACTAGAAGATGGGACAAAAGTAGCTGTTAAAAGAGGAAACCCCAGATCCGAACAAGGTCTTGCTGAATTTCGAACTGAGATTGAAATGTTATCGAAGCTTCGTCATCGCCACCTTGTGTCTCTTATTGGTTACTGTGATGAAAGATCAGAGATGATTCTTGTGTATGAATATATGGCTAATGGACCGCTCCGGAGCCATTTGTATGGAACAGATTTGCCAACCCTATCATGGAAGCTACGCCTTGAAATCTGCATCGGGGCTGCAAGAGGGCTCCATTATCTCCACACGGGTGCAGCTCAAAGCATAATTCACCGAGATGTGAAGACAACAAACATTCTCTTGGATGAGAACTTTGTAGCCAAAGTTGCTGATTTCGGCCTCTCAAAAGCAGGTCCAGCTATAGATCAGACTCATGTTAGTACAGCTGTTAAGGGTAGTTTTGGTTACCTTGATCCTGAATACTTTAGAAGGCAGCAGCTCACTGAGAAATCAGATGTGTATTCGTTTGGTGTAGTTCTAATGGAAGTTCTTTGCACGAGACCAGCTTTGAACCCAGTTCTTCCCAGAGAGCAAGTGAACATAGCAGAGTGGGCAATGACCTGGCAAAAGAAGGGCATGCTGGACCAAATCATGGACCCGAATCTGGTTGGGAAGGTAAATCCAGCTTCTCTTAAGAAGTTTGGTGAGACAGCTGAGAAGTGCCTTGCTGAGTATGGTGTTGATAGGCCATCAATGGGAGATGTCTTGTGGAATCTCGAATATGCTCTTCAGCTTGAGGAGACTTCGTCTGCTGCTGCACTTATGGAACCTGAAGATAACAGCACTAACCACATACGAGATATTGAATTGACACCACTTGAGCCATTCGACAACAGTGTGAGTATGATTGAGGGAGTGCACTCCGGCACAGATGACGACCCTGAAGATGCTGCCACAAGTGCTGTGTTCTCTCAGCTAGTTAATCCTCGTGGAAGATGAGAAGAAGAGGCTTTGCGTTTCGCATTCTTGGTCCCCCAATGTCCCAATGAAAGAGATACTGATCTTCCTGGTCTTGAGAGCACTCAATCAGTGATAAGGTTACTTCTTGGTTCATTATTCTAGTCTGTTACCTCAATTTTTCATCCACTATTTACTTTGTAATACAGTTGTGGTGGATGCCAATTAGTCCATCATAAATCGTAGGTAAGGTGCCAAAAGATTTACTGTTGTATTCATATAAAATCCATATGGGTTTCAAGGTTCCCATGATTTACCAAAGTACATGATGGCAGTGTATTCACATATAAATTTTGTGTTCATAAGGTATAGAAAATACGCAGACTTTGTGTTATAGATATTCTAATCTAGCTATCTTCATAGTGTTTTGAGACTTGTTCCTGGAGAAAATACAAACCATTCATATTCAATCTCTCTCAAGTATCTTACAGTACCTTTATTCTAAACTTTGAGATCTTGGAATAGACAATTAAAATGCTGTAAACCTTCGATTGAAAGTTATACTCTTTATATTAGAAATTGTGGCTGTCAATTCCTTTGTCCCAGGTACCACATTTCAGCAACTTTGTTGATGTGACTAAGAAAGATACCATTCCTGTATGATGTCCTCTCCACTCTAATAGAAGTTTCCTGAGATTCCCAAACAAAGAGATGTGATTCTGGATGATTAGTTCCTCTCCATGTCAAGAGAACTTCACGAGCTCAATTGCATTGTCCCATGATGTTGCTAATGAGGGGTGGCCTCCAGTGTGAAGCTGTTGAAGTGAGAGGAGTCCAAAGACTTGAATCAGGTAGATTCTTGCTTCAGCCTTCAGGGCGGAGACCAATGAAGCAAGCATTGATTTGGAGGTTTGGATCTAAAATGCTTGTTTTTCTTGCCATGGAAGTACA